>ML779066.1:1398040-1420057 GCA_009831015.1 Picea engelmannii | reverse complement strand
TTGTAGAAGTGTCGTAATTAGGTGGTAGAGCCTACCTCTACATGGATTCCCTAGGTAGATTTTTTGCTGCATTTTTTGGTGTCCATCCTGTCAGTTATGACTATAGGCTTGGAAGTCCTTGTTAGTCCTGTAATGATTACATAATGAAGCCTCATTCTTTTGTTCATCGTCATCCTAGTCCTTACCCTTGGGACTGCCTAATGAGCACGCTTTGTTGTCTTTCAAGCTCTTTTTAAAATTTGAAAGCAACATCCAACGAGACTATATTTATTCTTTTTGATCTTGTATGGATTAGTTGAGAAAAGTAGCCCCCTGGAATCTTCTTTAAGCCCTTTTTAGACTCTCTAAAAATAAAAATATTGCTGAGCGATCTTGTTTCCCTTCATGCTTTCCAAACTCAAATTTGAAAGCACATTTGTCCTGCAGTATTTTACCCCTTTTTCGGTCCGGATGGCTAATTTTACGAATACAGGTATTCTCTAGGAACTTCAGTTTGCTAGAAGAGTATTCTCATGCATAATTTTAACCCTTTTTTCGGGCCTGAGAGACTAAATATTCGAAAAAGGAACATTCTCCTTGGTTTTGGTTCATCACCTTTTTCGGGCATTGGAGATTACTTACGAAAAAGGAACCCCTCCAGAGTCCATAGTTAATCTATTTTCAGACTCCCTAAACTTTAAAAGATCATTGAGTGACCTTGTTCCTTCACACTCGTTAAATTGGTCCAGAATAACATCTACTAGCATGAGTTTAACCCTTTTTCCAGCCACTAGATTAGAGCAGAAAAAGGTACGCCTCAGGAGATTCATCTCACTGGGAGAGTTCTCCTCAGTTAATTTTATACTTTTTCAGGCTAAGGAGACTAAAATCATAAAAAGGTTGTGAGTCCATATTTTAGCTCTTTTCAAACTTCTTAAAATTGAAAAGATAGCTGAGTGATATTGTCTTTGTCACACTCATTAAAATGGTTTTGAAAAGACGCATTTTCAGTGCAAGTTTAACTGTTTTTCGAACCGACTAGATTAACTCCGAAAAAGGTACTCTCTGGAGTCTTCTTTTGCATTTTTTCAGAGTCTCTAAACGCGAAAAAACTACCAATCTTACCTTTTCTAGGCTCGTAAAAATTTACATAGAAGGGGTCTCATTGTGTCATGCTTAATCACATTGCAGGTCTAATCTTTGCATCTTTGGCCTAATTATGGCTCCATGTTTCTCTCAACTGAACCTTTGAAGCATTCCTTATATGCAAGCCTTGCAATACTTCTTGCCTCTATGACCTGAGACCTTTACCCATGGAGGAATTTTCCTAAGTGTCATTATCCTGCACATGTCTCCTTTCCCTGAGCATTAATATGTTCCATGCTCTTGGAACCAATTTTCTTGTCATGACACTCATTCCTCCTTTGTAACGTAGCATTCTTTTATTCTTTTTCAAGCTCTATAAAAATTGAAAAAGACAAAAAAATCAAATATTCCAAAAAGAGGGGACGAGAAATATTCATTCTTTTTTTGGCAGCAAAGATAGTCACCCTTGAACAAAGCACATCCTTCTGTTTTTTCGTCAAGCATTGGGATCTAGTATGACCTTAGGAATCTATTCTCACTACATAGAGTTATGTCCTCCTCCATTTGGTTACTCTTCCAAACATATCGAGATTTTGCGTTGCCTCCTGCATCATAAACTTATGTCAATGTCATGCTGCCTGAGTTTGATCATCTTTTGTTATTTTTTCCAAGGGTAGTTTTACCCAACTTGAGTCGGCCTTTCTGCAGTTTGTGTCTTGAATTTCAGGAGTCGGCCATTCCAAGAGTTTAATCAAGTCCAGATTCAAAATCGATGAAGTTCTCTGCCTGATCATCGAGATCCTCCAGTATTTTCACGATGGATTGTTGAAGACCTTAGAGTAGTGAGTCGTACACTCCCATTGTACTCCTACCTGATTTTTGAAGATATTGAAGTTGTTTCTCAAGCTATGAATACTTCATCTCTAGCCACAAACATCACTAGCTTATTGAAGATACATACTATAATTGTATATCTTTGACTGATTTTGAGATGTAGATCCATTGTATATTTCCTGCGACTACACTTTATATAGTTATATGACATGGATTTGTAGTGTATTGATTGGAATCAATTATTTAGTTCATACCAAGCATGGGTATGCTCTCCTTAGAGAGACAGTTGTTGTTTTGCAGATGGCACCTCCTGAACTCTGGCCCAGGGCTCACTCAATTTTTTGTGCATGTGTGAAAATGTTGTAATGTATTTCGACCATCATTTTCTCTTCTGACCTCATACATTAGGGGGAATTTGTTATATCCCTAAAATTCCCTACTCATGCATACATGACATTGGTCTTCTTACTTTCATAATTTGCCAAATCACTGATGAGGAGCTCTATTTAAAAAAATTATTTTTAGAGCATGTATGTGCCCTGCTACACTTATAAAGTCTAGAGGATTGTAAGTTTCAATATTTGATTAATGAATAAAAAAATCTCTTTTCCTTGTCCCAAATGATGATTTTTTGTGTCTTTTATTTGATTTATAAATAACATTTGATATCTAACCCTAATTTATGAATAGAAATATCATGTTTGTGGCTTTTTTTCCTATTCTTGGATGCAGGTCAACTTTGGGAGGAGACTTGCAACCTTTGGAGCTACAGAGCATGAGGAGATCATCACCAGACGTTGGATAAAAGGTATAGTTACTGATCTTCTCTTCCACTACTTTTTGTTCATCTATTTTGGTATGTTTGGGGTAGTGTAGAAACTATATTTAATTTTAGGGGGTCATTTTCTCTGTCTATACCCTAAACCCTGGTATAGTTATAGGGGGATTTTCCCTCTAGCACTTTTCATTCATTATGTGTTGCTTATTTTATTGTTTGGAGGGTGCACACCCTAGTAAAAGGGTTAGGCATGTGTGTATGCAAGTTTTCCATGCCCAGAACATGTATTTACATGGGAAACATAACACTTAGTCCACTTACATACACATGCAAAATAACACTTAGCCCATGTACATACGTGACTGTCTTAAAGACAACCCACAAACATCTTTTTTATCTTTCAAAAAATATGAAACAAGGGGCTAACCTCACAGCATTTTTGCAATAGGATGTATGTTCATTGGCAAGAAGGGAACATGGAGATTTAGATTTCTTGGTAGAGGAGGATCCATAGGCCGTTCCCATGCTTAAGCAGTGTGGTATGCGGAAATTTTTTCAGTGTCCATTCATGAGGGCACAACCCACGCAATTGAACCACTTGATAGAGTACTGACATACACATGTAGAGACCTTCATGCTAGAGGGGCAATGATTGACTCTAAAGACGAAGGATATTTACTTGTTGACTGACCTCTCCAAGAGGGGGGAATCGATCAACTTAAGGAACTTTCCTCCTGGACCGCACAACATAGAGGATTACATTGGGATGTATTGTGAGGCTGACATTGAGAAAGTAGGATCTCAGGTGCCAACTCATAAGATCACAAGCCTCAATATTCAGATAGTACTCTACATGATTTGGCGAATCACGAGATCTAAAACACTTCATCAAGATTCCGATGCACATATGCATTGTGAAGCTCAATGTCTAGATGCCACTATTTTTTACTAGAGCACTACAATGCTCACATACATGAAAAAACAACTGACCGACTGTCAAAGAAGAACGAATAATAACTTTAGGTTCAGGACTATGCTGTGCACTTTCATTTTCAAGAGAGTGCCAAGCCTTAGCCTGAGGGAGACAGTACGAGGCCATATTGCCTCCTTTCTGGCATTATGCAGGTGGGAAGCTTTGTTACCTCAACAGGGTGCGGGGAGAGTACATGAGGCCTTTGAAGAATTGTTTTTTGACTAGTGGGATTGTCAGATTCCTATGATTGAGGAATACCCTTACATAGGGATAAGTTTCATAGGGGATATTGATATTCCCATGCCCCCTGGGGAGGTGCACGAAGAGATAGGTAAACACATTTTGAAGGTTTTTTTTTTTTAATTAAATGTTATCCTTTTTATGGTAATGTCAAAGTACTAACTCAATAATATATCATATGAAGATGTGGGACCAGTGCGATCAACTGAATTCACCAGGACCAGGCGTCGTCCTCGAGTAGATTCCATACCAACACCAGTAGGAGGACCAATAGCTGCAGGAGGACTACTAGACAGAGAGGCTAAGAGAGTATTGCGACAAGTAGAGAGAAACATGACAACTCTCACTCATGTAGTGCCAATGGGAGAGATAAAGGATCTCCCCCCGACCATGCAACCACATGTTATAGGGGTACCCAAAACTTGGGTTTAATTGTTTCAGTGTCTTGCGAACATTGTAGTTCATTTCACTAGGGCCAGTAGGCCTAGGCCATAGTTAGTATCAGACCACATATGCACTGAGGGAACCTTTTGTACTCTATTATATAGTGAGGACTTGATCCCAGCAATGTATACCGACTCTTTTTGAGGCTTTATGGTCGACTTTTGCACTTATGACATTATTTTTTGTACACATTATTATATATATATATATATATATATATATTTTACTTATGCATAAACATTTTGTATAAATGTATTTACATGTGTGTGCTTTTACTTTTATGTGTGAGAAATATGCCAATCTAATACTTGATTAGCCAATGTATCAATTAGCTGATTAGATCTCCTAGGAACATGATTATAAGTAATATAATCAAAATAGCATTCTAAGACACATACCCTGAGGAATCATCGATGAAGGGTGGGATCTTAGACATGGTATACTCCATTTAATTGAGACATGACCAGTTGAGCATATAGGTAAACCCAGAGGTGAGAAATACCATGTGACAAGGCATCATGTAGTAATTATATTACAACATTGTATGCAGAAACATTATTGGTTACTTTTCCCAGAAAAATACCTCCAAAAGACATCAACTGACCAAAAGGTGTAAAGATCACCCAAGTTGTCGAAGCAAGCCTCCAAGTGTGTCGTCTAACACCGTTTGTGAACCCAACATAGACCTCAGATTAACTTAACATCTGCCACAGTGAAAAGAAACACAATAAACTACACGTCCATAAAACAAAAAGACAAGACTGTTTAAATAAATCTATACATTATATACAATAATTCACGCTCAAGCGACCAATCTAAGTGTAATACTTCTTAAGGTAGAGCCCATTTCTTGGATCCGATAAAGTGTTACCCTCGAAATCAACCAGTTGATAGGCACCCTTTTATAACAACGAACAGTTTGAACCACATGGGTTTGAACTTTCCTTCCCCCAATGGATATTTATCTTGGTCATAGGCCAGGACAAGATCACCTTCGGAGAAAATACAAGGGAAGACAGACTGATCATACTAACACTTGACACATTGTTTGTGAGCCTTGTTGGACAAGGAAAAATCTCAAAGCTGCTCATCGATCTGCTCGAGATATAAAAGACACTCCTCAAGTGGTGTAGTGTCAGGCAGTAGTTCCACTGCCAACTTAAGAGAATGGATTTGGAATTCAATGGGAAAGACTGCCTCTAGCTCGTAAACTTCGTCGAATTCCACGCAATCTTATATTTTTTGCAACTTTTGGAGGTAAACGCGGGCCAACTAGCATGCAACATGTGTGTGTATGTGGGCTAACTAGCATGCAGAACATGTGTTTATGCAAGATATTAGTTCAGTAGGGCACATACACTTTCCAAAAAATGGTTTTTTAAAAGGAAGCCTCATCAGTATTTTGGTAAAGTATGCAAATGGAAGAGCTAATTTCTTGTATGCACATATAAGGCATTTTGGACTATAAAAATTTGATTATAAATGAAGATTCTAGCCTTATAATGTATGATACATTTAGTTTACAAAAAAATAAAAAATCGATATCAATATAGATTTTAGTTCAATTTGCAGGAAACATAAACAATTTTAGTTGTATTTCTATTTGTTTCTTAATCTTGTTTTCCTTGGATTTTGTGAGTTTGGCTCAATTAGCACCTTATCATGACCAATAATGGGTTTTTTTTTCCATGATGACAAGCATATGAAGGTTCTTATGACTCGTTTCCTTGATGATATTCTAATTAGTCTTCAACTTCAATGCATAACAATAATGTTCCTCATCAATATCTAGAAAATAATGTTCCTTGTCTTCTTTTGATTTAGAGTATATAAGAATATCATACAAAAAATCAAGTATAATCTTGTTTAAATTCTCATTGAAAACATTGTTCATCAAGTAGGAATTTTAGAAACATTAGGTGCAGTACCTACAATTTACATTTTTATATACCCAACCCCTCTTAGGAGGACTCATAAAATTCAAATTTTTTTGTTTCTTATGAGATTTAGCTATCTTGGTATAGGTTTGGTTACTTGTTTCTTGAATATTTTATTTTATGCCACAACTTTGAATATTTTTGTAAGTTGGAAGAATGAAACTAGATATATATGATATATATATTTAATATTCAATAAATTTATTATTTGTTGTCTTGTTCAATGTACAACAATGTGTATAAATACACGTAAATGAGTTGAGTCGCCTCTTTTTAGACAAAAAAACATGAATTTTACATTAAAAGTATAATGATTACATTAATGATTTAATTAGTAATTAATTAACATTGTAATATACATATGGTATATTACAATTCATCCCTCCTTGAAAAGCTTCATCCTCGAAGCATAATCAAGGATGAATGTTTGGATCTAAAATCATTCTCATTACGACTCCATGACCAATTACCAATGTGACCATGTGCCTCCTATTGTTCCTGAGATTGATTATAAGGCTCAAAGAATAATGTCAGGAATCAAAGGTTTTAAATAAAATGTTTTTATGAGTGCCTTTTCTACTTTCAGTTTTTTAAGAAAAGATCTTTAAATGAAATTAATAATAAGACAATACAGAGGTTGTATCTCATTATATGAGTCACAAATATAATGTCAAATGATATAGAAAGATTTACAAAACTTTTAAACAAAGTTAGGTATCAATTACAGATAAGTCTCACCTTGTTTGTAGTAGAAGAAAAAATAGAAGATGCGCCCTTGAACAAGATATAAAAATGTAGTAATTCACACAGATCACAGGTCTTGTTTTACTCACAGTAATAACAGAGGAAAAGTCGTTCACTGGATGAACTCCTAGTATGATATGATCATAGTATATGTTATACTAAATTGCAATCCATCACTCTTCAAGAATTACAGTAAGAAATTTAGAGAAATGGAAACACAAAGGGAACACATAACTCAAATTGAACGAAACTTAGAATCTTTGTCTGCACTTGTATTAATACTCAAAAAATAGTTTCTCTATTACATTTGGCAAGAATTAGCCAGGAATAGATCTTAAATCTATGTATTTATAAAAAATTTGTCACAACTAAAAACCGTTGGACTTCTTACAATATTTGCCTAAAAATAGAATACATCTGAATAATACAACAACATGCAAATATTGACGAGTTTTGTTGGCACTTTCCTACGTATCTTTGTCTGTTGATAGAAGAGTTTGTTTTTCTTTATTCTTTGAGCTAGATACACATGTCCATTAGGGTTTCCATAATCATTGGATTACTATCTTGGCCATTTGATCTTGTTCCCATCTGTCTCTTCAGGTGTGTTCAGTGGGGAAAGAAATTGCAATTGAAGACATGGGGGGGGGATATTAGAGGAATAGCTCATTGTTGGCTCGTTAAGGGATGGATAATGGTTATAGGGGAGAGTAATTGTTCACGAAAAGGATGATGTGGGAACAAGTGTCTGATGATGAGGTGGGATGAGTGGAGGCAAGAATGTGGATGGTAGGGATAGACGAGGTAAGTGACTGTTGGAGGGTGAAAGGTAGAGTGGGTGGAGGAGGTGGACGAAGTGCATGTTTTATCATTTGCTCCCAGCTACACTTTATTTTCCCTGTTCAATGCATTGGGTGCATCTATCGATCAATGCTACCATGAACCTTGAAGGCTCAATCCTTTCATTTACTTCAAAGGCAATTTTTTTTTTATGTATTTGGGGCAACTTCTCTTGGATCTTGTTCACTTCTTGGACTGTGGCTTGAAAATGTGAAATTGGATTAACCAACCATTCATTCATTTTAAGAATATCAATCTGTCTCATCTCTTGGATGGATTTCTGAGTAGCTTCCTTGTTCTTTCTAGAGCTTTGCTGGTTCATTTCTATCTCAATTTTCCCTAGGGCCTCTGAGATATTATTCCCCTCAAACTCAATCAATTTTTTATTTAATGATGACAATGCCTCTAGAAAAGCCTCTTTCACATCTCTGGCAAGTTTCTTGCCTTCTTCCAGAATTGTTTCCTAGGATTTTAGGGGCATTTTGCTTCTTACATGTTCAGAATGAGAGAGAAGAAGAAAACCAGGGGCATTAGCTCTCTACATCCATATGAGAACTTATTGAAACTTATATCAAGATGAGTAGGCCTTTTTTTCCTTGAAATAGATATATTTTAGGGAAAGGTCTACTACCTGATAACATTTATGAATGGCATCTACTTTTATATAGAGTTCTTGTTGGGCAACTTACAACCTCTCATTTACTTCTGATGCTTGTCCTTTGAAGGAGGAAATGTATATTGTTTTTTTCTCTATCGAGGTCAGTCTGGCCTGTATATGCTCAATCAAGTTGTCACGCTGAGTGATCAGTCCTTTGCTTATATGTGAAATATGGTAGAGAAACTCAAGGTTGTCTTGTAGCTATTTAATTTGTTGTTGATCACTAGCCCTGATTTGCTCAAAGTCATATTTCATCTTGCTTCTGATAGTCTTGTCTGTAGTATATATATGATTTTGCAATTTTTCTACTAAGAGGCACTTTTGTTGCATTTTTTCGATCAAATTGTCCATTGACCATTGATTGGCAATGGAAAAATCCCCCAATGAACCTGCAACTTCTTTTGCAAACTTTGGACCATCATGGTATTTCCCATCATACACTAGTCTTTTCCTTTTAGTGGTAAACCCATCCTTTTGGTGAGATTCCCTCTTCATGATGGCCTTCCGTTTATTGCTAAAAAACAATCCTGAGGGAGGAATTTCTTCAGGAAAGATAGGAGTAAGATCACCTACGAAAGTAAGTTCGGAACTAGGATTTCTGAAGCTGGTTTGTAAAGGGGTTAATGATGTGATAAGCGAACCAATTTCGATGGAAGGTGTTTGTCTTGTTGTATTTGGGGTTCCAACAGGAGTAGCTAGTGTTGAATGAGGGATAACATGTCCTGGATTCATCAAGGCTTCAAATCGAGCTAACACTTATGGATCCTTCAGTCCATCTAGTGACGCTCTTATCTCGTGAAATAACACTTCTGGGCCTTTCGAGACTTCCTCAACTTTGTGTTTAGTAGAGGAAATTGGCTCAGATATTGTAGGTCCAGCTTCCTATGAAGGAGGCGTGAGATTTGAATTTCCATGCAATATCTTAGGTAAATTGTTTCTCCTGTGTTTTTGAAAGATGAGGAAACCAACTTGTTGGTTAGGGGGAAGAGCCTGGAATCTGCTTCAGACTTCCTCATATGATCTAGATCCCCTGAACATTTCATCATAAGGGGAATTCTCATGTATGTATCACTTCATGTTAAATTGATCGAGATGGCTTCCGACTATCTTGTGTGGATCATGCTTCTTGAACTCAATGTAAACTAATTTGAAATCCTCTAGGGTCGGGGCCTCGACTTTAGTGTGACCAAAATCTAACAATGTGAAAATGACAACTTGAATGGGGAAAGTTGAACAAACATTTTTCTCTTCTTATTTTAACTCTTTTCTGATACCTCTTGCCACTGTCTGGTACGCCACTTCTCTACACACTAGCTTGTTGGGTAAAATATGAGGGAGGGCATGAGGAGGAACCGAACAACCAAAATCTCTGATATAGGAGACATTCTCCTCAATGAACCAATCTGCAAGATTTCCTAGGTTCCCCATAATCCTCTTTGAAATTTAGGGAGGTGGGTGACCATAAATGGCTATGTGAACATGCACTACGAAATTGTGACAAATTTCATAAAACAAATCCTTGGCTTTCTCCTCCCATAACTTGGAGTGATAAAAATGAATAGATTTGGAACTGGCCAGGGTCCAACTCCATTTCATTAGGGGAAAATGGGTCATGAAACAAATGGAATCCATAACATATGTCGACATGTAAAAAGGGGTAGACTTCCCTTTTGATTTTGTTGATTTATAATCATGATTTCCTTGGCCAAATTATTCGACAACATTTTGGCCCAATTGAAAGTATATCCCTCAGCTACCTCGTTCATAATGGATACCCACTTAACCGAGAAATGTGTAGGGTTCTTATTCCCAAATAGGAGATAGAGAATCATGGCTACATACATCATATGAGTGTCCAAATATGTCGTGCATACATACCATGAGCGTCGTCTTTGAACTTCTCTGGATGCCCCCACCAGGTCTTGACTATATCATGACCGTTTATGGCATATTGAGTGCATTCCTTCCTCTCAAACTCTAGAAGGAATGTGAAATTGTAAGTGTACTTAGGAGTAGGGGAAATTTTGTACATTACTTGTAGGTGTTCTGGTCGAAAAGAGCTGACGACAACCTGTTGGTGGTTGATGATGCTCCGGGTCTGGATGTTGACATGTTCCAAATTCCAACTTATCATATCGTTATAGGGCATGATTATTGGGCGTGCAATGATATTATGCAGCTCCAGTTGTGCTACATGTATGAGCTTAGCTTTATAGGAGTCATCATATTCTTCGACAAAGTCATTTGGGAAGTTGATGATCTCATGCTCTAAGACATCAAAGACCTACATCCAAGTTTTAATGGTGTCTGCAACTCGCTGAGTTGTTTCTGACAGAATGTTTGCGTTCGGATTTGAATCGTCACCTGATGCATCAATATTCTTTGCGATCTTTCATGGTGCCATAATCTTCAAGGAAACATAATTATCTTACATGTTACAGGAGAAGTCTGTGAGTTCTACACTGGATAAAAACTGCTAATTTCAAATGGTAAAAATGACTTTGAAATTCGAAGTGCTTTTATTCAAAAAATCTTATTGATCTTCGTATAGGCTTACTGATGAAGAATTTATTAACCTTAATGGAATTCATTACCTGTCGATTCAGAATCCTTGTTTGAAATCATTATCCTTAATCGATAATAAATTCCATCAATACTTCAACAGTTCGTGTTTGGGAGTTTTGGATGTGATAGGGTGGAAATATCCTGAAGTCCGAATTTGCGGAGGATTTAATCTATGAGTAATCACTCTTAAGTCTTAATTAATCATGTTTAAAACATTGTATTAACTTCAACTATTTTGGAAGTTCAAACTTCGAAAGTTTTGAATGTTGCACAAGAGAAATCTCCTGAAATCTGAAACTCCGAAGTAATTAATTTCTGAGTAATCACTCTTAAGTATTAATTAATCATGTTTAAAGAGTTGTATTAACTTTAAGTATTTTGGAAGTTCAGACTTCGAAGGTTTTGAATGTAACACAAGAGAAATCTCCCGAAATCTGAAACTGTGAGTAATTAATTTTTGAGTAATCACTCTTAAGTCTTAATTAATCATGTTTAAAAACATTGTATTAACTTCAAGTGTTTCATAAGTTCGGAATTCGAAAGTTTTGAATGTATCACAAGAGAAATATCTCTAAATCTGAAACTGAGAAGTAATTAATTTTTGAGTAATCACTCTTAAGTCTTAATTAATCATGTTTAAAACGTTGTATTAACTTCAAGTGTTTCAAAAGTTTGGACTTCGGAGGTTTTGAATGTAACTCAAGAGAAATATCCGGAAATACGAAACTGTGAAGTAATTAATTTTCGAGTAATCAATCTTAAGTATTAATTAATCATGTTTAAAATGTTGTATTAACTTCAAGTGTTCGGAAGTTTGGACTTCAGATATTTTGAATGTAACACAAGGGAAACTTTCGGAAATCTGAAACGGAGAAGTAATTTAATTAACTCTTAATCGTGATTAACCTTCGGTATTAAATGTTTTATTAACTCCTTTTTATTGTTTTGTAATGTCCAATACTTTGACAATTTGATACTTTGGTGATTTGTGAACTCAATATTTGTTAAAACTCCTAAGGGCCATCTCATAGAGTGAAATGGAAGGGATGACTTCAACCTGGACAACGTGTCAAGAAAAGAGAGGTTCCACGTGTCACTCGAAAACGTGTGAATCATCCAACGGTAATGTCAGAAATAAGTGCCACGTGTCAGCCCATGAAAGATTCAAAAGACACGTGTCTTATGACTCGTTTTCATGATTTCTTTAGGAAAGGTAATCAACGGTTATCTTTGGGTTTCAGAGTTTTGAGGTTTTTCGTTGTTTGGGTTCATTGGAACATCCTAAGCGTGGATCTACAAAGTGACCATTAAAGGCTTTCCTTTAAAACTCAGGCAGCTCCAACACTTCGGAGATCATTAGGATTTTTAGATCAAACTACAGAAAATCATGGGAAGTAGATATTGCAAGTGCCTTATTTCTAAACAACAAACAATGGATTTGATTTAAAATCAAAAGGTAACTCTCCAAGTTTTTTTCTTTTTGGGTAAAAACTTTTATTTCCAAGAGGTAAAATATAAAGTTCAAATCTCAAAATTAGGCGTGTTCCAACACCTCCATCGCCAACAATCTAGAAATTTGGACAGTCAACTTGTGGATTGACAAAATCCATGATGAAATCTCTAGGCTATCAAATGATCATGGAGTTGAAACATGTTCTTGCTCGAACACACTGAAATGATAATATTATGTCTTTGCTGCAAATGTTTTCCAATTTCTTGATAAAAACTTATTTTCCATTGCATGTATTGGTCTCCAAGCACACCAACGCAAATGCGATTGACCCCAAAACACTGAGAATATCATACTCCTAATCCATCTCAAATATTGAGTAAAAGGATGGCTTTGTTGTGCTTTCATAATCGACGTATAATCTATGTATTCTGTTGTCGACAATCATAGATTTCCAGGGATACTTTTGACTCTTTTTATTCTCTTGTTCTCTTCTTTCAAATTCTTGTTTGATCTCCAAGGATAACACATCATAATAGTCACGTGGTCCACCTCTTTGTGGCACCACTCTTTGCACAAATTCTCCTTCAAATTAATGATTGAAAACAATCAATAAGATTCAGATCATTTAGAGGAAATCCCCTTGAAAAAGTTAGAAACATCGCTCTTTCTTGACCTGGAATTATATCTAAATTAAAAAGAGTTTTATCATTTAGATATAAATCGTGACGGTGTTTCAATTTTCCACTAAAGTTCCTATGAACACTATTTAAATCCTCTCTAACAATACTACTCCTAGAGTTTGGCAATGGTTGTGTTTCCACCACTTGGTTCCCCATGCCCCTTGTACTTCTCCCAGACTTGTTAATGTGCATATGCATATGTGATAGCTTTCATGTAGGCATCATACCCATTATGTTAGAGGTAGACGTGGAATATTTAGTTTGAGTTGGGAATACGAAGGTTGCACGAGGATTGTTACTTCTAGAGTGAATTTGATTTAAATCATGTGATGTGGATATCTTCTTCTTTAAATTTCTCAGTTGACGTGTAAGTATTCCATGAGGGAAGGGTCTAGGACTAGAATCCTCATATATAGGGGTGTGTTTTTTGTCCAATGGCATCAAGTTTTTTCAAGGAGGGTGATCTCATTCATGATCCACTCGCAAACACTGAAAAGGATTCTACCTGTGTGGAATCCTACGAGACTTACATGGCCTTCTAATATGGTTGTCTTAAGCATCGATACTCCCTTTCTTGAGTTTTCTTTGAAAATTTCCTAGCCTTGTATTCCTCTTCATTGAAATTGAATCCAATACCACCATAGTCAGTTCCATGAGCATGCTCAGTCCCTTGACTCATTTTATCCTTAAACCCCTCAACCAACTTTTTTAGATCCTTGGGTATAGGTTGTTCAAATAATTCCAATTCCTTTACAAGGTCATGAGCATATCTTTATTCCTCCTTGGAATTGAAGGTGATGAAAAAACCCTTGCAACCTTCTCTTCCAGTGCACCACACCCTTTGCACATAATCTTCATAGTAGTTTGGTGCATCAAATTTTACTACAAGCTGAAGCTCTTTCACATGTAAACCCCTTGCTACAACACTAGTGGAAATTAACAAATTACAGATATTTCTTTTAAAGTCATAGATTTTAGACTCTTGATCTCTCTGGTCCTTGGCCCCATGAAGGGAAAGACGTTGATAGCCATGTTTAATCAAGTCTTTGAACATAATGTCACACTTTTCATGTGAATGTACAAAGATCAATTTTTTTCCCTTTTCGTACCACTCACCAAGAAGCTCCAAGAGTCTCAAGAACCTTTCACCTTCAGTGTGAACATATATATACTGAGTTATATCCTTTTTAACAACACTACATCAAACAACTTGAATTTTCACTGGTTTATTCAATACTTTGCGAGAAATAACCTCTACCTGCCTAGGAATGTGGCAGACAAGAGCAGAGCCTATCTGTTTGGTCTGGTATTTTGAAATATTCTAGTAATTTGAGGCTCAAATCCCATATCAAATATCCTATCAAATTAATTTTTAACGAGGTAGGTGACTCTATGAAGATTCAATATCTTACCACCGCTTGTACATAAGATATCAACCATTTTACCAGGTGTACTTACCGCAATTTCTATACCTCTCTTCAAATCACTAATTTGTTGTCCTACTCCTATTTTTTGCAACCCTGTGGTGATGAAAGGAAATTAATCCTACTACGTGTCTAACACAACATCGCCATATTCTTTGGATGGTGTGATGAACAATGAAATTTCATACAACCCTCTGGTGCCCAAATGTTGCAACAATTATTCCACCCTTGGGCTCTTCAACACATAATATGAATGTGTCACATGTCATTGCTCAAAGGTGATTGAATAATCATAGTCGTAGGGCATGGGTTTCCTACTCAAAATCACCAACATTCCATCCAAATCTAAAACCAACGTTTTTCTATTTGGATTTCCTTCTGCCATGGGAGATAAAACGCCCCACGCCTCATAGTTGTAGCATTGGTTCTTAATGTTATCATTCAAAGGAATGAGAACATGAGGGGTATTTACATTTGAGGAGTCTCCTTCTTATTGAACAACTAATCCATCGACATTATTATTATTATCATTCAAAGGCACATGCACGCAAGGTCTGTTAACATTTGAGGATTCACCTTCTTCTAGGACAACTAGTCCATTTCCATTACGTGTTGAATTTTGGATGCCAAATTTGTATGGAATGGTTGACTTATATCGAATATGTGAATGATATAGCCTCAAAATTGTTCCATCATAACCACCATCATCAATATAAAAACCACTTTTGTTTTAACCTTAATCTCTTCCAATGGGGTTTAATAATATTTCTAATCAAAACGAAGGTGTTGAAAGGAATCAGGGTTCTCATATTAATCCATGCCGCGGTTGTCTTCATATTTGTTGTTCTCATCTTCATTCATGTTATGATTTCAGCTTTTATTATCATCATTAGTATCACCATTAACACTACGTAGTAAGGAGGATGAAGGAATTAGCTTAGCAACCTCGAGGTCTGTCATGGTGACAGAGGGATTCTTTTAATGTTCTTCTTGAAACGAGATTTGTTTTTTTCAGAAACCCCTCTCCTTTAAGTATGCCAAAACTTCCTTCTCTAATTGTTCTTCTATTATTTCTTTCACGTAATTCTTCATATCTTTGAGAGTGTCACTCATATTCTCCATAATGTTTTCCGTGTTTTCAAGTATGGAATTTATGGTTTTTGTTATCACTCTGTAATTTCCAGAGGTTGTAGAAGAAAAGACAGAGGTAAATACTAAACCACTTTGGAATCTAGGATCTATCCTTGCCAGCTTCAGGGAGGGATCTCTCTATAAGATTTAGATTTGTTTGAGTTTTGAGTGTTTGTTTGTTTGAAATATATGGCTGAATGAATGCTTAATTTTCCTATGGGCTATGGGGTCTGTACTTAAATATAAGGATCTGTTTCATCTTTTTATAAGGTTTTCTCCACAGGGAAGGGCAGTAAAACTGTTTAATATATTTGACTCAAATTAAATGAATAAGAGGAAAAGAGGGGGAAATCCACTAAGTAGAAGAGCAATTAAGAATTCTTTTACTTAGTTTCAGATGAAAAACATGAAGATCATTGAAAAACTAGAGACATAGTATAATGAAATAAATTATGTTCTTTAACTTTCTTTTAATGATTATAATTGGAAACACATGCAATGATTACAGAGAATAGAAAAAAAATTGACAAAGAGATAAAGCACATCACCAACAATCTGACACAAGAATCCTGTGAATAAGCCTCTTTTATTACTAGTTGATCCTTTGAAAAATTTACACAATAGCTCTTTGGTGAAAAAATCAACCCATGATACTTCAAAGAGAGAAGTATTTATACAACTATTTGCAACATATCCATTCATAAATGATTAGGATATTAAGAAGGAATATCTAACTAACTATATCTCTAAATAAAAAATGTAGGGATTTTGAAAATTTGCTCGGATCTTTGGTGCTGATTTGGTGGAAGAGTGATGACTCATCTCTTTGAATTTGGCTAGTTGATGCTCCATGCTTACTAGAACACAAAAATTGTCTCTACTCAATTAATGTGCATAGATATTCCCACCTATTTTTACTTGGGATGAAAATATTTATTAATTTCCAGTATATTTCATCCATCTCTGTGTATTTGGAAAAGGTAGCCTTAGTGATGAAGATATGCCTAGTTTCATGTTGTATACTTAAGTCTAACTATAGTGTCTCTAGGAAATATCTACCAGTGATGCTTCCTTGTATCCCTGCAAACTTTGAATTGTACTTTTCCACTGTGCTCATTTTCTGTTTGTAATCAGGCAGAGTGATCAATTTTCCATTCAATACTAATAATCCAGGAATCCCTTTCTTGTGTAGCACCTCAAACTTACTGAAGAACCTCTGCACACCTATGTCCATCACTTGATATTTTTATTCCAGCTGCAACATTATGCCTTTCTTGGTTAGAACCTTCTTGATCTCAAGGATGGTTTATGTCATGTCCTCAATCTCTAGTTCTTCTAACTCCTGTTTATTTTTTGAGTTTAGAAATATGATAATTTTTGTGGCCTATGTGGGTCTTTCTCCCAATTCTTCCTTGATTATTTCAATTACTCCCCTGGCTTTATGTACTAATTCATGTTTTTAAAAAATGATCTGTATGGAGGGCCAAATTTCTAACATTGATTTGTTGATATCTATCCTAATGTTTTCCTTAGCTTGGGATAACGTATTTTCCATGGAAGTCTCTTTCCCTAATTGTTGTAATTGTTGACTGAACCTTTGATACTTATGCATCTCTACCTGGTGACTGGAATGGAAAATTTATTTCAATTGTTGCAATTTCTTTACCTCTTCTTGTAGTTTTCTGATTTCTTCCCCTTGTATGGACATATCTTCCATGTATTTTATAAGTTTTTCAGATGCATCTAAAACTTTTACTGGGATTGTTGATGGGATTGTTGATGGGATTTCTACTTATGTGGACCCTTCTGTTGTTATGATTCTTGTCAAAGGGTCTACCTCCAGTGGGATCATGGGCATCGACACATTTTTTTCCTTTTCCTTTATCAATTTTTCCATTTCTGCTTCCATTTCTCTTATTTGTGCATTTTGTTCCATGATTAACTTTAACATCTCTTCTTTGTGGCTTTCAGTCTTAGCCACTTCTTTGGTATGTGAATCTTCTGTAGATGGAAGCTTTAGCTGCTTTCTCAGAGATTTTATATCAGCATTATTCTTCTTTAACAAATCCTCTGTTGCCTTGATGTTTTTTGGGTCATATCCAATCTTCAGAACTGATTCTTCTAATGATTTTATTTTGTTATCCTTGGCTAGAGAAGAAATCTTCTCAAGCTTTAATTGGGATTGGATGTTATTTAAGGATATATGCAACTTAGAAGCAGTCATTGAGGTATTTTTCAAGGTTGAGAATATCATTTCTCATGTATGTCTATGCATATCCATCTGGTCCACTGGATGTACATATTTTACATCAAATTCAAAGGCAGTATTTTTGTAGTCTACAGCTGTTCTTGGATGGGGAGCTTGTGCTTATAAGAATTCCATTTGCATTCTTCCTCTTTCTGTGTCAAAGGTTGACAACAGTCTGTGTTGAGCAGTGGAGGTCTACTTCCAGAACTGAGTGTAGGTGTTTCTATTGAGGAGCTCATTCCTTTGCTTCATCTGTTTATATTTGTCAAAAATATTTGACTCTTTTTTTCCATGAGCCGATTCAATTGTCAGAGTAGTGTCTGGGTTTCTTTGAGATGTTGGTGATGATGGAGAACCTGTAACTAGACTATCTGAATGGGTTGAAGAGTGTGGTCCCTCCAAGACTATGGTGGACTGCATTTCTCCCTCCTTGAGTAAATTTGGTGTATGACTAGTTTTAGCCCTTTTTATGTATAGTTGGAAATCCTTAGATGATACCTCTATGACTGAAGGACAAAAATCATTCCTTTCTCTATTATTTTCTTTCTTTTGGGGTGTATTAGTATGTGAAGTGGTTGTAGAGATATGTTTCTCCTCTAGTTCTTGCAATGTGTTCTCCTTCCACTCTGTCTGGTTCATATATCTTTCCACCTTTGGCTTCTGTGTGAACTTAAGGATTGCTCCTTTGTTTGAGTTTGAGTTCAGAAATGAAACCAAATGGGTCATATGCCTAAGTGGAACTCAGAGGAAACCTCATTTGTTTCAGGAGATTATCTGCTTCTTCTCCTATTGATCTGTTGTTGCAGATGAAAGGTCCAACCTGGGTTTTGATTCTGAACCGAGACTTCTTCTTTGCTACAAAAAAATGAATGTCATCTGAATTCACCATTTGCCTTATGTATTCTAGTGAAAAAATCCTCACTGGGAGGTATTTGGGCAGTTTTTAAGGAGGAAGCTCACACCCATATACTCTTATCCCTGCGTGGTTTTGGTATAAATACCAATCCCATGTCTTATCTTGATCAGATAGGTGAAAGACATTCTGAATTTCTTCAGTGATCCTTTCCTCTATGTTGTTGTTCAACATACAAACAACTGGGTGAATGAACTGACCTATGAAGTCCTTGAAGTTAAACTTTGTTGAATGTTTCCTCTCCAATGAGGTCCATGATGTTACTGGCTATGGGTTTCCTTCCTGGTTTAATTTCTGAAGTGCATAGGAAACATCATTGAATGGTAGAATAAAAACATGTAGACTAGAACTAAAGAGTATATGAACATCCCTTCAATTGGAAACCTGAATAACTGATCATGAATATTATCAGACAAAAATTGACTAAAGTTGAATTTAATGGAAACTCTTTCTTCTGTAGAAAATATCGATAGAAAACCTAAAATAGGTTCATATACCCATTCATTGGAATAATAACCTAATAGGTAAGAAAGCATGGATATGATCTGGTTGGCCTTGATAGTGAAAATGGAAGATGAATAGGGTGGATTATTTTTGGGTAATTGGGCATCTTCTAGGATGAAAATCTCAAAGATCTGGGCTCTTTGGGGTAAATTTAGTTTTTGGTACAGGTCATTTAGGGATTAAATGGAGAATGGGATGGTCAATTCATTTCTAGGGATATGCAACATATAGTCAATGGCCTCAAATTTGACTGTGAACAATGTTTCGCCAAAGGAGGAGGCAATGGCTCTTTGGCCGTGCATGTAGCGGGCTTAACATCTGAGAGAAAAATTGGGGAAATGGTGAGTTTAAGGGAACATGTACAGAGGAAAATTGGACTCCCAGAGTCCAATTTCATCACTCTGGTCAATAAAAATGTCTTTTAGCAATGATTGCAATTTGAAGAAGTCAAATTTGCACCTCAAATCTGTGACTTTGTAATCTTTATCCGCCATGGGAATGTGGTCCAGGTCGACAAGGAGGGGAAGAATTGGGTTCTCAGATGTATCTGCATATTTAGCCTTGGGGTCCATAATTAAATGATATTACAGTAAAAATAATGGTAGAACTGTATTACCCGAGGAAAAATTCGCCTGTTGATGGTGAGAGGTGGTGGCGGTTAACTTGGCAGCTTGGTTCGATGCGGTATCCGCGGTTTTTGTATCGTAAAATGGTGTAACAGGATGTGAAACGGGGTTTTAAGGTGTACATTAGGTGTTCGTTATGGCGTGGGGTTGTTACAGGGCAGTTAACGTTCAAGGGGAAAGTTTTAATTGGTCAACGAGTATGTAGTACAAAACAGATGGAGTGTAGTGATAGGATTACGGTGGCAGGGTGAGGTGAGTGGTATTGGGCTTTAGTTTGGCATATTTAAGAGGGGGGGTAGGCGGTAAGTGGAAATAGGAGGGGGGATCTGAAATGTTGAGGACGTGCCACGTTAGGTGGGACCGACAGGATGGAAACCATTTTTCGGACCCCCCCCTGTTAAAAGTAGAAAGGTCGGGGGGGTCCAAAAAAGGTTGTGGAACATTGATCAGGGAAGTGATGGATGTCGTTGATGGAGACTTGTGCAGGAGTTAATCACTATAACAAAAAATGTCTTTTCCTCTAGAAAACTTAGGATAAAAAATATGTTCCATGAAGAACTGAGCTTTATTTTTGCAACTTTATATTTCAATTTCATTTTCCTATGCTAGAATAACCAAATTAAATCAAATAAGGGTATATTTTTAAATCCCTTTCAATTTTCTTGAGACAAAATATGTTGGATTGCTGAGAGGGGGGGTGAATCAGTGATAGATCAATTTAATCATTTTTCACCATAAAATGCAATTGTTACATCAATGTACCATTATCATCCAATAGTTGTAGAGTAAATAAACAATGAACAAATGAGAAATCACACACATACACAGTACACCAGTGTTTTACGTGGAAACCCAAAGAAAGAGAAAACCAAAGAATGTTTTTTCTTATATGTATTTAATAATTATAGTCATTGGAAGCACCAACTTCCTTTGTTTTCTAGCTTCAACTAGAAGGAGGCTCCAACCCCCTAGTTTCTCAAGCTACAACTTGAGGGAAGATCCAACTTCCCAATTCTCTGGCTACAACCAGAAGGAGGCTACAACCCCCTATGTTTTCCGGCTACAACCACATGTCCTTTCCCTGTACAACCACCCTGAAGTATAAGTATAATGATGGAACCATTGTCACACTATCATTGTGAGATATACTATTTTAAACCTGTACCAATCAACCTGCACCAAACAACCTGTACCAATAAACTAAACCGTGCATCAACCTATACCTCAACCTGTAATCAAACTATACCATAAAAAAATGCATCAACCATGCACCAACCTGTACCTCAACCTATACCATCAATGAGTGCATCAACCATGCACCAAACCTGTATTAATAACATGTCACAACAACCTGTACAAACAACATATCACAACAACTTTTCTCATCAATATTATCAACCAAATCAGATATAATCATCAAGATCAATCACCAAGAAAAGTCTCAAAAATGTGCATCAACCAAGCATAACACAACAACTCATAATCATCACCAAGATCAATATGTGCTTCTAATAATATAACAATACAAGTATGCTACATCATCCATAAACCATGTGTCAACAATACTACTAACAAGTGCCTCCAACCATGTACCAAGTATGTACGAATCATGTATCAAGTACTCATCAACTATGACTCATCAAGATGTACCAACATCATCAACTATACACCTCATGTATGTGCCAACTCATCAACTACTTGTCTCAACCATGTACACAACATGTACCTGAACCAAAATCCCTCATCAATTTCATCATCCAAATGTGATTTGTAAATCTATAATATACGTGGTGTATATGATCACATACCTACAAACTTTCCTTAACTTTAACAACAAGAGACTATCATTTTCATCAAACTTTACTTTAGTCTCACATGACTAGTTTTGGATTAGTCAACAACCCTAACTTGAAATAATCATAACTATGTACCTGTAATGAATAAAGATATGAAAATTGTA
>ML779066.1:1373116-1397940 GCA_009831015.1 Picea engelmannii | reverse complement strand
GTAGCTTCCTCAAGGGGTTACCTTTTAACCATCTTAACCCACTTTCCTTATTTTAGGGTTAGCCCACTTCTAACCACTTGTCAACTTAGTGATTTCTCCAGTAACTTTATTATTTAATTTCTTTTGTATTCACTTTGAATTATAGTACACTCATCACTTCACTTTATTATTTACCTTCTAAAAATCTCTTAAACCACTTTGACTACTTTGACCTTTTTGGGCTTCTAGATGACTTGTGAGGGTTCTCCAACTTCACATGGACATAAATCTCTAACCGGGGGGAGTTATGTGGCGTTCCACATACCACTAGAAATTTCATGACATGTACAATCCATATAGAATAGTATTACCTACAAATATATCAAAACTCATACCATTATCCATCAAACAAACTTGGGTCCATTACCCAAACCTGGGTTCTCCAACTTCACATGGTCATAACTCTCTAACCGTGAGGAGTTATATGATGTTACACATACCACTGGAAATGGAATGACATGTACTACCCATATAGAATAGTCTTACCTTCAAATATATTAAAACTCATACCATTATACATCAAACAAACTTGGATCCATTACCCAAACCTTTGTGCTACCGGAAGTTGCTTCCAGACTTTCTCCAAGGGATGAAATCAATAATTAAGGGTTGAAATCAATCTAAAATATCACTCTCCAATGGTTGAAATCAATGACAACCAACAATTCATACCAACTTTCCATCAACCTAATCCAAATGTCTGAAAAAATCACCTAACCTATCTCCTAACTTAGGAATCTAATACATTAATCCATATTAGACTCTTGGATTAATTATTACTCTATCCTAACTACTTTGGCCAAGATTAAAAAATTTGACCAAACTTATTCTCTAACCTATCAACAAAAAATTTAAAAATTTTGATCATGATTAGACAGTATGATTCAAACTAATTTTATTTTGATGGGGTTTTCTTGTTTTTCTCTTTTTTTCTATTTTTCTTTTCTTTTCTTTTTCTTTCTTTCTTTCTTTCTTTTTATTTTAAACCCTCTTTTCATTTTTTCTGATTTTTATCTTTACCTTTATCTTTTTCTTTTGGAAATCATTTATAGAATGAAACATTATTTACAATGTAAAATGACTGGAGGAAGAAATTTCAATCACTAGGTGATACTATGAAATATAGGGTTATAATAGTGGCTCCACTTGGGGATGGTGCTCCCCTTGTGAGGTTACGAGAACCAACTATCGGTTTTCTTGAATCATCTTCTCCAATACTTTATGCATCTGATTAGTTTTATTGTAGATCTAAATCTGGTGACAAATGATCAGGGGATTATGGCCTTCTCTTCGGGCTTCAACCTCTGATATAAGTCACCCACTCATGACATAAAAATTAAAATGGTATTTACAATGAAATGGGTGAGGACTTTTTTTATTCCAGTGAAAAATAGTGCTTGAGCATTCTTCCATTGACAGGTTCTCTTGACAGATCTGTTCCATTCATTTCCTTTATCAAGATTGCATTGCTTCCTCTATAAGCATGGATTATGTATGGACCTTTCCATAAATTCTCAAATTTTCCATGCTTTCCCCTCTCTTCATTCCTTGAGTCCCATTTCGATACTTTGTCTCCAATCTAGAAATAATTATCCTTGGTTCTTCTATCATAGAATTTCTTAATATTTTCCTGGATCACTTGGGTTTGATTGTAGACCTCTTCTTTGGACTGTTGTAGTTGTATGGCATGACTAATTCTCCTCTGGATGTCATTGGGTTCTACATGTACTTCCTATAGTAATTTCATGACAGGGACACCTAAAGAAGTGGGGAAAACAACATCCATTCCATAAACCAACTGGTATGGGGACATGCCAATTGATCTCTTTGTAGTAAGTTTGTTTTCCCATAATGCATTGACCAACTTATTGTGGCATTACTTTTTGTTTTCCTGCAACAAATTTTTGATGATATTGACTAGAATCTTGTTTGAAGACTCTGCTAATCCATTCCCTTGAGGGTAATATGCAGTAGAGTGTCCTAAGGTAATATGATATTTGTTGCAGAGCTCCACCATCTTCTTTGATTTGAATGTTGTTGCATTGGCAGTGATGATTTTCCTGGGACATACAAATCTTGAAAGAATGTTAGTTTCTAAAAACTTAATGATAACAACATCAATGGTTTTCCTTGTAGGTACAGCTTCAATCCACTTGGTAAAATAGTCAGTGGCTGTGAGAATCCATTTGTGTTGTTCTGATGATGGTGTATGGATTTCTCCAATGAAATCCAAACCCCATTGTTGAAAACAAGTTTCAACCGATATTGGTTTCAAGGTTAAAGGAAATAGTTTCATTTTTCCTTAAAAGGTTTGATAGCTATGACAGGAGGTCACTTTCTTATGGACATCTGCAAATAAGGTCGGCCAGTAAAAACCAACTCTTAGAATTTTGTCGGCATTGGTCTTCCATTTCAAGTGTCCATCGTAATATACTTCATGAAATTCCTGCAAAGATTTATCTGCCTCATCTTTCAATAAACAGTTTAGTAAAATCCCTCCAACATCTTTCCAATACAAATTTCCATTTAAAATACAATACTTCATATCTTTGAGTTTAAGAAATCTAGATTTAGTCTTGGTTATACCAAGAGGAGATGGTAAATGATGTAAAACAAAAATCAAGTTTGCATACCAAGGAGAGGTTGAGAAAGCCTATTTAACTTGTGTATTCACCTGCTCTTCTTGTTCATCCACTGCAGCTAGAAAATTTATATCCAAAGCATGAAAATTGGACTCAGCCATTAATTTAGCTAATCCCTGACCCTTAATGAGATTGGTTGGTTTGATCTCAATATCATATTCTAGTATAACAAAAATCCATTTACCCCTTTTGTCATCAGGACTGTCTTGGGTCAGAATATCTTTAACCACGGAATTTGGGACATAAGCAATAATGTGTGAGTGAAGAATATATACTTTGAAATCTTTGATTGCTTTTACCATCTTTTCCATGATGTTTTAATTTAGTGAAACATCACTCAAGGAATTACTAAATAAGGAAATAGGTTGTTCATGGCCTTCATTATTCTTCTGCAAGAGGACTGTTGCAATAGTATGCTCGGAGGCAAAAGAGAATAGGAGGAAATATTTTGTCTAATCAGGGCTGATAAGCACAGGGGCTTGTGTTAAGGCTTGTTTCACCTGATCAAATGAATGTTTTGATTCTATGGTCCATTTTATTTTTGTCTTTTTTCAACATATTTGTTATATTTCTTAGAAGTTTTGTCAAGTTAGGGATACATCTTCTTAGAAAGTTTATTTTGCCAATGAAAGATTGTAATTCTTTTATGTTTTTGGAATGATCTATTTTTGAATGGCTTCAATTATTATAGGATCAATTTTAATTCCATCCTTTGATGTGATATGTCCTAACAATTTACCTTCTTCTAAACCAAACAATGTTTTCTTTGTATTAAGGGAAATTCCAAATCGCTTGCATTTTTCAAACACTCTTCTCAAGTGGAGCAAGTGTTCTTCATATGTTTTTGAAAAAAATAGTGATATCATCTAGGCATATAACAATGAATCTTCCAAGTTCATCGACAAAAGAAATATCCATTTCTCTTTGAAATGTAGCCCCAACATTCATTAAACCAAAAGGCATTTTCACATACATGAAAGTTCCCCAAGGTGTAGTAAATGTTGTTTTCTCTTGCTCATCAGGGTGGACTAAAACTTGATTGTAACCATAAAAACCATCTAACAAAGAAATTCTACTGGACCCAACTACCTTTTGCAAAATATGGTCCATTTTGGGCAAGGGATAGTTGTCTTTGAGGGAGACTTTATTAAGGTTTCTGAAATCAATGCACAATCTGATTTATCCGCTCTTCTTCCTGGTTGGAACTAAATTTGATACCCATTTAGAAAATCTTAATGGGACAATGATTTTAGCATCATATATATTTTTAATTTGTTTTTCAATCAGAGGCATCAACCTTGGGTTAATCCTCCTAAGTTTTTGTTTAAAAGGATTTTGGTCTTCTTTTATGGGAATTTTATGTTGTATAATGCTAGTGTCATAACATTTAAGATCTTCATAACTCCATGCAAAAATAACTATAAATTCTCTAAATAATTCTATATATTTTGTTTTTGAGCAGGAGTTAAATATTTAGACAATTTAATCATCTTTGGTTTTTTTTCAGTTCCTATGTTGCAATATTCAAATTCCTTTCTAGTAGGTTCAATTTTATGTTTTTTGGCCACATCATCAAAATCAAACAGCTCTTCCAAAGGGACTAACCCTCTAGGAAGAATATTATCTTTCAATTGAAAAATGTCCAGATCTTCTTGTTTTTTATTTATTTCTTCTAAACCTATCTTATCTACATTTTCTTTTTCGTCATCACTATCAACATCTATGTTGGCACATTCAAATTCATTTTTTGATTGCAATAAATTTTCAATTTGTTCATCATTTCCAAAAACTTACCAATACCTAATGGTGTTTGGGACATTAGGGCTACATTTCAATTCAACTGTGTATTGGTGGTTAGGATGAAATGGTATCTTACAAGTAGCCGCAGAGGTAGCTAGACCATTAGCAAGAATGTTTTGGTCTCTGGGAATGGCTAACAAATCATATTCAGTAAAAAATTGCAGAAAATCTAGGACAACATTTATGTAGGCTCTCAATCTTGGGTGTTTAGCAGAGTACTCACCCTTGATCTGTTTTATTATTAGTTCAGAATCACCCCTAATTGAAATTCTCTTAGTACCAAGATTCTTTAATAGTTGAAAACCTAGCATTAAGGCTTCATATTCAGCTATATTATTGGTACACTGAAAATTTAACTTATAGCAATGACCTTCTGTATGATTTTTTTTTGAATTAGAAACCCACACACCAACTCTTTATCCTTCCTTACTAACAACACCATCAAAGTATAAACTCCATAGAGGTTCCTTTTGTTTATCATATTTCACCATTATTGTTTCATTTTCTTCAATAACTGTTTTGTCTTCTTCTATGTTATAAACATCATCTTCTAAATTGACAATCTCTCTTTCCATATCTCCATCATTGTACAAAATAAAAGAATCAAGGTCTAAATGAACAGAATATAAGGGATAATTTTTTGGTTTATCTTGACTACTGACCATGTATTTCATCAGTGTCTCCCTATATAATCTCCTTCGTTGACCAAATAATGGAATGGTGGCATAAGACATTTCTAGTTGAAGGTTACCTTGTAACTTGTCTCCCCATGAAAGAGACAATAACATGCAATATGTAGGGGGTATGTCTGCAACAACTATGTCCATTACCATACTCTTGGCTAGTATTTGTGCTAAAGTAACACACAAATCTTTGATAAGAACTATGCATTTTACTTTACTTGAATCAAAAGAATATAAATCTTTGTATGGTCTAGTGATATCAAGTCCTATTTTTTCCATAACAACCTTAGGCATAAGGTTGTGGGAAGCACCAGAGTCCATCATGGCATTGTGCAAAGTTTTTTCATGAATGTTTAAACTGATCAAGTCCCTCAATTGTTTCTTCCCCTTCATCGACATAATTTTCTTGAAAAGGGGGCCTAATATGTTGACTTGGGCCTCTTTATTATCTTTGTTCTCTTTGTTTGATTTGGGGTTGATTTCTCCTAAAATTAGGATTTTTGATTTTGGGACCAGGATGATTTTCTCTTGGTGGATTTCTATCAATGATGTCTAATATTTCCATCATCCTTTCCATGGTTATGACTAAGGAGTCTATTTTAGCATCAACAAAAGAGGTAGATGGTTCTTCTTTGATAGTTACCCTTCTCTCTGTTCTTTGTCTAGCTCTCCTAGCTAACAGATTTGCCTCTACACTCACAACACGTCTTTTCATTTCTTCCAAAGTTGTAGGGTTTATTTCTCTCAATTGATAATACATGTCATCATCAAAACCATCATGGAATTTGATCAAAGATAAACCTTGAGGAGGTTTAATGTTTGTTTGAATTGCATTATAAATATTGTTAAATCTAGTGCAATAATCTTGTACACTTTCCCCTTGGTTTCTTTTAATACTTTCATATTCAGATAAGATTTGAAGTGGATTTTTCTTAACTTCCCATCTATTTGAGGAATGATTGATGAAATCCAATAATGTCATTAATACTAGTAGTTGGTAAGGCTTTGAACCATTTCCTAACTTCTCCATTTAAGCGTTCAGAAAACAATCTCATTTTGACATCTTCCTCATTAACTTCTTATAGGTCAAAGAAGTCATTCATCTTGTCAACATGTTGTTGTGCAGTCATATTTCTAGTGCCATCAAACCGAGGAATCCTAGTTTGATAATACTGGGGCATATTGTGCAAGGGAGCAGCCAAAACGAGGGGAGCATATCTTGATTCCATGATTGGTGGAGGAGGATGGATAGTAGGAACTCCTATGAAAGGATGGATCACAACTTGTGTAGTAGTTGGAGAAGTGGTGGAAGATATGGAAGAGGCAGGGATGGAATATATAGGATGAAATGATTGCGGATTGATAGATGATGCAGAGATGGTTAGGGAAGAAACCTCAATATATTGTTGAATGTAGGCCTTATGCAAAGCTTTATCAAAGTTTGATGCTAGATATTGTAACTTCTCAAAATTTTGCAAGATTTGTTGATCAAGATCTGATCCAGGAGAGTGTCTTTTAGGTGTATTAGGTTGGAGGATAGATTGATCTAAAATTGTTTCATCTACAAAGCGATCATATTTGGTTCTGAATAGGCTATGCTGAAATGGTAGATAAAACTTGATATCTTGGATCGTGACAAACTTCTCTGGAAGAGAGTTTTCCCTAGGAGGAGGACTACTACTCCCTTGACTTTCTGCTAAACTTCTTTTTATGATCAATTTTTCAAGGTTATCTACTACTTTTACAGGTTCTGGATCAGGATGAGATCTGGTGTGAATTATTTTTGGAGCCAGAACTTAAAATTAAAAAACCTAATTAATTATTTACAAATTTTTACAACCTATGAAAATTTATCTCTTAAAATTTAAATCTTTGATTGTTCAGAAATAAAGTTTTCTTACTTAGGGAAGATAATTCATAAAGTTGGAAAATTTGTTCATTCCCTAGTATGGTCTCCACTATGTTATCACTCTGTAATTTCCAAAGGTTGTAGAATAAAATATAGAGGTAGCTACCAAACCACTTTGGAAGTTGGGATCTAGCCCTGCCAGCTTCAGAGAGGGATCTCTCTATAATATTTATATTTGTTTGAGTTTTGAGTGTTAGGCTAGTTATGAAAGTTCAATGCTTATTTGTTTGAAATGTGTGGTTGAATGAATGCTTAATTTTCCATTGGGATATGGGGTCTGTACTTAAATATAAGGACTTGTTTCATATTTTTCTAAGGTTTTCTCCACATGGCAGGGTAGTAAAATTGTTGGATCTATTTGAATCAAATTAAATGAATAAGAGGAAAAGAGGGGAAAATCCACTAAGTATGAGAGCAGTTAAGAATTATTTTACTTAGTTTCAGATGAAAAACATGAATATCACTGAAAACGAGAGACATAGTATAATGAAATAAATTTTGTTCTTTAACTTTCTTTTAATGATTAGAATTGGAAACACATGCAATGATTACAGAGAATAGAAAAACATTTGACAAAGAGAGAAAGCACATCACCAAAAATATGACACAAGAATCATGTGAATAAGCCTCTTTTATTACTCGTCAATCCTTTGAAAAATTTACACAATAGCTCTTGGGTGAAAAAATCAACCCATGATACTTCGAAGAGAGAAGTATTTATACAACTATTTACAACAGATCCTATCATAAATGATCGTGATATTATGGAGGAATATCTAACTAACTAGATATCTAAATACAAAATGTAGGGATTTTGCAAATTCGCTCGGATCTCTGGTGTTGATTTGGTGGAAGGGTGATGACTCATCTCTTTGACTTTCGCTAGTTGTTGCTCCATGCTGACTAGAACACAAAAATTGACTCTACTCAAGTAATGTGCATAGATATCCCCACCTCTTTTTACTTGGGATGGAAATCTTTAGTAATTTCCTGTATATTTCATACATCTCTGTGTATTTGGCAAAGGTAGGATTAGTGATGAAGATATTATTAATTTCATGTTGTATGCTTAAGTCTAACTATAGTGTCTCCAAGAAATATTTACGAGTGATGCTTCCCTGTATCCCTACAAACTTTGAACTGTCCTTTGCCACTGTGCTCATTTTTTGTTTGTAATCAGGCAGAGTGATCAATTTGACATTCAATACTAATAATCTAGAAAGCCCTTTCTTGTGTAGCACCTCAAACTTACTGAAGAACCTCTGCACACCTATGTCCATCACTTGAGATTTTTCTTCCAGCTGCAACATTAATCCTTTCTTGGTCAGAACCTTCTTGATCTCAAGGATGGTTTCTGTCATGTCCTCAATCTCTAGTTCTTATAACTCCTGTTTGTTTTTGGAGTTTAGAAATCTGATAAGTTATGTGGCCTATGTGGGTCTTTCTCCCAATTCTTCCTTGATTATTTCAATTGCTCCCCTGGCTTTTTGTACTAATTCATGTTGTTAAAAAATTATTTGTATGGAGGGCCATATTTCTGACATTGATTTGTTGATATCTATCCAAATGTTTTCCTTATCTTGGGCTAAGGTATTTTCCATGGAAGCCTCTTTCCCTAATTGTTGTAATTGTTGACTGAGCCTTTGAGACTTATGCATCTCTGCCTGGTGACTGTCCTAGAATATTGATTTCAATTATGTAATGTCTTTACCCCTTCCTGTAGTTTTCTGATTTCTTCCCCTTGTATGGGCATATCTTCCATGGATTTTACAAGTTTTTCAGATGCATATGAAACTTGTATTGGGATTGTCGATGGGATTGTTGATGGAATTTATTCTAATGTGGACCCTTATGTTGTTCTTATTCCTATCAGAGGGACTTACTCTAGTGGGATCATGGCCATCGACACATTTTGTTCCTTTTCCTTTATTAGTTTGTCCATTTTTGCTTCCATTTCTCTTATTTGTGCATTTTGTTCCATGATTAACTTTAACATCTCTTCTTTGTGGATTTAAGTCTCAGCCACTTCTTTGGTCTGTGAATATTTTGTAGTTGGAATATTCAACTACTTTCTCAGAGATGCTATATCAACATTCTTCTTCTTTAACAACTCCTTTGATGCCTTGATGTTTGTTGGGTCATATCCAATCTTCAAAACCAATTATTCTAATGATTTTATTTTGTTATCTTTGGCTAGAGAAGAAATCTTCTCAAGATTTAATGGGATTGGATGTTATTTAAGGATACCCACAACTTAGAAGTAGTCATTGAGGTATTTTTCAAGGTTGAGAATATCAATTCCCTTGTCTGTCTATGCATATCCATCTGGTCCACTGGATGCACATCTTTTACATCAAATTCAAAGGCAGTCTTTTTGTAGTCTGCAACTATTCTTGGATGGGGAACTTGTGCTTGTAATAATTCCATTTGCAATATTCCTCTTTCTATGCCAAAGGCTGACAACAGTTTGTGTTGAACAGTGGAGTTTTGCTTCTGAAACTGAGTGTAGGTGTTGATGTTGAGGAGCTCATTCCTTTGCTTGATCTGTTTATATTTGTCAAAAATATTTGACTCTTTTTTCCCATGAGTTGATTCAACTATTATAGTAGTGTTTGGGTTTCGTTGAGATGTTGGTGATGATGGAGACCCTATAACCAGACTTTCATAATGGGTTGAAGAGTGTGGTCCCTCCAAGACTATAGCGGACATCATTTCTCCCTCCTTGAGTAAATTTGGTGTATGACTGATTTTATCCCTTTTTATGTATACTTGGAAATCCTCAAATGATACCTTTGTGACTGAAGGCAGAACCTCCTTCCTTTCTCTTTTATCTACTTTCTTTTGGGATGTATTAGTCTGTGAAGTGGTTGCATAGATATGTTGCTCCTTTGTTTCTTGCAATATGTTCTCTTTCCACTCTGTTTGGTTCATGTATCTTTCCACCTCTGGATTCTTTGTGTGAACATAAGGAGTTCTCCTTTGTTTGATGTTGAGTTCATAAATCACACCGAATGGGTCATATGCCCAAGTGGAACTCAAAGGAAACCTCATTTGTTTCAAAATGTTATTTTCTTCTTCTTTTGTTGATCTACTATTGCAGATGAAAGGTCCAACCTGGGTTTTGATTATGATTTGGGACTTCTTCTTTGCTGCAACAAAATGAATGTCATCTAAATTGACCATTTGTCTTATGTATTCTAGTGAAAAAATACTCACTGGGAGGTATTTGGGTAGTTTGTAAGGAGGCAACTCACACCCATATACTCTTATCTCTGTATGGTTTTGGTATAAATACCAATCCCATGTCTTATATTGATTAGATAGGTGCAAGAACTTATGAATTTATTCAGTGATCCTTGGCTCTGTGTTGTTGTTTAGCATACAAACATTTGGGTGAATGAACTAATCTATGAAGTCCTTGAAGTTGAACTCTGTTGAGTTTTTCCTCGCCAATGAGGTCCATGATGTTACTGGCTGACGCATCCCCCCCTCCCCTCTTGGGGGTTGCATGACCTCACGATCAAGGATCTTCAATTATTTGAGATGAATCAACTCTTCGGGACCTTGTTGGCCCCACAAATCATTTTACATAGACCCCTTTTTATCCTAGGCACAGGTCCTGTGAAACCTGCGGGATATTGCTAAGCCCCTTTTCTTATTCACATGTCCTCGGTCCAGTCCTCTTCGCAACTCCATGCTTTGAAGCTTTTGTGAGTAGCTTGCTCCCTTTTTCCCGATATCCAAAACAACGAATTTCTTTGGGACCCAATCTATGGTTCACATCTCTCCCACAACCAACAGTTGTGATCTGCTTCAGACTTTAGCCTTCCGGTATCTTCCTGCTCTTCTCTCCTCTTTCTTCAAGAGCACCTTTCCTCTGAAACACGTGGATCTCCACCACGTTTCCTCCTAGATCCAACGATTCATATTCACTTCACTCTTCGCGAGTTCGTGAAGATTTCACCTTGCGCCACGCAAATTCTTCCTGTTATCACTCTGTAATTTTCCCAAGGATGTGGAGGCACTCACAGAGGTAACATCAAACCACTTCGAGTCGAGGAACTATCCCTCCAAGACTCAGAGAGGGATCTCTCTTTCTGATTTAGATTTTTTTGAGTATGGATCTTAGGCTAGTTATGAAATACAATGTTTTGGGGTTAAAACTTTTGGTTGGAATAGGAGAAAATGGGTCAATGGGCAATGGAGTCACAACTTAATTTAATCAAGGTAGGTTTAACAACCCAATGTTGCAGAGAAAGATAGGCAAATTCAATGGATCCTTATAAATTTGATGCATAGATGAGACAAATGGGTTTAGAGATCCAATCAAAAATAGACCAATCAAGAATTTGCCTTTGATCTTCAGTAGAAAACATAAAAATTATTCCAAATTCAGTGACATAGTGTATATTCAAACAAATTATGTCATATATCTTCTTGGGATAATTCAAAATGTAGAAATCAAAATGTTTAGCAGGAAGAGACAAAATATCAGGGAAAAAACTGCACCAATAAAATCAACACAAGAATCATGTAACAGTGCCTTGTATTACTGTAATTTGATCAAAGAGTTCCTGTGGGAAAAATTGATCATATCTCCCAACAAGTCCCAACAAAAGCCAATATTTTCTAACTAGAACCAACCCTTCATACTTTGAAATAAGAACTATTTATAACTTATTTACAAATCCCTGTCATAAATGAGCAGGATTTATTCTAATCTAACTGAATCTCGGATTACAAATTATAGGGATTTTGTGAATCTGATTGAATTTCTGGTGCTAATTGAGTGGAATTTGTTGTTATTTGTCCTTGACTTATGTTTCATTTTTTTCATGCCACTGACATCTGGAATGGGATTGAAATCATCTCCACAACTTCTATGTACAATCACCTAATTTTTACTATTTGTCTTTTGACTTTCTTCCTCCCGTAATTTTGAATAATAGGGTCTGGTGATATCTTCTATTCTCCCACTCCAAGATATTTGTGTACAATATGGGGGAGGATTTTGTATATAAACTTTTTATAAACAAAAACCTCCTTTGTTTTTTCTAAATTCATTTCCAGTTTGCCGAAACATCTCCTGCAAAATCATGACTGAAACAGGAAAAAATGAAAAACTGAAAAATGGGGCTCAAAGATGGCTTCAATTATCTCAGATGATGACACCTGTGTAAATTTTGGGAGAGGTTTTAGTTCTTCAGCTTGTTCTGAACAAAAACCTCTCTCTTATTTTGAAAATTCATTTCCATTTTCCTGGAATCCCTCTTAGAAGAAGAAGTGTTGAATAGGCAAAAAAATGATTTTAAATTTTTGGGAGGGTGGTTTTGGAGGGACGGAGTGGTTTACTCGGACCCCCTTGAGGTGGTAAGTGGTATTTGGAGGGGGGGTCCAAGTTCATCATGAGGTGACACTTTTCCCTCCCAATACCACTAACTCAGACCCCATGGTGTTGATGTGATGTGAGGGGGGGTCCGAGCTATGGAGGAAATGCGGTGGGTTGTAGACTTAGGATAGTAGATTTTAGTTTTTATGCTTTTTTATTTATTGTTTTTTGTTTTATTATATTTTTTATTTTACTTTGTTTTTTAATTAATGTTTTAGATTATTGTTTTATTTTTTTAATTTGTTTTTTAATTAATGTTTTTATTTATGATTCATTTTATTTTGTTAATATTGTTTTATTTATTTTTTATTAATCAAACACTATTCTAATTGCTAACTTTAAAAAACTAACTTAATAAAACTAACCTTATTAGTAATGATTAATTAATTATTAATTAATCTTTATTATTAATTATCCTATGTTATAATCTAATTAATATATTTTATTTTTTATCCTAAGTCTGTTTATTCATGCAGGGATGAATGGCGGGTGAAATGTAGCCAATGGGACAAATGGACAAGGGAGTGAGTGGTGCAGAGGTGGATGAAGGATGCAACAGAGTGATGAAGGATCGAGCGAAATAGATTGAGGGGGGGGGGGGGGAGAATCAACCGAGCCCAGCAAGACAGATGTCTTCATCACGGGAGCAACACCAAATAAGCAGTTGAACAATCAAGTTACCTATGATTATAGGACCTCAACATAAGATCCACCTGATGATGGCAGCTCTTTCAAGAGGTGTCAAGAACTACTGAACTCTGAACATGTAGACTAGTTCCTTATCCATTGGGTTGATCCCAAAATCTGCAACCTATACCTATTCCAAACTTGATTAAATCTTCAAAGCGACACTGAAATGAAATGGAAAGCATGCTTGCCCAGCAAGCTTATTTGCATACTGTAAATCTGATAATTAAAAGATGTTGATCTGACAATCTTATTTATGTACATACATCATATTCTAACCTGATAATGCACAACCTCAATCAATATGAAATATCCAATATAACCAATCGAATATTTGGATCAGATACCTTGGCCCTTTCACTGTTTTTCACCCAACTTAGAAACATAACTGAAAATGACATATAGTGGATATTTCCAGCCTGATCTTCATCACAAGGATCTTGATAAACTTGACAGAGAACATAAATATTGGGAATGCATTGTGGCTCTGTGATGAACAATTTCTCCATAGAAATAGCCACTTGATCAAGATAGACTTTACTCATTACTAGATATTCTGACTCAATCAATTCAACCTCATGACCAGGTGCCACACATGTGTTCTCTATGTCTTCAAGTGACTCGGAACATGCTTGTATTTGATCTGATGAGTTTTGTACTAATACTTCTACCGAACTAGACATTGGATTTGATTGTCTGATCATATCCATGTCATAACAGCTCTTGAAATCATTAGGGGTAAATGAAAACTGACTTTGAAAACACAAGCTATCCAACATATTATCTATTGGGTCATAAAGTGCTTTAGATGATGGTGGCATTGGTTCTACTGGCATTTCATGGCTTACACTACAATTCTCAAACAGAATATGACTAAGATTCTTTCTCACAATCTGAAATGAACTAAAGCATAAGGGAAAAGAATCAAAATAGATCAGTTCATTACCTGTCCCATGCTCCATGATTTCATCTGAGGTTTGACATTCAAAAAGATTCAAGTTTTGCACCTCCAGATCTGAAGAAGATTCTATATCATCCCTTTTTTCCTCAACTGGTTCATCAAAACACTCCTCATTCTTACTATTTACAATATTCTTGCAATGTTTTGTCAGGAGCGAGGCAAAACATAGGGGCAGGAAGTTTGCACTTTCTTGAAAATTTTCTGCATTTTCCTCCTTGCAATCTTTATTAGTATGCAGAGTTTGATTTTCATCTTGGAATTGTGATAATTGTACTTCTTATTCCCATGAAGATAGTGTTGGTTTCTCTAAGAAGTCATTATCAAACTCAACCACATAATCATCACCCTGATGATCATATCCTAGAAAATCATCTACATATGCAAGGTCATCAGACATGCACATCATATCAGTTGATGGCTCTTCAACAATATGATTTTGAGCTTCATATTTGACTACGTTGTGAATTGAATACATGAAACAATCATTATCCAATCCATGATACCAAGGATGAGATGCAAAGTGTTTGGGGACATTGATCCTTGTCTGTTCTGGAACTATTGGAACATGTGATCTTTGAACAACAAGTTTATCTTTCCTGCTAATCGTCTGCATCATCTCTTTTACAGTGTTTGACAAGACATCTAGTTTCACTTCTGAAGATGTCATCCATTCCTTTTTTGTTATATCTTTATCTTCTACCCTTAACTTGGAACTTTTGTTCAGAAAATTAGCTTCCACATCAACTGCAATATTTTTCATTTCCTCAAGGGTTGCAGTATTCATTTCTCTTAATTGGAATTCCATCTCAGGATCGAAGGAATCTGGGAAATGCAAGTGAGCTTATCCTGGGGGGNATAAACAGGAATTTGCATGATATACCTTATTGAACCTTGTTGAAAACTGATGTACTGTCTCCCCTGGTTTTCTTTTCAAATGGTCATATTCTTCTAGGATGAGAAAGACATTTCTCATGATCACCCATCGATCTAGGAAAATTTTTACAAACTGATGAAAATTGCTAATGCTTGCAGCTGGAAGATTCTTAAACCAATTTTTGAATTTACCTTGCAATGATAGGGAAAACATTCTGATCCAGACATCATCATCTTCTACCTCAAACTGATCAAGAAAATCCTCAAGACTTTGGATATGCTTTTCAGCAATGATCTTCACATTTTCTCCATCAAACCTGGGCAGATTATTGATGTAATTGGAAGGGAGGTCATCGAGAATAGGAGGCAAATCTAGGGGTTTGTATCTATCTGGTATTTTTGCAGGTACAGGAGGTAAATAAATGGTCTTATAGCTAACTGGAATTTCAACAATGGTAGGAGATAAAGCAGGAGGTTTGTGTCTCATTAGGATTTCTACAAATTCATATAGGATGTGCACAAGTGTATGAGTATGTACATGATATACAATTTGGGGCTTAGTCTCTTGCGGTTCATCAATTTGTAGATGATCAATGTAAACTTCAGCAATATACTCTTGATCCAGATTAGAAAAAGATAGGACATAATTACAGATAAAACCAAAAATGTCTTGAATACAATTTGAGCTTGAATACCATCTCTTTCCAGATTGCTTGGTCATGTTTTCGTTTCTTCCTCTAGTGGAGTCTTCTAATTGGAACTGATTTGGATATTAGAGTCGCCAGGTGAATGATCTCAGCCTTCTTGTGTATGATCATCGCCCACCATCAGTAATCAGATCTAGAACTTGAAGTGCACTACCGGAGAAAGTTCCCCAATGGAGTCGCCATTATGTTATCACTCTATAATTTTCCCAAGTCTGTGGAGGCAGTCACAGAGGTAACATCAAACCAATTGGAGTCAAGGATCTATCCCTCCAAGACTTAGAGAGGGATCTCTCTTTCTTATTTAGATTTGTTTGAGTATGTATCTTAGGCTAGTTATGAAATACAATGTTTTTGGGTTTAAACTTTTGGTTGGAATAGGAGAAAATGGGCCATTGGGCAATGGAGTCACAACTTAATTTAATCAAGGCAACTTTAACAGGCCAATGTTACAGGGAAATATAGGAAAATTCAATGGATCCTTATAAATTTTATGCATGGGTGAGACGAATGGGTTTAGAGATCCAATCAAAAATATAGCAGTGAAGAATTTTGCCTTTGATCTTCAGTAGAAAACATAGAAATTATTCCAAATTCAGTGACAGAGTGTATATTCAAACAAATTATGTCCTATATCTTCTTGGGATAATTCAGAATGTAGAAATCAAAATGATTATCAGGAAGAGAGAAAATATCAAGGAAAAAACTTCACCAATGAAATCAACACAAGAATCTTGTAGCAATGCCCTGTATTACTGTAATTTGATTAAAGATTTCCTATGGGAAAAATTGGTCATATCTCCCAACAGGTCCCAACATAAGCCAATATTTGATAAATGGAACCAACCCTTCATACTTCGAAATCATAACTATTTATAACTTATTTACAAAGCCCTGTCATAAATGAGCAGGATTTATTCTAATCTAACTGAATCTCAGATTACAAATTATAGGGATTTTGTGAATCTGATCGAATTTATGGTGCTAATTAAGTGGAATTTGTTTTGATTTGTCCTTGACTTATGTTGCATTTTTTTCATTCCACAGACATCTGGAATGGGATTGAAATCATCTCCATAACTTTTGCGTACAATCACCTAATTTTTACCATCTGTCCTTTGACTTTTTTCCTCCCAGAATTTTGGATAATAGGGTCTGGTGATCTCTTTGATTCTCCTACTCCGAGATATATACGTGCAATATGGGGGAGGATTTTGTAGATAAACTTGTTCTAAACAAAAATCTCCTTCATTTTTTTCTAAATTCATTTCCAATTCGCCGAAACAGCTCCCGTAAAATCATGACTGAAACAGGAAAAAATGAAAAACTGAAAAATGGGGCTCAAAGATGGCTTTGATTCTCCCATATTTTGACACTTGTGTAAATTCTTGGAGAGCGTTTGGTTCTTCATCCGGTTCTGAACAAAAACCTCTCTCAGATTTTGAAAATTAGTTTCCATTTGCCCAGAATCCCTCTCGGAAGACGAAGTGTTGAACAGGAAAAAAAAATGGTTTAAATTTTTGGGAGGGCGGTTTTGGAGGGGCAAAGTGGTTTACTCGAAACTCCCTCAGGTGGTAAGTGGTATTGGGGGGTATGATTTTACCATGAGGTGACACTTATCCCTCCCAATACCACTATCTCGGACCCCATAGTGTTGATGTGACGTGAGGAAGGGGGGAGGGGTCCGAGCTATGGGGGAAATGTTGTGGGTTGTAGACTTAGGATAGTAGATTTTTGTTTTTATGTTTATTTATTTATTTATTTTTGTTTTATTTGTTTGTTTTTTAATTTGTTTTGTTTTACTTTGTTTTTTAATTAATGTTTTAGATTATTGTTTTATTTATTTAATTTATTTTATTTTATTATATTTTTTATTTTAATTTGTTTTTTAATTAATGTTTTTATTTATGATTTATTTTATTTTGTTAATATTGTTTTATTTATTTTTTAATTGTTTTTAATTAATTTTTTATTAATCAAACACTAATCTAATTGCTAACTTTAAACAACTAACTTAATAAAACTAACTTTATTAGTAATGATTAATGAATTATTAATTAATCTTTATTATTATTTATTATTAATTATCCTATGTTATAATCTAATTAATATATTTTGTTTTTATCCTAAGTCTTTTTATTCATGCAGGGATGAATGGCGGACAAGATGTATCCAATGGGACAAATGGACAAGGCAGTGAGTGGCACGGAGGTGGATGAAGGATGCAGCAGGGNNGGGGATAATCAACCGAGCCTAGCAAGCCAGATGTCTTCATCACGGGAGAAACGCCAAATAAGCAACTGAAGAATCAAGGTACTTATGATTATAGGAACCCAACACTTCTGAAGTTCTTTCTTGCGAACTCTCGGACCTACTGCCTTGTCCTTCCCAACGATGAACGTTCAGGATCCACTCTGGGCTTCGAAGCTTCGATGGTCTTGTACTTCGCTCAACTAAAAAATCTTGGAGAATGATTTCTTCGAAATTCCAGATCTCTTGCCACCTGTTCCTCCGGACGAGGGATAGTCCTTACTCCTGTGAACACTTAGCACTTTTCCCATAGTTTGAGACTTGGACTACTCTCAGCCTTCTGTACTCTTTGTAGAGACTCTATGTGCGATGACACTAATCTTCCTCCAAAGGAATTCTTGCGCCCTCCTGGTGACCCCACGCTCTTCTGAACTTTTGAACTTAGAATTAGTTCTCTTCTATGCACACTCCTTACGCTTGAATGGCCTTCAAATGACTTCTTACAACACTTGTCTAAGTGTATGCCTAGTGCACTCCTTGCACAGGTCTTCCTCCAAAGTGTTCAATAACTCTATTTCACATGAGCTTCAAATGCTCTGATCTCGAAGGCCTATGTCTCCTTTGTTCCTAGAAGGGATATATGTGCCCCCTTGATAACTTATTCTCAATGCACACTTGCAGATATTTCCAGAGTATTCAATAACTATGTGGGTGTCTTCTCCTCTGACACTTCTCTTCTTAGAATTCGAAAGAGAGTTCCTTTTGTGCACACTTGCACTTGCTCAATGCCCACCTGGCAGAGTTCTACAAAGTGTTCAACAACTTTGTGCTACACTTACTCCTAAACAGACTTTCCTCTAAGGTATTCAACAACCTTGAGGTTCCCCTCTAGATCTGTGAATTATCCTTGTGTGCCTTCATGGCACATTCTTCTTTGACTCATAAGATTTCAGATGCACACTCCTTGCACTGGCTACAAAGTTTCCAATACCTATTGTGCACTCCTTGCACTGGCTATAAAGTCTCTAATACCCTGTTGTGCATTCCTTGCACAACCTAAATAACCTAGAACAAATTAACAAAACTCATAGATAGAAAAATTTTATCCTTACCCTGTAGATGGAAACATATCATACATCTACAACATAACCATACATAACACACATATAACATTCATAAACATTTACCACACAGGAATTGATAAACAACGAAACATGTTCATTTGTATTAATATATGAATGTTAATTACAGTGTGTGAGCTCGGACTGCAATTAAGTCTCATCTCTCTCCTCTCCTATCAACAAATCTCAACTACTTTTCAACAACAACCTCTATTAGGCATATGTTACAAAGATTTATACAAGAGGATACTCATCGAGTCTTTCCCTTCAAATACTCTAGTGGTGTCTAGTCACCATCAAAACGCCTATCTACTGAGGAAGATTACAATGAGTGGAAAATGTAGTCTAAATCAGATCTAGATCCATCCTACCATCATCCACTTAAGGAGACCTTATCTAAAGCTTGTACAAAGGCATGACTTGGCTCTACCCAAGCCTTATAGCACATACTTGCATTAATTACATTTAAAATTAAAAATTCTAGGGAAGAATGAGAGGGTTGGCACCTCTCCCCTCCTTGAATGCGCACCAATGTGATAAATAGTTGGCACATTCTGAGGTGGAGTGATGCTCCTACATCATAATCCACTACTAGGAAAATCATGAGCTCCTACTGATGAGCTCCTATGCTCTTCTGTTGAAATCCCCCTGGATCCCAAACTTTCCCTTGGAGTTGTCCTCCTGCTCCTCTTATTTGTTGTTGTTGTTGTTTCCCCACTCCTCATGCAGGTCCTCCTCTATTCAACTTCCCCCTGCTAACAAATTCTTTTGTTGACTTCATCATCCTCCTCCTTATCTCCTATATAACCTCTTGTAGCTATTTTGTTGGCTGGATTTCCTTATGTAGTCTACTCGGTTGCAACTCCTTATGTCGATCAATGGGCAGCCGAACCTGATCCTCCATGCTACCTTCATCTCCTCTGGCACTGGCTGGCCACTCTATTGCAGACTTTATTTCCATAGTCTCATCACTGAGCGTCTTCTCAACTATCTCCTTTGACAGTTAAACTTATATCAGTTCATCTACTGGTACATCTCCAACTTTTTCTAGTTGCTTCTCATGCTGATATGTTTCCTCTGGAATGACTATCTCCTCACAACCATATTCTGGTTCTGGATTGTCCAACGAATCCTCCAGCATCTTCAATTCCATTTCCCATGGAGTGAGCATGTCATATGAATTATCTCCTTCCTCTGCTAGGGTAGACTTCAGTATATTATCCTTCTCCCCTATGATAGTCTTGACTGGCTATCTTTCTATTGCACCCAAAACTTGTGCACTAGCCTCTGCTGGTATAATTGGAATAAATATCGGAGTTCCCCCAATGATCAGAATACTCCTCTGATCCTTCTCCTCTGTGATGGAAGTATTTAACTTCTCATCATATTCATTCACATGGTATGTAACCCCACATGAATTTTCATATGTATGAGGCCTTTCTTCTGCCTCCTTTCCTTCTGTCACCACCCCTTGCTGATATGAACTCTCAGTTGAGTTCATCTCTTCTCCCTTTCCCACCTAGAAAATTGGGGTTTCTCCTTTTCCCTCCTCGCAGTTTATGAGATCAACTAATCTCTTCTCATTTCCCACCTGGAAATCTACGAGATCTTTGCCAGATCTCTTTCCCTCATCACTGAGGTTTTTAGCATGCCTCGACCACCTTTTTAACACATGTTGTTTCCTTCTGGCCAACAACTTTTGAGCAGGCCACCTGTATTTCCTTTTCAGAGTCCATTCGTACCTCCAGTGTACCTTAGCCTCCTGCTTCATATTCAATGCTAGCCTCTCCATTTCTGCTCAGATTTCACTGAGCTCCTTGTCAATTTATGCTTTTTTTTTCTGTTGGTGGTTTTCTCTTCGACCATGCTTATGGCCTTCAGTAGCCATCTTTATTTTTCTCTGTCTTTAGCCCTCCTAGTTGTCAATTGTTCACTCTGCAACTGAGAGTGTCTCCATATTCTCCTACATCCCACATGTTTGTTTTCTTGACTGTTTCACACTTGAAAACAATCACACACAGACCATCAACACCTCATCTTCCTTCACTTGTTGTCCACAGGTGAAATCAAGCCCTGACACTACTTGATGTTATCATTATACCTCTTTGTCTCCTCTTCCTACAGAAATGAATTATGTGGCTTTGATACCACTCTGACGCAACCCCCCCTCCCCTCCTGGGGGTTTCACAACCTCTCGTTTAAGGATCTTCAATTATGTAAAATGAATCGGCTCTTCGAGACCCTGCTGGCCCCACAAATCATTTTGCACATGCCCCTTTTTCTCCTAGGTGTAGGTCCTGTGAGACCCATGGTCTCTTGATAAGTCCATGTTCTTCTTCACATTACCTCGAGCTATGACCTCGGGCCAATCCTCTTCGAAACTCCACACTTCAGAGCTTTGCGAGTAGCTTGCTCCATTTTTATCGATCTCTGAAATGACGAATTTATCTGGGACCCAATATATAGTCCACGTCTCTCCCAAAACCAACGAATTTGATCTGCTTCAGAATCTGGCCTTCAGGTATCTTCCCACTCTTCTCTCCTCTTTGTTCCAGAGCACCTTTCCTCTAAAACACGTGGATCTCCACCATGTGTCCTCCTAGATCCAACGGTCCAGATTCACTTCGCTCTTTGCGACTTCGCAAATATTTCTCCTTGTGCCACGCAAATTTTTCCAAATTTCTTTCTCGTGAACTCTCGGACCTACTGCCCCATCCTTTATGATGATCAATGTTCAAGATCCACTCTGAGCTTCGGAGCTTCGACGATCTTGTACTCTGCTCAACTGAAAACTCCTAGAGAATGATTTCTCTGGATTTCCATATCTCTTTCCACCTATTCCTTCGGACGAGGGATGGCCCCGCTTGGCTTTAGGATTTCGAGACTTCGGTGAGTCCTTACTCTTGTGCACACTTATCACTTTTCCCACAATCCAAGACTTGGACTACTCTCAGCATTTTGTACTCTTTGCAGAGACTCTGTGTGTGATAACACTAAGCCCTAATATTGGCTCATTACCCCTTAATTGGGGCATATTACATTAGTAATGTTATTTTATTTATGTCGGCTTTATTCCAGTAGTTGCAATTATACCTCCTAGTCTCCTATATATACCAAGGAGACATTTTCATTTGGAATCATCTTGTACTTGAACATTTGTGTGGGGTAAAAGGAGGTTACCCCCTCGAAGAGGCTTATGATCTAAAATTATCTCTTTTTCAAGGCGTTGAGTACTTATTCTGAGGTTTTTCTATGCTATATTGATATTTGGTTCTTAAATGTGGTATTAGAGCTCAAGGTCTTGGGGTTTCGCTACTACATCTGAGACACCTTGGAATTTTTGCTATAACGTGTTTTTTACAACATTTCAGAAGGAACGTCTTGGAGTATATTTAGTATACATATCAAGGTACATTGGGTTAAAATTTCAACTCCTGAGGCCTTATACTTTCGGATATACAGCCTGTACAAGATAGGGTTCTGGAATCATCCTGAACTGATTCATTGTGGAATTTTCTCTATAAAAATGTTTCTATAGTGTTTCAGACCCTAAACTCTAGAGGCTATTCAAAAAAATTAGTAAGGTATCTGTGGTAAAAATTTCAGCTTCTGGGTCATCTTACATTTGTAGATACACCCTGTGGAAGATAGGGTATCTGACTAGTTCTATTGACTAGTCTCAAGAAGGTGTTCCAGGTAAAACAATCATAACTTCTTCCTAGAGTATCCAAATTGATTGGGACCATTTCATTGGATAGTGGACAGTCTGTAGTATTTTTTATACGAGTTTCCGAATTTTATATCAATTATTTTGTGCAGGGCACGCTATACAAGTGAGATCTCCTGGAAAGGCCAAAAATCAACAAGTTGTGGGAAGTTACTATAAATTCCACTTGGCACATCCAATTTTGATCAAACCTGTGGAATTGCAGAGAAGAAATATCAAAGAACTACATAAAATAAAGTTTCATACCTAGAAGGGCCGAAACTTGGGAGATACAACAGAAGAAAGATGTTCTTGCAAAACCACCTCAAAATCAAGGTTCAAAAGTGATACTTGGCCAACATGCCACCCAAAAAGGGAAATTCTACACCAAATAAGCCTCTAGAAAATCCTACCTGGACTCTTGATGAAGGTGAAGAAATGTGTAGGGACATAAATTATTTACAAAAGAAGATAGTAACAAAATATGAACTACAAGAGATGGAAGCTAAGTTGGAGGCAAAGATGGATGGCTTAAAAGAGGATATCATGGAAGTATTACAAACTTTTGTAACAGAGAAGACACCTGAAAGTGAAAATGCATCGCATGAAATTCATGATGAGGACACAAGGAAGGTGAATCAAGAATGGAGAAACTCCAACTTTATGCTGAAGACCAACCACATTCCTAAGATCGATATGAGGAAGTTTGATGGAAAGGACCCAATCACATGGATACTTCAGATGGAGCAATTCTTTGATCTACATAATGTGCCACATACACAAAAGGTACAAATTGCTTCATTATATTTAGAACCCAGTCAATTTGTATGGTATCGATGGATTTGTTCTCGCAAATCACTCATCACTTGGACAAATTTCACAAAATAAATGATAGCACACTATGAGGATACAAGGAGCAATACCTTCTTTAGCCAATTGATAAATCTCAAGCAAAAGGGTTCAGTTACCGAGCACATTGATAACTTTCAAAGATTGAATATAAAGGTAATAGATATTCCAGATGAGCACTTGATTGATGTATTCATTGGAACTTTAAACGATAACATTCAACATGAGGTTCGCCTTTGGGAACCCAAATCATTGGAGAATGCATTTAAGTTGGCTAGAAATGTTGAAAGTAAAAACATGGCTATGGCTACTAGAAGGACCAATCCTAACATCTATAGAGAGAACAATGCTCCTTCTTCTAAAACACCTCAACCTACAAAGTTGACACCTCAACAATTGGATGAAAGAAAAGAAAAAGTTTTAAGCTTTAATTGTGACAGAAAGTACATTAAGGGACATAAGTGTGGTGAGAAGAAATTATTCTACATATATTGTGAAGAGGAAGAAGAACAAGAACAAGAACCATCTCAAGATGAAAACGTAGAAGCAATTTCGTCTGAAGAGTTGACTCCCATGATATCGTGTAATGCATTGGCTAGAATTAGCACTCCTCAAACCCTCAAGATGGAAGGATACATCAAAAAGAAAAAGGTAATAGTCCTAATTGATTATGGTTGTACTCATAATTTCATTGACTATAAATTATCCAAAGCTCTCAATTGCTTTGTATATCTAGCGCCAGAGTTTCAAGTAATGATTGCAGATGGAAGAACTATCAATTGCTCAAGAAAATGCAAAAAGATCAATCTTACTATGGGGGAATATGTAATGAATAGTCCAATGTTTTCTATACCCATGGGTGGTGCGGATGTTGTACTAGGAATCCAATGGTTACAATCATTAGGAACAATGGATTTTAATTTTCAAGAACTTTTCATGAAATTTCCATTGGAAGGAAAAGAAATTGAGTTAAGAGGTATCACAGGGAAACCTGGTAAGGTGATAAGCTCTAATGGCATGACAAAATTATTGAAAAAGGGGCATCAAGGCATTATTGCACAACTATGTTCACTAGATGTTCAAACATCTAAGCCATATATTCCTCAAGATATCCAAGGGATCATTGATAAGCATTCCAAAGTATTTGAAGATATTCCCAAAGGTCTTCCACCCACTCGAAATCATGATCATGAAATTCACCTAATTCATGG
>ML779066.1:1324173-1354672 GCA_009831015.1 Picea engelmannii | reverse complement strand
AGTATTCGAGCAGTTAGTCATTCACACTTAGTTGTTTTCACGATTTAACAAAGAAATAATAAACATTGCAACATAGCTCATCTCACATTCATTCAAATTTATGGTTTAAATTCATAGACTTTCACTTAGATTTGTACATATGCGCATTCATACAAATATTACATTCATACACATTCAAATATATTTTTCGTAGTCAGTATGAGTACATATAAACACTTATCTAATAGCAGAGTTTCCAAATCCAACTAACTGAGAGAGGACGCCTTTCCTCCCAACCTTAGGTCTTGTTGTAGAGTCACTTCCTACAACAAGCCACCCCCATGCTAAGCCATGATACCACCAAGGAAATTGACTCAGTAGGTTTTTGAGTATCTAATGATCCAGGAAGGTTAATCTCCTTCCTCCTCTAGAAAAAGAATAATTTTCCACCTCCCACTGAGCTTCAAGTCTCTGCAGGTTTATCAGGTTGTTTCTCAACTTGATTTTCTCTACACAAGGAAGCCCCTTCTCTGCCCAATGGTCCCTCAGAAACCTCCCCTTACTAGTGTCGATTTCTTTCCAGTAAGCACCAAGTTGTATACCACTATTTCTCGAGTTCAGGAATCTGAGTCTTCTCTATTCAGGGTGATCATCAACATCTCAAACAAGATTCTTGTTTTCCTCCAGAAATTTATTCTTGTCTGTCTCAATCAACATAATCATGCCTTTGTGCTCTCTTTCTCGTCTCTGATCCTTTTTTTCTATGTATTATGTTGTGAGGTTTCTTTTCAGTCTGAACACACTCTTTGTGTCTGACCTCCCATGCTCTTCTATGATTTCACACTTTTTGTATGTTCCCCTTTTATTTTATTTTTATTTTTTTTATTGCACTCCCTATGTCTCTGTGACTTCCTACAGATGGAACCTGTAGTCCATCGTCCCTCATCTGAAGAGTGTGGTTCCATGGTACCTTTCTCATCAGTTTTTCAATTTACCATACTCTTTTGTAATGGACCAATTACCACATTAATTAACTCTCCACCCACCACTTTGCAACTCCTTTCATTCATCACGTGGTTTCATACCAATCTGATATGGTGGTAGGTGTAGTTATTATGTTTTTAAGCATAGTTTAGCTTGTTGTGAAAGATTCCTATTTTATTCACAGAAGCATCTCAGCTCCATTCCACTCAACCATTCCATCAGTCCCTCTGCCCCATCAATTTCCTCTAGTGTTTTTATTGGACAAATCAGTAAGTGCAGACACAAACTAATCTCCCTAACTTCAATAATAACCTAGAACAAAACAGGGCATAATACAAGTTTCTCCTTAGATTTCATTGTAATATAAACTAGTTTAGAGAAGGAAAAATGGTATACCATTCAAATGACGTTTGGTCCTCACTAGTTTCTTCCTTGTTCCATCTTTGGATTTTTGGGATGGTGAACCTGTTAAGAAGCACAAACCAACAAAGAAAGAGAACAACGAAATATATATTCCAATGAATTCTATGTATAATATCAAGGAGTTATACAATAAAAGTAGAGACACCTTTATAGGAAAGAAATTTATTACCGCATTATATTAAATGAAAGTGGAGAATACAACCCATTACTTGATGTTGCAAGGTCCCTTCCAATGGCCCTTTTCTTCAACACAGACACCTTTGCTCCAATGCTTTTGGTGAAGAGCATTGAAAACCTAACTTGGAGAGCTAAAGAAAAACTATCACAAGTACAATATTCAACATAATTCTTCATGCATAAGCCAACCTATCCTTTCCCATGAGAGATCCCTATTTATATAGGGTGAAAGAGGGATGGATGATGAGATTAGGATGATCCCACTAAATCATAGAAGCGATTAATATCCAAAACGATCAGAGGCCACCTCATCTTCTAGAAGATTCCCTTCTAGAACTTTCATGAATTTCACCTTTTCTCTTGTTTGAATATCGTCGCACCCTATGCTCAGGTAGCATGCAGTGACGCCATAGTCCAGTTTTGGTGCAACATGCGATGAACAAGCATCGTCACACCCCAAGCATTGAGTAGGGTGTGACGATCTCTTTTGATATGGTTTTTAAGGAAACAAGGATGATTCACTTCTTCATGGAGAAAGTCTCATTTTAGTATCTTCAAGGAACATGGAAGTGATTCATGCACATACTGTCAGTTGATCACAAGGGTGACCAAAATAATTTGCAACAAAATTCCCCCCAAAGTATGAAGTTGGAACATGTGATAGCTGAAATACTTTGTAGAATGTGTGTCGAAAACAAGGAGCGCATTGGTCAGGAAGCTACAAACAATAAATCATATGCATAATGATATACCATCTTCTAAGGTAGTCATTCCCATACTCAGAATACAAGTGACTCTAATCATAAGTTTCAAGTGATTCATGGCCACCAAACATACACTGTGGATCCATGTCATCATGATTCAACATAGCCATGAGAAATACACTGTGGATCTATTCTCTTAAGAATTCAAATTTGGACATAGCCACAAGTCATACAAAGTGGATCTATGTGTCAGTACAAACTTATGAATACTCCATGGAAACTTGGACCGATATGGTGAGTTCCAGGGTCTTCATTTCCATCGTTCCGAAGTACGAATTTAGCCATGTGATTACAGGTCTCAAAGTCAAACATGGTAGAAACCACTTGATTATTAGTCATTAGTGAATAATGTTAACAAGTGTGAGGGAAATTGGTGCAAACCCCCTACCTCTGCCTCAGTAGGGTCCACTGACCTCCCGGTCTAAGGATCATTCTTCTTCTGATGAGCCGAAATGGCTCTTTGATTCCCTGTTGGAATATTCAATTCATTTGACCATGGGTCCTTCTAAACTCTGCCCCATGCAAACAAGCACCAAGCATGAGCTTCACCTCCACGCGACCACTGCCCCATGACCGAAAGATTAACGGGGTCTAGATCCTCTGAGCACTTCAGCTCTCATGATTCAGGGAATCATGAAACAACTCCAACCTCTCGCCTTTCAAGTCCCCGAGTCCCAAAAACCCGGTGGCTGGATCGGATGGTCTAGATCCTTCTCGATCCGACGGCCCTGGTTACTCGTCGTCATTCTCTCTTTCGGGGATTCGAGACTGTATGTGCGCCCTTTTCTACGGGGGTTAGTCTCCCGAAATGAAGCCACCCTAGATCAATGGTCCACATAAACCACAATCTGATGGCCCTAGATTTCCCCTGGTTTCATGTATCGGGGATTTGAAAGTCAAGGTTTGACCTTGCCCCCAAAATTCACAAATCCTGATCTCACGATATTCAACCTATGGCCTAGATACAACTGGATCAATAGCTCTGATCCCCTTTGCAATTTCAACACCAGACGAACCTCCAGCTATCCTCTTCACGACTCAGCGTGATTGGACGATCTTCATGGTTTCGACACTCCTCTCTGGGAGTACTCTTCCATTCATTTGAGACTCAATAAATCTCCAGCATATTCTCCTTCGTCAACCCTTGCTCTGGATCTGACGGTTCACAATATTTCAGGGAATTCTCCGAACCCTTATGGCTTCTAGATCTCTGCCACAGGTTAGCTGAATGGACGCTCCTAAGTTCTTTCGGGGTTTCATGACCCTCAACTCTCGGGCACGATGTTCTCAAAACCCTGAAAACTGAAATATGAAGTCCCCCTGTGTGCATGAGCCATTAAGGTCCACACAACTTCTGCAGATCCGATGGTTGTCGGCTATCTATGCTAGATCTGATGACCCAGATCTAATCTACCTTATACACTCTCCTGTGTGCCTGGACGTAGATTTGGTGGTCCATATTTTCTCTCCCAGTGTCGATCTAACGACAACTGTGCTGCCCCTCCTAAGCTTGCTCCTTCCTTACCTTGGAATATTTTCTAAGTGTTGAAGGTTTCAACTTTCGAATTTCTCCCGTGAGCCCTGATACTTTGGGTCTCGTCTACATTCTGAAAATGCTATCCTTTCTGAGCTTTGTCAACTTTTGAAACCTCAAAGGCTTTCTCGACCTCTGCAACTCCTTGCACGATCCTTGCACACTATTGTGCTATATTTTCTAGGCTTGTTTGTGGCCTATTGTTCCATTCTGTTGGAACTTTTTTGCGCAAAGGAATTATTCCTCTTGAGCTTAAGAACTTGAAACAAGTTCTTCCTATGCACACTCATTGTGCTCTAACTAGCCTTCAGATGGTTGTCATTCAACACTTCACTGAATGTTGGCCTAGTGCAATCCTTGCACCTGTCTTTTTCCTCCTTGAGCTTCAACTGCTTGGACCTTAGTGGTCTCTATCCCTTTCTCTCCTTGAGGGGATATAAGTGTCCTCTAGCAACTTATGCTCAAGCACTCCTTCCTGAGCCTACAGAGTATTTAGTAACCCTGTGAGTGTCTTGTCTACAACACTTCCCTTATCTTAGAACTCAAAATACAGTTTCTTCCGTGCACTCTATGCACTCACTTGATGCCCTCCTGACAGAGATTTATAGAACCTTCAGTGATTCTGTCTTCTCTCTGTGCCCTCCTCTGCACAGTCTCACCTCTAAGGTGTTCAACAACCTTGAGGCTTCTCCCTTGCGCCTATGATTCCTCTGGTGCACCCTCCTGGCATGTCTTTGTCTGAATTCTGCAGAACTCAGAAGTGCACTCTTGCATTGGCTTATAGAACACTCAGTATTCTATCATGAAACCTCTTGCATGAAGCCACAAAGAACCCAGACTTGAAAATCAAAGAAACTCCAGAATAGATGAGAAAACATATCTATCCCTGTAGATGGAATCTAACACACATCTACAACATATAAATGAACACACACATAGCATTCATGAAAGACACATAAACACACAGAATCATATGCAGGAAAAACTACTCTTTGCTCATTAACATAAATATTTTATTACAATGTGTACAAAGCTCAGATTGCTACAAAGTCTCGGATCTCTCTTCTCCTCTCAAATCTACCTATCTGCCTCTCACAGAACTAACTCATCTAGGTAAAAAAATATCTTTTACAAAGGAGGGGCTCCTTGATCTCTTCCCTCCAAGATACCTACTTCCATTAATTACTGACGCAGTGCCTCCCTCTGCCTCAGCAAAGGCCTCTGTGCTAACCTCCCGGTCTTTAAGGATCGTTCTAATTTTACCCTAAGACGGAGTGGCTCCTTCGATTATCCACTGGAATCTCCTTTAAAATTGACCCGTAGGTCTTCTCTGCTCCTCACAACCTCTAGGTCCAATCGTTTTTCTCTTCACGAAGGGAAAAATAGAAAATCGAGTTTCAGGGTTTCAAAATCCCGATGTCACAACCTTTTGTTTCCTGATTTTCCGATCTCCGCTATCCCGCTATACTCTAACTTCAGTTAGCCTTCTGGGCTAGACTCATGGTCCACACGACCTCCCCTTTATATGACCATGGTCCTATCACCTTTCGATATTTTGGGGTTTCTGATGTCGAAATGTATCTGACCTCTCGTCCTCAGGATCCCCGATCCTCCGAATCCCGATATGACGTCACTAAGAACCTTTTTCCACCTTAACACAATCAACGGCCATGATCATTTACTAAACCAATGGCTCCAGATCTCCCTCAGGACTTTGGGGTTCCAAACGCTAAAATGTATTTATCTTCGAGACTCTCGATCCTCGAATCCTGATTTCTCGATATGACTTCTCTTTCGGGACTTTTCCCAAAAGTCGTGATTTTTGCCACGCATCCTCAAGGATGGACGGTCCTCATCTGCTTCAGGGTTTTCATCATGGAATTTCTCGATTTCCCGTTATGACGAGATGACGTCAGCTGGGCCCCAAAATGGAGCTTTCCTCCTTTCAGGATTTCGGACTTCGCAATTCTGAAATGCAAGTGTTTCCTGTCTTCAAGATCCGCGAAACGTCGAACCCCGTCTTCTTCGGATTTCTGACACGCGTCCCAAATGAATGGACAGTTCTGATTAAATCTTGGACTTCAAGAAATGCAAAGCCAAAACACTCACTTATGTGAGTCCCCATGATTGAATCTCCGATTTGGATGATCACATGACACGTGTCCTTCCTTAGATCAACGGTTGCGATTCTTTCGCTGATTAGGGACTTATAAAGCCTTGAGCTCTTGGTATCTAACTTCTGATATGCCGATGGTTCTCGATCCCTACCACATGTCCCAACAAATGGACGGCTCTAATTTGTATCGGAGTTTTCACTGTCGATTTTCTCGATCCCTTGTCCACGGAATTCCTGATATCCCGAACTCCGACACCTCGATATCCCGATACCTTCCGGGACCTTCGCTCGGCTCGAGAGGTTTTAAACCCTATACAACTCCTGCTAGATCGAACGGTTGACAGGTAACTAGGTGAGGATCTAATGGCTCATGATCTCCTAAGCTTGAACTCTGGACGTAGCCGTAACCTCCTCGCTCCTTTATCAGATTGGACGGTTGATGGGATTTTGCTAATTCTCTGTAGAGAATTCTGACCGTTGGTTTCTTCCCCCAGACGATTTCTACGAAGTGAACCAAGGATTATTCCCCAGATTTATCCACTTACGCCACAAACCTCCGATGCCTTCTAATCACTCAAATACACTGACTTCTTATACTGCCTTCAATAGTTTCAAAGGCTTTATCCTTCCTGAGTTTTCTTACGACTTTGAGCCTTAAAGAAGACCCTTGCACACACTCCTTGCAGCAACCTTCAACCACTCGAAGTGTGAAACACTCTTTGACCCTATGCACTCTCTACAACAACGGTCTCTAAATACTTTACTCAGGTTCAAAACCCTGAGATTCTACTCGGCCTGCGCACTCCTTGCACGGCTCTTGTGCATGACTGCACTTCTGTGTGAATATGAGAACAACTACTATCTCTCCTAAGCTTTCAGAGACGAACCTCTGAACCTTTTGTCAATGCACTCCTTGCGGACAATTCAGCGGCACTCCTTGCAGGAACTCTTGCTCAGACAGAGAAACAATTGAAACTTATTTCACTTCCCTTTCCTCTCAGATTTCAAATATTCAACAAGAAATCATTCATACATAGCATAAAAGCAATTGCATGACAGAAAGAGTAAAACATTCATGAGCATAACATTTAAAGATGCATACACAAGGAATACATCAACACCCTGAGTCTGAATCACATCTTTCTTGTATTAATTCAGAACTTATGTACATGGGGTCTGCTACACAGCTCTTTGCTTCTCTTCTATGCTCATAATCATGCTAATGTTACAATACACAATGAGGGTGTCTATATTCCATTTTCCCTCTCTAATTCTAAACTGTCTAATCTATGCATTAAAGCTACCTACCAACATAAATGCCTTCTTAGTCCTTCAGACGAGAGCGGGTCGCTCAAGGTCTGATTACAATCTATAAGTATGCCCCTCCTTAACTATCACATTTAGGTTTGGCGCATCCAATCTTTAAAAGTTTTAAACAATTTATCATGTGCTCAAATGTATTGGCGCTTTCCCCACGCTCGCTTGACATTGGCGATGCTCCTGCATCATACTCCCTCGCTTGAAAAATTTCATGGGATCCTATGCATGATCTCTCGCACGATCTGTCCATGCTTCTGAATCTCTGCTTCATTCTCCCAGCTGGCATCTTCAACTGGATGTCCCTTCCACTTGACCAAGTATTCAAAGTATTGTTTTCTTCTGGTCTCCTTGCCAATTCTTTTGTCTAGTATGCTTTCCATCAGTGGCTTTTCTGCAACTGGCATCTTCTTTTTCCACTGAACCCCTGATTGTTCATCATTTGTTCTTGCTTCCTCATCTTTGTATGGGTACAAATCTGAGACATTGAATATCGGAGAAATTTTGATCCCATCGGGTAATTCAATCTCATAAGCATTTGCCCCAAATTTCTTCAAGACCCTACATGGTCCGATTTTCTTCATATTTAGTTTGTTATATGTCCCTCTTGGGAACCTTTCCTTCCTCAGGTGTGCCAGAATCAAATCACCAACTTCAAATTGAAGTTGTCTCCTGTGTTGATCTGCTCTCCGCCTATACTCCTGGTTTGAATTCTGTAAACGCTCCCTCACCTGGCTGTGAAGTTCCTTCATCACTTCTGCAAAATCTTCTACACTAGCACTCCTAGTCGCATTTTGTTTTGAATCTCTCAATTCAGAAATTCCCCTCAGTTGCATGCCATAGACAACCTGAAACGGACTCTACTTTGTACTTCTGTTGATTGAATCATTATAAGCAAACTCCGCCTGTCGTAATATGTTGTCCCATTAGTTGTGGTGTTCTGTCACTAGGATCCTCAGCAAGTCTCCCAGACTCTTGTTTACCACTTCTATTTGTCCATCCGTTTGAGGATGATAAGCTGAACTAAATGACAAGTTAGTTCCCAGCTTCTTCCATAAGGTTCTCCAGAAGTGTCCCACAAATTTAGTGTCTCGATCCGAAACTATGCTCCTTGGTAAGCCGTGAAGTCGAATGACTTCTTTAAAGAACAGATTCGCAATGTGAGTTGCGTCACTGGTTTTTTGACATGGAATGAAGTGTGCCATTTTGGAAAATCTATCCACCACCACAAAGATTGAGTCGAAACCTCTTTGTGTTCTTGGCAAACCCAATATAAAATCCATGCTGATTGCATCCCATGGCCTCTCAGGTATGGGCAATGGTTGATAAAATCCTGCATTCTGTCTCCTTCCTTTCGAATGCTGACAAATTCTGCATCTGTCCACAAATATTTTAACTTCTGCTCACATTCCCGGCCAAAAGTATGACTCATTCAGTTTTGAGAATGTCTTGTCATGACTGAAGTGTCCGACCAATCCTCCACTGTGTTTCTCCTTAAGCAAATTCTCCCTCATAGAGCATTTTGGAATACACATGTGATTACCTTTAAACAGTAATCCTTCCTGGATCATGTATTCTATCCATTGGCTTCTATCTCTAAGAATTGGATTATCAGCTGCTTAATACGCCTCCTTAAAATCTGGATCATCTCTGTACATGTCCCTGAGGTCATCAAAACCCAACGTTTTGAATTTAAACTCCTGCAACAGCAAACACTTCCTGCTCAAAGCATCAACAACTTTGTTAGCAGTACCAGAAATATGTTTAATCACAAAAGTGAAATTTTGCATGTATTCAGCTCATTTTACATGTCTCTGATTCAACTTTTCCTGTTGGGTTACAAACTGCAGTGCATGATTGTCACTGTATAGGATAAACTCTTTGGGAATCAAGTAATGCCTCCATTTATTCAATGCCTGGATGATAGCATAGAATTCCTTTCCATATGTGGAGTAATTCACCTTCGCTTCATTCAATTTCTCACTAAAATACGCTATCGGCATGTCTTCTTGACTTAAGACTACCCCTATTGCAAATCCACTTGCATTGCATTTCACTTGAAATGTCTTTCGGAAATCCGGCAACACCAAAATTGGTTGTTCCGTAATATTCCTCTTCAACAGATTAAAAATCTTCTTCACCTCTTATGTCCAGTAAAAATATTTATGTCTTTTCTTCACTGTGTCCATAATCAGTGCACTAATTCCACTAAAATTCCTGATGAAATTCCGGTAGAAACTAGCTAATCCGTGAAAATTTCTCACCTCAAATATGTTCTTCGGTGATGGTCAATTCTTAATCACTTCCACCTTATCTGGATCCATCCTTAATTTGTCTGTAGATATAACGAATCCCAAATAAATGAGATATGTTTTCATGAATGAGGATTTCTTCATGTTTATCAACAGCTTCTCCTACTGTAATTTTTGCATCACTGTAGCCAAATGCTTCAGATGCTCTGCCTTTGTTTTACTGAAAATTAGTATGTCATCCAGATATACGATAAAAAAATTTCCAATGAAATCTTTTAGGACTTCATTCATCAATCTCATAAAAGTACTTGGCACATTTGTTAAGACGAATGGCATAACAAGCCATTCATACAACCCTTCGTTAGTCTTGAAGGTTGTTTTCCACTCATCACCTTCCCTCATACGAATCTGCTGATAACCACTTTTCAAATCAATTTTTGAAAAATACTTTGCTCCACTTAAGCAATCCATCAAATCATCCATCCTTGTAAATGGAAATCTGTACCTGATGGTTATCTTGTTAATGGCTCTTGAATCAATACACATCCTCCAGCCTCTGTCTTTCATTGGACTGAGTACTGTCGGAACAACACATGGGCTCAAGCTTTCCCTAACCAATCCCTTGTCCAACAACTCCTGGACTTGTCTTTTGACCTCTTCATTCTCCTGTGGCATTAATCTGTACGCTGCTTTGTTCGGTAAACTCGCTCCAGGTATGAGATCAATATGATGACTCACACTCCTGATTGGTGGTAACGAACGAGGTAGTTCGTCCACTACTATGTCAGCGAACTCTCCCAGTAGTTCTTGAACCTCTTCTGGTAGATCATCTACTCTTGTGCTAGTTAAAACAATTGTTGGATTCCTAACCACAATGAATTGTGGTTCCTCCTTCTTCTTGACCTCGGTAAGGAGTTCCTTCCCACTCAGGAGAAGTACAGTGTTACTTACTTTAGATTTCACTTCCTTATCTTTGATTGGAAGCAACATGTGAGTTCTCCCATTCTTTTCTAGGGTGTATGTGTTCATCCTCCCATCATGAATCACATTTCTGTCATACTGCAACAGTCTACCCAGCAATAGATGACAAACATCCATAGGAATAACATCACAAAGTATCTTATCATTATATCCTCCTATCTTAAATTCAACTAAACATTGTTTAGTGACATTTACCTGATGTCCTTTTTGTAGCCATGAAACTCTATATGGACTTGGATGTTCACTCGTCTCCAGCTCCAGCTTTTCTACCATCTCTATCGAAACGAGATTATTTGTGCTACCATTGTCCACAATGACCTTGCATACCCTGTCCTTGGTTTTGCAAGCAGTCCGAAAAAGTCTGTTTCTTTGGGCTGAATTCTCCACCTCCTTCTCTGGTGTCAAAAGAACCTTTCACATCATCAGTGATCTTCCCCCTTTAGCATCTTCTGCCTCAACATATCACCTTTGTGATTCGGCGATGTGAGTCTCTCCACCCTCTTTCTTTTTATCTGGACATTCATAAGATTTATGTCCACTCTTTCCACACATGAAGCATTTTATCACTCCACCTCTTCCTCTTCCTCTACCTCTAGTACGAGGAAAAGTATTATTATCAGCATAATCTCCTCTCTGCTCAGTATGTTTTCCTCTCTGTTCAACATATCATCCTCGCTGTGAGCTTCCACCTCTCTCAGTTCGAGTCTGAGGTTTCTTCCAGTCCTCCCTGGGTTTCTGATTTTTATCTTGGACAACTGATTTTCCCCTAGCTTGACTTCTACCTCGGCCTCTTTGACCCTGCTTTCGGCTTGGCTTCTCATCAGCTTTTAGATCCATCTGATAAGCATCTTCCACCGTTAAGATGGTTACAATGCTCATCTCATCCTGAATGTCATATCTCAAGCCATTCAGGTATCTGGAAACTTTTTCATCATCACTTTCCCGATGACCTGCCCTGATGTTCAGCTTGTAGAATTCTTCAGTGTATTCTTTCACTGCCATCATCTTTTGTCTCAGGTTTAGCATTCTTCTGAACAGAGTAATTTGGTAATCCCTAGGAATGAATTTTGCCTTCATCTTTGCAATCATCCTATCCCAACTCTTGATTTTTTGCTTGCCTTTGTAGCGTTTGTCATCTTGTAGTTCATCCCACCACAATGCTACATGTCCCTTTAATATTGTGACAGCATGCTTGACCTTCTTGTCTTCCTCGACATATTCATAGTCAAAGTATGTGTCCAGGGCTCTAATCCAGTCTAGAATCTCTTCTGCATCCAGATTTCCCTCATAAACTGGAATGTCCATTTTCACTCTTGCACCCATTCTTGAAATAGCTTTGATCAAACATTCATTTGCTGCATCTTCGGCTGCAACTCCCTCTTCTTCATGTCCAGTATCCTCTTCATTTTCGGACTCAGTGATATCTCCTACATCAGTTGTGCGCCTTTGTCTTATCTCCATGTCCACAAGTCTGGCGTGTATGTTATGTAGATCTCTTTCTACTTATGGATTCTGCACCTACCTACCCCTTCCTCTGGACATTTCTCTTTCCTCTTCCGGATCGGGTGATTGTCTGTCCCTCCTTCTTGGCGGCATGGTGAATTTTCCCTTTCTCTGCTACATAAAGCAAAGAACCTTTCTGGTCTCTGATACCAAACCTGAGCAGTGCCTCCCTCTGCCTTGGCAAAGGCCTCTACGCTAACCTCCTAGTCTTTAAGGATCGTTCTAATTTTACCCCGAGCTAGAGTGGCTCCTTTGATTCTCCAGTAGAATCTCCTTTAAAATTGACCCGCAGGTCTTCTCTGCTCCTCGCAGCCTCTAGGTCCAATTGTTGTTCTCTTCACAACAGGAAAAATAGAAAATCGGGTTTCGGGGTTTCAAAATCTCGATGTCACAACCTTTTGTTTCCTGATTTTCCGATCTTCGCTATCCCGCTACACTCTAACTTCAGTTAGCCTTCTGGACTAGACTCGTGGTCCACACAACCTCCCCTTTCTATGACCATGGTCCTATCACCTTTCGGGATTTCAGGGTTTCTGATGTCAAAATGTATGTGACCTCTCGTCCTCAGGATCCCTGATCCTCTGAATCCCGATATGACATCACTAGGAACCTTTTTCCACCTTAACACAATCAACGATCGTGATCATCTACTAAACCAATGGCTCCATATCTCCCTTGGGACTTCAGGGTTTCAAACACTGAAAAGTATTTATCTTCGAGACTCTCGATCTCTCAAATCCTGATTTCCCGATATGACTTCTCTTTCGAGACTTTTCCTGAAAGTCGCGATTGTTGCCACGCGTCCTCAAGGATGGACGATCCTCGTCTGCTTAGGGGTTTTCATCGTGGAAGTTCTCGATTTCCCGTTATGACGAGATGACGTCAACTGGGCCCCAAAACGGAGCTTTCCAACTTTTGGGATTTCAGACTTCGCAATTCTGAAATGCAAGTGTTTCCTGCCCTCAAGATCCGCGAAACGCCGAACCCCATCTTCTTCGGATTTCCGACACACATCCCAAATGAATGGATGGTTCTAATTAAATCTCAGACTTCGCCAAATGTAAAGCCAAAACACTCACTTATGTGAGTCCCGATGACCGAATCTCCAATTTGGATGATCACACGACATGTGTCCTTCCTTAAATCAACGGTTGTGATTATTTTGCTGATTTGAGACTTATAAAGCCTCGAGCACTTGGTCTCTAACTTTCGATATGTCGATGCTTCTCGATCCCTGCCACGTGTCCCAACATATGGACGACTCTGATTTGTATTGGAGTTTTCACTGTGGATTTTCCCGATCCCTTGTCCATGAAATTCCCGATATCCCTAACTCCGACGCCTCGATATCCTGATACCTTCCGGGACCTTCACTCGACTCGAGAGGGTTTAAACCCTATACAACTCTTGCCAGATCGAACGGCTAATGGGTAACTAGGTGAGGATCTAATGGCTCACGATCTCTTGAGCTTGAACTCCGGACGCAGCCGTAACCTCCTCGCTCCTGTATCAGATCGGACGGCTGACGGGATTTCGCTAATTCTCTGCAGAGAATTCTGACCATCGGTTTCTTCCCCTAGGCGATTTCTACGAAGTGAACCAAGGATTCTTCCCCAGATTTATCCACTTACACCACAAACCTTCGATGCCTTCTAATCACTCAAATACACCGACTTCTTATACTGCCTTCAATAGTTTCAAAGGCTTTATCCTTCCTGAGCTTTCTTACGACTTCAAGCCTTAAAGAAGACCCTTGCACGCACTCTTTGTGGAAACCTTCAACCACTCGAAGTGTGAAACACTCTTAGACCCTGCACACACTCTACAACGACGGTCTCTAAATACTTTACTCAGGTTCAAAACCCTGAGATTCTACTCGACCTGCGCACTCCTTGCACGTCTCCTGTGCCTGACTGCACTTTTGTGTGAATATGAGAACAACTGCTATCTCTCCTGAGATTTCAAAGATGAACCTATGAACCTTTTGTCAATGCACTCCTTGTGGACAATTCAACTTCACTCCTTTCAGGAACTCTTGCTCAGATAGAGAAACAATTGAAACTCATTTCACTTCCCTTTCCTCTCAGATTTGAAATATTTAACAAGAAATCATTCATACATAGCATAAAAGCAATTGCATGACAGAAAGAGTAAAACATTCATGAGCATAACTTTTAAAGATGCATACACAGAGAATACATGAACACCCTGAGTCTGAATCACAACTTTCTTGTATTAATTTAGAACTTCTGTACATGGGGTCTGCTACACAACTCTCTGCTTCTCTTCTATGCTCATAATCATGCTAATGTTACAATACACAATGAGGGTGTCTATATTTCGTTTTCCCTCTCTCATTCTAAACTGTCTAATATATGCATTAAAGCTACCTACCAACATAAATGCCTTCTTAGTCCTTCATATGAGAGTGGGTCGCTCAAGGTCTGATTACAATCTATAAGTACGCCCCTCCTTAACTATCACATTTAGGTTTGGCGCATCCAATCTTCAAAAGTTTTAAACAATTTATCATGTGCTCAAATGTGTTGGTGCTTGCCCCACGCTCGCTTGACGTTGGCGATGCTCCTGCATCAATTACATTGAATGGATCTTCAATGGTTGTCTAGTCCGAATCGGATCTAGATCTCAGCCTGCTATCAACCATTTAAGGTGACACTATCTACAGCCTACGTAAAAGCACGGCTTGGCTCTACCAAAAGTTACAATCATTTAATTCATTTAATTTCAATTTGAAGTTTGAAATCGAGAGGGTTAATGCCTCTCTTCTCCATTTAATGAGTGCTTTGATGTGCTGGCTGGTTGGCGCTTTACTGGGTTGGAGCGATGCTCCTGCATCATACTTCACTGCTGCGAAAAATTCATGAGCTCTTGCTCATGAGCTACCCAGCTCTGCTGTCAAAATCCACTAGGATCCCAAACAATTCTTTGGAGTTGTCCATCCACTCCACCGCTTCGTTGTTGCTGCATCTTCCTTTCTACTATTGCAATCTCTCTTCTATTCAGCCCCTTGCTGACAGATTCTATTGTTGACCTTAGCATCAACTTTCTTATCTCTTCAACTTCCTCGTCCAACTGCTCCAGTTGCTAGTTCTCTTTATGTAGTCTCCTCGATTGCACTTCTTCCCTGCAAATGGGTAGATCAATTCGATCCCTCATGCGATTTTCTCCATCTCTTGTGGCCTTAGCTTGCCATCCTGTTGCAAATTTCATCTCTGCAGTCTTACCACTGAGCTGCTTCTCAGCTTCTTTTTCTGACATCTTTTCTTCTGCCAATTCTCCTGCTGGTACATCTCCAACGGCTCTCCATACTGGAGTTTGCCATTTCCTTCTGCTACAGACCTCAGTGTTGTAGTCTCCATTTTTTCAGCCTCCTGGTTGAAATTTCTGAGCAATTCCACTGAATTCTCTTCTCCTTAAATCATGAATGTCTCCTTGCAGCCGTATGTTGGTTCTAGATGGTCTAACCAATCCTCCAACATCCTCAATTCCATCTCCCACAGAGTGAGTAACTCATCTGCGTGCTCCTCTTCTGTTGGGGAAGATTTTGATGTCTGCTCCATTTCTTCTTTCTCTTTGACAGTCACAGCTAGTTGTCCTTCTGTTTTTGTTGCATCTGTAACACAGGCTTTGGCCTCCACTAGGATGCTTGGTAGGAATACCTCAATTCCCTCAATGAACAGAATGCATCTCTGGTCCTTCTCCATCATCTCTCCTTGTTTATCTGAACTCACCTTTGAGTTCATGAGACTCTCACATGGCCTCATCTGCTCTCCCTTTCCCTCCTGAAAGTCTATGAGATCCTCCAATGATCTCATATCATTTCCCACCTGAAAACTTGAACTTTCATTAATGCCCACCTGGAAGTCTTTGGGATCAACCACTGACCTCTCCTCATTGCTCACCTAGAAAATTGAAAGTCCCTCATTGCCCACTTGGCAGTTTCTGAGATCATCCGGTGATCTCTTCCCCTCATCATCACTGAGATTTCTCCCAGCTTCTAGCTTACATATGTGAACCACTTATTCTATGTCTCTAAGGCTTTCAACATACCTCAACCACATTTTCAACAACCTTTGTTGTCTTCTGGACAACAATTCCTTGACTGGCCACTTCACCTTCTTCTTTATGGGCCACTCATACACCCAATGTGTCTTTGCATCCTGTTGCATTTTCAATGCAAGTTGTTCCATTCGTGCTCTCACCTCAACGATTTCTTTGTCCATCTCAGCTTTTCCTTTCAGTTGGTGGTCTTCTCTTCGACCACGTCCATGGCCTTCAATATCCATCTTCTTCCTTCTACCTACCCTCTTGGTAAGTCTAATGTTTACTCTGCAACCGAGAGAATTTTCAGCATTTCCTATAGTCCACCTGACTGTCTATTGACTGTTGCACATCACCTTGCAACAATCACCACATAGATGAATCTATAGTTTTTTGATACCACCTGATGATATCAAACTTCCTCCTTCAATCCTTTTCTCCTTAAATATACAGACAAAATCCTGCTCTGATACTACTTTGGTGGTATCAGACTATATTCTGTATCTCCTGCCTGCTATCTGAAAACAAAGATAACAACTTTCTTCTATTCCTCCTTTGCCTCCTTCTGCTTGCAGTCTACAGACAGAAAGTGGCTCTAATACCACTTTGGTGCAGACCCGCTACCTATGCCTCGACAGGGTCCGCTGACCTCCCGTTCTAAGTATCGTTCTTCTTCTAATGAGCCGAAATGGCTCTTTGATTCCCACCTGGAATCTTCAATTCATTTGACCATAGGTCCTTCTGAACTCTTCCCCACGCAAATAATCACCAGGCCTGAGCTTCACCTCCACGCGACCACTGCCCCGTGACTACAAGATTAACGGGGTCTAGCTCCTCTGAGAACTTCGTCTTTCGCAATTCAAGGAATCACGACACAACTCCAACCTCTCACCTTTCAAGTCCCCGACTCCTGAAAACCCAGTGGTTGGATCGGACGGTCTAGATCCTTCTCAATCCGACGACCCTGGTTACTCGTCGGTGTTCTCTCTTTCGGGGATTCGAGACTGTATGTGCACCCTTTTCTCCAGTGGTTAGTCTCCTGAAATGAATCCACCCCAGATCAACGGTCCACATAACCCATGATCTGATGGCCTTGGATTTACCTTGGTTTTGTGTATCGGGGATTCGAAATTCAAGGTTCAACCTTTCCCCCAAACTTCACAAACCCCGATCTCTCGACATTCAACCTATAGCCCAGATCCAACTAGATCAATGGCTTTGATCCCCTTTTCACTTTCAATGTCAAACCAACCTCTAGATATCCTCTTTGCAACTCAACGTGATCGAATGATCTTCGTGGTTTCAGAACTCCTCTCTGGGAGAGCTTCTCCATTCATTTGAGACTCAATGAATCTCGAGAGTATTTTCCTTCGTCAACCCTTTCTCTGGATCTGACGTTTCACAATATTTCGGGGGATTCTCCGAACCCTTATGGATTATAGATCTCTGCCATGCATTAGCTGAATGGATGCTCCTAACTTCTTTCTGGGTTTCGTGACCCTCAACTCCCGGGCACGATTTTCTCCAAACCCCAAAAACTAAAATGCAAAGTTCCCCCTATGTGCACGAGCCGTTAAGGTCCACACAACTCCTGCAGATCCGACAGTTGTCGGCTATCTGTGCTAAATTTGACGGCCCATATCTAATCTCCCTTATACACTCTCCTATGTGCCTGGACGTAGATTTGGCGGTCCATGTTTTCTCTCCTAGTGTCGATCCAACGGTAGCTGTGCTCCCCCTCCTGAGCTTTCTCTCCTTCCTTACCTTGGAAGATTTTCTAAGTGTCGAAGGTTTCAACCTTCGAATTTCTCTTGTGAGCCCTGAGACTTTGGGTCTCGTCTGCATTCTGAAAACACTATCCTTTCTGAGCTTTGTCAACTTCTGAAACCTCAAAGGGTTTCTCGACCTTTGCAACTCCTTGCATGATCCTTGCACATTGTTTTCCTATCTCTTCTAGGATTGTTTGTGGCTTTGACCTGAAAGTGTCTCAGCCTATTGCTCCTTTCTGTTGGAACTTTGTGTGCAAAGGCACTATTCCTCTTGAGCTTAAGAACTTGAAACAAGTTCTTCCTGCACACACTCTTTGTGCTCTGACTAGCCTTCAAATGGTTTTCATTCATCACTTCACTGAATGTTGGCCTAGTGCAATCCTTGCACCTATCTTTGTCCTCCTTGAGCTTCAACTACTCGGACCTCAATGGTCTCTATCCCTTTCTCTCCTTGAAGGGATATAAGTGTCCTCTGGCAACTTATGCTCAAGAAATCCTTGATGAGCCTACAGAGTGTTTCGTAACCTTGTGAGTGTCTTCCCTATGACACTTCGCTTATCTCAGAACTCAAAATAGAGTTCCTTCCGTGCACTCTATGCACTCGCTCGATGCCCTCCTATCAAATATTTACAGAACCTTCAGTGATTCTGTCTTCTCTCTGTGCCCTCTTCTGCACAGTCTCACCTCCAAGGTGTTCAACAACCTTGAGGCTTCTCCCTTGAGCCTATGATTCCTCTGGTGTGCCCTCCTAGAAAGTCTCTGTTCGAATTCCGCAGAACTCAGAAGTGCACTCTTGCACTGGCTTACAGAACCCTCAGTATTTTATCATGCAACCTCTTGCATGAAGCTGCAAAGAACCCAAACTTGAAAATCAAAGAAACTCTAGAATAGATGAGAAAATATATCTATCCCTGCAGATGGAATTTAACACACATCTACAACATATAAATGAACACACACATAGCATTCATGAAAGACACATAAACACGCAAAATCATATGCAGAAAAACTACTCTTTTCTCATTAACATAAATATTTGATTACAACGTGTACAAATCTCGGACTGCTACAGAGTCTTGGCTCTCTCTTCTCCTCTCAAATCTACCTATCTGCCTCTCGCAGAATTAACTCATCTAGGTACAAAATATCTTTTACAAAGGAGGGGCTCCTCGAGCTCTTCCCTCCAAGCTACCTACTTTCATTAATTACATTGAATGAATCTTCAATGGTTATCTAGTCTGAATCGGATCTAGATCTTAGCTTGTTGTCAACCATTTAAGGTGACACTATCTACAGCCTATGTAAAATCATGGCTTGGCTCTACCAGCCTTACAATCATTTTTATTCATTTAATTTCAATTTGAAGTTTGAAATCGAGAGGGTTGGTGCCTCTCTTCTCCATTGAATGCGTGCTTTGATGTGCTAGCTAGCTGGCGCTTTGCTGGGTTGGAGCAATGCTCCTACATCAGGAATCACCATTGATGTCAATGAATCCCAAGGTCCTCTATTACAATCCAAAGAATGTCAATAAATGAGATAAAGTAGAACACTCTATGGAATCTTCCAATCACGGGGAAATGTTGTGAACCCACTGTTGAAAGAGAGGACACCTGCCATTGAGGCATGGAGGTTCCAAGGTACTAAATGATTTCTAAGTCTTGTTCCTAGATAATTAATTGAAGTCGACAAGCAAAGACTCTTCATAGGAGGGCCTTAAAGTATCCCCCATCAATGACATGAAATATGTAACAGATTTGAAGTAGATCAGAGTATGAATTGATTAGGGAGTGACTCAGGGAAGGCTAACATGGTAAGAATTTTAAATACTGGATATGGTCGACATGATAGAAGACTTGTTTACGTTGGACTTATCTTGAGCATATGAATGACCTGACAATTGTCTTGGCAACACTGACTCAAGGAGGACCCAACACATGGACTTTCAGATGGTCAAACGAGAGACGGGTGGATTTCCAAACCTGGATACAATGATTAAGAGGGGTGTCATGTTCAAGAGCGACTTATTGCCACTAACACAGATATAGATATACATTTCTTTCCCAATTTCCCCCCACCATTTCTGGCGAGTACCTCTTTATTTGTACGTAAGATTGAGGAGGAAAACATATGCTTGTAATATAAGCTCATCCTTTGGATGAGTCCCTTGAAGTATTTTTAACGAACCCTAGGAAGGAGTGGTTTGGTCCCATAGGGGCCTTTTGATGCTTGTTTTATGAGTCCAAAGAAAGAAAACTCAGGGGTTTTTCACGTTTAGAGAGTCTGAAAAACACTTAAAGAAAACTACAAAATGTCCTTTCTCATAAGTTGGTCCGACGAGACTGAAAAATAGATAATATACCGCTCATTGTTACACGTCAAAATTCCTCACTTCGATAATCTCTCATTGTCATTGTCGTAAGTGTCGCAAGTGTCACGCTTTTGTCACAAGTGTCACAAACATCATATTTTTGTCCCACATGTGTCGCATTGTGGACGAAATCATAAGAAAACTTGGTACACCCTCTAAGACTTGTTAGAAGAGGAAAACATGTCATTTGGAAAAACTTACAAATATTTTTCCTTGAAGAAATATCATCTTAAACGATTTTTTGGAGATCAACGCTCCCCTACTCACATGCAAGGAGCGTTAGTGCTCCTTGTCTACTTATCAGCGAGCGCTATAGCACTCTGTGGCCAGCTTTAAGGGAGCGTTGATCTTTTGAGGGAATCTTGGGGAGGAATCCCCCTTATCTCTAAGGATAGATAGAAATCATCTGAGTTATTTTGGCTCAAATCCAAGTTATAGGTTGGATCTAAGAGAAATCTCACAACTAATGGAGTCATATCCTCAAATTATTCCAAAAATAGCTAAGATGGTTGAGCCTCTCAAAGCCTATATGAGGCATTCTCATGGTGAAAAAGGGGATAATATCAGTGAAAAGTATTTTCATTCTAATCGTGGGTCTTTCAAGAAAAGGGTTGGAAAAGGAGGACTTGGTAAGGTTGTTTCATCTGCATCTACATATTGTAAGTACCTTGTTATGTTCTCATTAATATATATGCTTGGTCTATTTTCTTCAAGTTTGTGTATGTTTACATAGGATTGTCTCTTCTGGATAAATCTAGTTCAAACTAATCTTGGTCAAAAAGGAAGCATGCATTGTCTTTGTTGTCTAGTGAATTGTAGAACTCGTTAAAGGGCTTGAAGATCAAGTTCAGCCTAGACCGAGCAAGGACAAGCTTTGGAAAAAGGTACATCATCCTTTCTTCCTCTTTTTCCTTTGACTATTTTAGCTACATTTAAAGGAATGTCAGTGTTCAATGTTATCATTTTTTTGTCTTGGTCATATGGGTCTAATATCCAAGAGGGAATTCACCTGTGCGTAGGGAAATTTTCCTACAACAGAAATTGGTGACTCCACTAGGGATCAAAGATTTCAGTTTCAGTTTATTTCCTTGGGTTTGTCTTAGATTTTTCTCGTCTTTAGATCCTACTCACTGTATTTTTCCTCTTTTATACATGTGTTGTCAGTCCTGAAGTCATTTTACACAGGCTGATGATCAAGCCTTCCTGAGTTTTTTTTTCTGGGTTGATTATTTTTCATCCTCAAAAAACAACACCCTTCTTCCTTTACAACCAGAGTGCTAATTTTAGTATTGGTGCTCCCCTACAATGCTTTAGGGAGCGATGTAGCACTCTGGTGCTTATACAACTAGACTACTGATTTTTCTCTCTGTTGAAAACTTGTTGGATATATGTGCTCGGTGTGAATTTTTGGGTTCTTCTTTTGCTCATGACTTTTTCTATCAGTTTGTGTCTTCTATAAATCTTGCAACCTGTTTCTTTCTAAGATTTTTTGGTCTTTGTTTGGATTTTTAAAGATGTTTCCTTATTTTTGAAATCACTCTTTCTCTTTGAGGATTTGAGTTCGTTTTCCATGCTTTCTCGTTCATCTGATCATTTGAAAGTTGTTACAAGGAAGCCCATAGATATTTTGTACGATTCCATTTGGTCTTTGATCTTTGTATCTTTCCAAGCAAATTTCTTGAGTGAGTTTTTTTATTCTGACTCTTTTTTTGAAAATTTTATATTTGTTTTTGCTTCTTATTTGATCGTTGTGAGAGTGTTCTTTTGTTTGTATGATACTTGCTTCCAATTGTCTAAAACTGCAAATAGTGAAATCTTGTTGGCATAAGAAGCTTTGAATAAAAAAAATTAATGTTCATATTTAAACAAAGATATAACTTTTCATGATTGGTTTTTGGATATTATAATCAACTTCAAAATTGTTTATCATTGAATTGGATTCTTGTTGAAAGCGATTGCATGAAATTTCTGCATTTTTGTGTTTGATAGTTAAAGAAACAAAATTGTTCTCCTTCCCATAAATAGAAGTTCATTGAAAGAAATGATTGCTTATCATTTTTCTTTTGCTTATTTGGGATTCGAGTCATAATATCATCAGTTTCACTCTCATTCACCTCTGAGTAAAGAACAACCATCAAAATCAACGCTAATTAAAATTGATCTAGAGACTTTTTCTTTTTAGATTCTTCCACCAACATTGGACTAGAATTAGTGCTTTGGATTAGGCCATGAGTACAACTCTCCAAAGCATTTAAAAAAAACTTATCATCTTGCGATAGAGAGAGAAAATCAATTTTTCGTATAAGCATAGTTGGGATCCCCCTCTCACATAGGGGTTATAGACGAGGTCGTGTTCGGGAGAGCCATGGATATTATCCCTCCACGGTTTAACCATTCGTAGTAGTAAGATCGTATATTGGGGGTTCTTCTTGAGGTCCAACTATCTTCATCTGGTCTTAGTGATTCATGAATTCTCAATTCATTCGAGTTCCTCTAGAGTTCTATCGGTCTACTTGTCATCGGTTCTTTTGAAGAATTTTAGACTTGTTATTTTACCCATACATTCAGACTAGACTATTGTACCCTCCTAGAGGCTAAATATGAGTTGGTTTCCTTAGTAGCCATAATATTTAGAGTGTTTACACAAGGTGATGGTGAAGGGACATATTTGTTGTACCTAGAAAAGACATTGGTCAAACTCACTCAGGCTCCTTGGAGGGTAAATCCATGATTGCTGTGTGGAAGCTTACACCAAGGCATAAGTTCGTTAAGAAGGTCACCATCGTAATTTTTCCACCCACTCATATCCTATCCCCTTCTCAATTTGATCACATAATGTTGGATTTCATCACCAACTAGTACGGTCATTGAGAGAAAGTTTTTTTTCTTGTTGGCTCTTCTAGATTTTTTAGTGTGTATTGTTGATTTAATAATTTTTCAAGATTGAGACTGTAGACGAAAAAGGACTTCATAGATCATGTAGGATGCAAGGGTTTCCTCTAGAAGAAGGCTATGAACCCTTGCCTCCTAATTCACTAGAAGACATTTACCATGAAGAGGTATAAAATCGCTCTGACGCTAGGAGAACTGCTACTCATTTGTTAGAAAATCCTGAAAGTGCCTTGGTTATGGTTCAGGATCCCATTCCTCAGACTACACCAGTGTTAGAAGCTCTTATTGAACCACTCATTTTTCGATTGGATTCATTCAGTAATTTTATAGAAGAATAAGTCCCTCATTTTCCATTGAGACAAATTACCGAGACATATATGGGATCCACAGAACCAATTTTTAATGATGGGTTTAGGACCCCCGATCGTCCTACTAATGTCGCAGATCCACATTAGACACCTTCTTGTTCCATATGAAAGACTCCATCGGGATGTGATCTGTATGAACATGTTGACATTATTCGACAACCTCTTGATCCTCATGACCCTCTTGTCATTGAGGCAGGACCATCCAGTCAGACTATTGATCATCCCATCGAACAGGTATTCGATCCTTATGCTACGTAAGAACAAATAAACCCTAATACTAGAATCGTAACACCTAATAATGCACAAGGTACACCTCTTCATACTACAACTCCTCATGTTCCACGGGATCCTGTTGGAACACCTGTACAACAAAGACTGAAGGCCCTTTCTAGACATACACAACCACCTATGGGACAAATCCTGATTGGGGGACAACCCACGTCTAGTGGGCCTATCCATCCTACAGGAAAACCATCCTTTAGCGGGCCCATCCCCCCTAGGGGACAACCACTATTACACATTCCTTTCGGGGGACCACCCTCCTTTATTGGTCAACCCACAGTTGTCAATCAACTTATGGCAGGGGGGAAACCCTCTTTTCTCAGAAACCCTTCACAATCCTGGGGAGTACCTCGAGGAGGTACGTTTAATCAACCTTATCATGGGGGGAAATGATACCATAACCCAAAAGGATGAATACCAAATCTTGTTCCTTCTGGATTATATTTTGGACAACGTTATTCGGGTGTCCCAAATCCCACCTAGGGTCCTCAAGGACAACAACCTTATCCTCCCCAAGGGTCTAATGTTTACCCTCCTTCTGGATCTAATGTTTACCCTCCTCAGGTACCAAATGTTTACCCTCCTCCGGGACAAACTATTTACCCTCCTCAAGGGAAAACTATTTATCCCCCACAACCGAATCAACTGACTTATATTCCTCCTAATCAACCTAGTGTCACCCCGCTCATGAACATTACTCAACAATAATCGAATCTTGCCTATACTGGTCAAAAACAACCATATATGGGAGGGCCTGCTGGATACAATTATCCACCTCATCCAGTTTATGGCCCCACTGGTGTCCCTATTCCGCATCAGTATCACCCTCAGGTTAACCGGCAACTACCTTTTCTCACCACACTGGATCTACCATACTTGTCTTGGTTGACAAATGATCCCATATTACATTTTCCTTTTTGACCAGTAATTCCCACTAAATTACCTTCTGACATCCCCAAATATGATGGTAAACCTAGGGAAGACCTGAACAACAATGTTATGGAATTCCATTTATGGTGTTCATCAAACTCATTGATGGATGATTCTATAGTTTTGCATCCTTTCCAGCGTACACTCATCGGCTCTGCATCCAACTGGTACATTGAACTTTAGCGTGGTTCCTTTCAAGATTCCAGCTCCCTAGCTATGGATTTTCTCACACATTTTCAATTACCCATCTGTTATGAGATGGGTACTGAACTTTTAACCTCCCTTTTTCAAACAAACTCCATACATATCTCTGATCACATTCATGAATGGAGACGACAGAGAAGGTTGATTAAAGCGACCATTCCTGACCAGCTATTGGCATAGTGGTTTAATAAATCTCTTTTACCCCCAATTTCTCGTGACGTCACCATGGGCGGTGTGGTCACTAAGGAAGAATCAATTTCCCAAGATCAATACTTAGATTTGGTTTACTCCCAATCTGGTACTTTGTATGAGTTGATACCAAATTCTACTTGTACTCCTACCGATCCATCCAAACCTCCTTCCACGGCACATGCAGATGGATTTATCGGTACTGTCAAAACCTAATCTTCATCACAATCGATCGGGATGGAAAATCGCTTTGTTTCTGCACCCATTACCAGTTTGAATTCACTCTCATGTACCTCCCTCCCCACTCAAATCTCTAAGGTGAATGCAAATCAGTATTCCTCTTCGCAACATGAAAGGCAACCACAGGGAAAACTGAAATTCCCATGTCTTATTTGTGGTGATGATAATTTCACCCGAGACTGTCCAGATCGCGACGAAGTTGCAAAGATTTTCAAAGGGAATACCCAACCTTTCATGTTAACACAGCCTTTTCCTCAGCAACAGTCCATGGTTTCTCAAGCACTTGCCCCTCCCACAAGGGGCAGTTCCAGCCACCATCCTAGTGATGAAGCCTCAACAAGTGCTCATATTTATATGTTCAATGGGATTGATTTAACCACCCGCACCACCACATATGACACACCGACTAAACCTGATAAAGAAAAGGTCACTAACGGTACCCCATCGGATCCATCTCCTTCCTTTATTATTATTCCATATGGGTTGCTTCAAATTGAGAAACCTACTTTCGACTCTATTTTACGCCCTCCCAAGAGCACTATTCACAAGTCAACTTTTAATCCTAGTTCACGTGTCCCCTAAAACTACAACATTGTCAAATATTTGGCTCAAGAACCATGTGCTATGTCCACTCTTGAATCTCTACAACATTGCCTAACTCAACATAGAATGTTCTTGGCTTCCATTGATTCCATTGATCATGAGTCATCAAATAATATCACGTTTAACCTCGACAACTTCAAGTCACAAATTTCTCACTAGCTTGCTTTTCAAATTGATGTTGTTGTTCATAACCAACACATTCACCGCACCATATTGGATGAGGGATCTTCCACTTGTGTCATGTCATTATCTTGCTGGAAAGGATTAAAAGAACCTATGCTTAACCAATCCCCTACAATGTTATGATCATTCGATGGTTGAGGTTTTCATCCTCGGGAACTCTTGCAGTCCTTAGCCATTCATTTGGGAGGTAAGATCATCTTTTTTGATGTAGAGGTAGTCGATGCTCCCCTGGAATACAACTTGTTATTAGGAATAATTTGGTTTTACACCATGACTGTCATCACTTCATCGATGTTTCGATGTGTACAATTCCCTCATCAAGCTAAAATTGTCACTATCGACTAGTTAGATTACTACACCCCCTACGTTCACACTCCTCCCACCAACAATATTCCTTTCTTGGGAGATAGTAATATCACTTATGAAAGTGTTGGTGTAGGTATTTTAAAATATTTTTCCCTAATGGGTACTTTCCCTACACCACTTCCTTCCACCACACAACATATCACCACAATCAATATGATCTCGACTATGGCCTATCAATCTTTTGAATCATCTGATCCTTGGGTTGTGCCTAGTCATTTAGAATTTGATGCACTAGTTGATGTTATGCCACTTAGTCCAAATTAGGCTTCATACGATGTGATCCAATCTACCTCCCCCTCTTTGGATGACCAACATCTATTGGCATCCGACACTTATTTTTTGCCATCTTGGTTGAATTCCTTGTCCTCTTCTTTCGACTACATCTTACATATTTTTCCATCGGACGAATCCATTATGGAAATGCTTAGTATCAACGAGGTACCTTGGGATGATAACCATCATCGATCTTCTTTTCTTCCTATTCTAAATCAAATTCAGGAAGATATACACTCTATCTTCCCCCTCGGTGTTGTTCATTCTCCCCAATCTCCTATACTTACCCAGAATACTACGTCCGAGGGGAATTTAGGCAACATCTCTTCCACCGTCACTATCGATATCTCAATCAAAGAAGGTATCGTGGAAAATATTCATCTCAGTGCTAATTGTTCGCCCGAAGAAGTGGAATATTACACCGCTTTATTTAAAGAATTATGTGATGTCGTCGCTTGGATCTATGAAGAAATTCTAGGGATCGAACCATCGATCATTGTGCATGAAATAAAAAATTACCCAGGAGTTAAACCTTAACAACAAAAACTTCACTCAGTTCATCCAAAGAAAGTCGCAACCATAAAGATAGAAGTTGAATTTTTTTTGAAATATGGCTTTATCTATCATGTCCCCTTGACGTAATGGGTTTCCAACATCGTTCTGGTTGCTAAAAAAACAAGGAACCATTCGTTTCTACATCGATTATAGGGATCTCAACAAGGCTTGTCCAAAATAAAATTACCCTACACCCTTCATCAACCAAATCATTGATAATTTCTCTGGCAGCGTTATTTTCTCTTTCATGGATGGATTTTCAGGGTATAACTAGATTGACATTCTTCCAGCTGATCAACATAAAACAACTTTCATCTACCCATGGGGGAATTTTGATTATATAAAACTACCTTTTGGTTTAAAAAACACTGGTGCTACATTCCAGCGGGCCATGTCATATGCTTTCCATGATATCAAACATATTGCAGAACCTTACCTCGATGATTTACCTGCCCATTCATCTAATCGACAAGAACATATTGGTCATTTACAGGCCATTTTTCTTCGATGTCGTTTCTACTGTATCCATTTGAACCCTTACAAATGCATCTTCATTGTTGAATCAGGTCCACTCCTTGGTTTCGTTGTCTAAAAAGATGGGATTAGGGTGGATCCCTTAAAAATCAAAGCTATTCTTGCTTTACCTCCTCCCAACAATCTGACCCAAGTACAAAGTTTGCAAGGGAAAGAGAACTTTCTTCTTCGTTTTATATGTAATTACGTCGAGATTACTAAAGAATTTATGTGATTTTTGCAGAAAGACACTCCTTTCATCTGGGATGACACTTCTCAATGATCTTTTGATACTCTTAAGCACGCATTGACCCATACGCCCCTCTTGCATCCTCTGAATTATGCATGAGACTATATCCTTTATTTGGAAGCCTCTACTTCCACTATCGCTATGGTGTTAGTTCAAAAGGACCCTAACGGTGATGAACATGTGATCTAATATATAAGAAAGAGTCTATCTAGTCCCGAGATCCAAGATTCACATGTTGAAAAGTTGGCTCTAGAAGCCATCATTTTCGTCCAGATATTTCGCCATTACATCCTATTACGCACTACCATGTTCATTGCAGAATCGAACTCGATGTAAAATATTCTGACATGTCAAGTCCTTGGGGGAAAATATTCCAAATGGATCGTTATTCTTCAAGAGTTCAATCTCAAGTTTGCCAAATATAAACCCAAAAAGTCCTTGGTTTTTGGAAAACTTATCTGCGATCTTCCCCATGCTAATCAAGACATTGATCCTAGTGATTTTATTCCTGATGAATCTTTTTTCCTCATTAGCACGTTAGACCCTTGGTATGGAGATATTATGCTCTATCTTCAAACCCAACCTTTTCAGCCTGATATCTTGCGTGAAGAACGTCATCATATTCCCCACTATTATAAATACTATCTTATCATCAGTGACACTTTCTATCGTCGTGGTATTGACACTATCCTATGACGTTGTTTAACCCATGATGAATATGAACATTTTTTTAATGACTGTCACTTGGGAGCTTGTGGCGGTCACCTGTTTGGGATGGCTATAGTCCATAAAATCTTACATGATGGTTATTTTTGGCCCTCCATATTCAAAGATTGTATTGAGGCTATCAAAAAATGCCCACCCTTCCAAGTATTTCACAACAAGGCACACACGCACCCTGCTCCACTACATCCCATTGTCGCCATCATCCCCTTTGCCAAATGGGGCATTGATTTTATGCAATGTAAGCCTACCTCATTCGGGGGGCACAGTTATATCATTGTTGTCATTGATTATTTCACTAAATGGGTTGAGGTTATGTCTACATTTCTTAACGATGGTTGTATTGAATCCCTCTTCATTTTTAACCACATCATCACTCGCTTTGGTGTTCCACAAGCCATTGTCATTGATCATGATTCACATTTTCAAAACCAGATGATGAGTGAGTTGCATGTCAAGTTAATTTTTCACCATGAAAACTCATCCCCCTACTATCCTCAAGAAAACGGATAAGTTGAAGCTATAAAAGAAGTCCTTAAAACCTTGATCCAATGCATGGTGGGGGCAAACAAAACTTCTTGGCACTTGCAAATTTTCTTCACTCTCTTGGCTTACCACACCTCAATGAAAAATGCAACCGGATTCACTCCATTATAGATGGTATATGGCATCGAAGCAGTGTTACCAATCAAGTGTGATATCCCTTCATTGAAACTCACCGTAGAACTCCTGCCTCACACTTGTTTTGAAGAAGAACAATTCCTATATTTGACTAAGTTGGATGAAACATGTCGCGATGCTACTCTCGTTAACGAGACGTATCAAAAATGAATGAAGAATCAATATGAAAAATCCGTTCAACATCATGCTCTCAATGAAGGAGATCTAGTCCTCATTTATGACCAGGTTCACGATAAGCTAGGGACAGGAAAGTTATAACCTTTGTGGCATGGACCCTACATCGTAAAACGTGTATTACATAGAGGTGCCTATGAGCTAGTTGACTATGATGGAATATCTCTTGGTGAACCCCAGAATGGGCTTCACCTCAAGAAGTAATATGCATAGAACATATGAAATGTGTGCTTTGTACACTATTGTACGATATTTTTTTATTTGGTGTGTCTTTTCTCTTGTGTGTACGATATTTGTTTTATCCACTTATACTTTGTCTTGAGATAGCATGCACAGATGGCATATACCTTTCCCATATTTTTCAGGCTTGCGAATGGTGCTAGTCAACACACCCAGAACATAGTTTCTGCAACTTGGTTCATTTACCACTCTAATGAGTTGGTGAGTTCAGAAGGTGCTTGCCTAGGATCGACAACCAATAACGTGGAAGAATATCATGTTGTCATTGGAATTTTAACCAAGGCCTCCTCTCTAGGAATATCTCATATAATCATTAACCTAGACTCTCAACTCGTGGCTTGTCAGCGTAATTGAGTCTACGTCATTCGTAAACCTATCCTATTACATCTCCACCTAAGAGTTCATAGTATTGAGAGAATGTTTGAATTTACAGAATACAGGCACATACCAAGAGAACTCAACACAACTTCGGATTTGCTAGCAAACTATATTTTGGATAGGTATCTTGCACATGGATAAAAAAAATTAAAGGAAATAAATCACATGTACATTAAAAACATCACACAAGATAATTTGTAATGTCATTGGCACCACAAAACTTGGA
>ML779066.1:1301978-1324123 GCA_009831015.1 Picea engelmannii | reverse complement strand
GAGAGAGAGAATGCATAATAGCAAAATTTTGTTTACATAAAATAGTACACAGTATGGCAAAATCTGGGCCCTCATGCCCATGGTATAATCATGAAAAAACTATAAATCATATAGAGGATCCTAATCCTCCTGCACCATGTTGTGCTCTGAGAAGCACATCACTACACAGGCCACTAATCAGAGCAAGTGATTCAAACTCTCAAGAACCCCTACTGTATGCCTTTGCAGATGAAGAGGTACGTCTCACCTCCTGAGAGGTGGGACACCCATAGTGAGACCTCAGAGGTTCCTCTCAACCTCTCAAAGAGCTCCCACTGCCACCTTGTGCTCCACAATTATCTTCAAGTCTCTGCGATGCCCTAGTGTCGACATCTCTTTCGAGCGTGATGCACCTCTATCTGCATGATGAAACAATATATCTGTTAAAATCCCTCTTTATACACATAAAAATAATATAAATAAAAAATAAAAAAACACATGACAAGGTTTGGTTTCATACCTAACGCATCCCAGTCAATACCCTCTGGAAGCACTAAGTCCATGCTACCCCAGAAATCCACTCCGACATATGGAAAATGCTTGATAACAATTAACTTCCTTCTCTACCCCGTGAACCTAAAAATTGAGTCGGTCCCCAATCTTAGGGACAAACTTGTCCATCTTTCCATGCATGGCTTAGTCATCGGTCATGCCATTAGCGCAATCTGTGGTTGCATTTGAGGTATTCTCTCCAGAAAGAAAGAAACCAAGAAAGAACCATAGCCAAACTGTTTCTTCTTCCCAATCCTGCACTTCGTGATTTGATCCTTCACGTTCCGAATGAATCCTGCACTCCAGATGAATAATCTAGGCTCCACACATTGTAGAACATAAGACATTTGAGATTTTGAAGCCAAATGTGCACTCATGCTACCTTCCAGGTTCATAATGGAAAATAAAATAGATCGTAGTGTCAAATATCTAACATCCTTGATCACAATTTGTCCCCCGACTAACCGTGACCCTATATTACAGTGGTCAGCCACATACACCTCAGCGAGTTGAGGAGTTGTCATTTCCCAGAGAAAAGGATAGGAGCCCCTCTTCTCAAGAGGTTGGTCAAAAAATTACACATCATCAAGCTCAATTTTGAGCAATTGTGGTCCAATACAGAACGCTTGTTTGGCATCATCCCATAGTCCAATCAGATACTCAAGTAATAGAACTTCTTTCTTCATCTTTTGTAATTTGAAATACTTGAGGAGGCCACAATTCCTCAAAGTAGCCCTTGTTTGAGAGTTTTGTAATGCGTCTATATCATCGAGCTCGTGCTTGTGTTGTTTCCATTCGATCATGGTTCTAATCCATGTAAACCGCAAAAACATACATTTAAAATCCTTTAGTCAAACTCTCATGGAAAAAAATTGGGTATTTTTAGCATAAAAAGCAACTTTTTTTTCAGTTATGCACTGACGCTCCATTAATCTTATCCGGAAGGTGTTAGCGCTCCCTTGGCACATGCACCAAGGAACCAAAAACATGATTGGTGCTTCCCTCACCCCTTTGAGGGAGCACCAATCTACTTCGAAGCCTAGGGCTTCTTAGGGAGCCCATGACAACCTAAAAACTACATAAAATACAATTCTAAACCATGAGAAATGACTAGAATGGCTAAGTGACCAACCTAGTCCAGAATGATGAGAAAACGGTCAACCACAGCTCCAATGCCCACAGCTTGAAAATCACCCTCTAAGGTTGAAAATACCAAAGCTAAAAGAAATTGGTGAAAATTAAATGGTAAATAAGATTTCTAACCCTATTTAACTATTATAGGGTTGAATTTTTCTAATATAAAATTTATTTTGGGTTTTTAAATATTTTTTGAGGAGTCACTAATACCTTGGATGCATATTTTTCTTTACTTGCAAGCTTCGAAGAAGTATCTTTTTCATTAAAATGTGTAGCACTGACAAGCATGGTCTTTTTTCTTTCTCACGCTCGAAAAGACATGAGAATGCAACCGAGTAGACTTTTATCTCTTTTTTGGACTCGTGAAGGTTACACGAAAAAGGAAACCCTGGAGTTGTCTTAAAGTTATTTTTAGACTCTCTAAACATGAAAAACCACCGAGTTTTCCTTCTCTCGACTCGTTAAAAAAATCACACATTGAAGGGCCCATGTGGGAATGAACACTTACTTTTTCCAGTTCGTTAAAAAAAGGAAGAGGAACTTACCGAAGGTGATTTATATCGATCATGTGTTATCCTCCTGGAGCTCATAAAGAAAAAATAGGTACTCGTCTATCTGGATGGGGGGGGAATTGAAGGAAGCAAGCCAAGACATTTTTTAGAATTGTCACAAGACACTCTTGTAGTCGCCCTTGAACCCGGCACATTGTATTTACATACATTTTAATCCACTGAACCTCTACACTAAACCAATCCACTAAGTTTCTTTACTCCTTTGGGTCACCCGGCGAGAGTCATAGTATCCACTACATCATGTTTTGGTCCATGGTACGTTTATTATACTAAATTGTGTTGTTCCTCAATGTTCAAGGGAAGTATCTGCCTCAAGAGTCAACCATTACAAATTTCCATATTTCAATACCCGTGTTAGTCCATACTCTTTTGATTCACCATATTACATCTCTATGTCATTTTTGTGTCATTGATGAGGGATACATCAAGGCCCTCCTTCGACGAGTCTTTTCATGTTGACCTCAACACGTTATCTAAGAGATTTGACTTAGAAACCAGTTAGTACCTTGGGCCCTGCATGCCTCAATGGCAGGCCTCGTCGCCTCCGACAGTAGGTTTACATCATCGACCTCTGATCGAACGATTCCATGAATGTTCGACTTCAGCTCATTTATTCACATTCGTTGGATTGTAATAGGGTACCTTGGGAGTCATTGACATCACTGGTTATTTCCCTCGCACTTGTTAACGGTTTACCTTATTGACCAGTGATCAAGTGGTTTCTACCATGTTCGACATCAAAACACTTATTCACATGGTTAGATTTGTACTACATCGGGATTAGGACAAAGACCATGGGTTGAGATTTCACTTTGTTATCTGCTTTCCTAGGATGTGAAGGAGATATTTTGTGCATACTGATATACTATTACATAGATCCACTTTGTATTGGTCCATGGCTATTTTTTATCATCTCGTAGATCCATTGTGTATTTCTCATGGCTACGATTAGTTCATGTCATGGAAGTATAGATCCAGATTGTATCTTTGGTGGCTATACCCTTATTCAATATGATTATGGATCCACAATGTATTTGGTGGTGGCCATACCTTAAGTCCTTTATCACTCAAGCATAGGTATATGTGCCTTGGGTTTGAAACATATGATAAAATTTGTTTGATGGTTGTTTGCAACTTCTACCAGGTTCTCCAACTCCATACCCTTTCTTGGAAAATCTATAAAGCGCTTCAGTCATCAACTTTTGTCTTCTTACTTTTCACTTTGGGGGGCAATCTGTTACACATCAAAATTCCTCACTTCGATAATGTAACATTGTCATTCTCGTAAGTGTTGCAAGTGTTGCAAACATCATATTTATGTCTCGCATGTGTCGCATTGTGGACAAAATCATAAGAACACTTGGTACACCCTCTAAGACTTATAAGAAGAGGAAAACATGTCATTTGGAAAAACTTACAAACATTTTTCCTTGAACAAATCTCATCTTAAATGATTTTTTGGAGATCAGTGCTCCCCTGCTCACATGCAAAGAATGCTAGCGCTCCTTTTTCTACTTATCAAGGAGTGTTATAGCACTATGTGGCCATATTTAAGGGAGCATCTATATGTTGAGTGAATCTTGGGGAGGAATCCCCCTTATCTCTAAGGACAGCTAGAAAGCATCTAAGTTAGTTTGGCTCGAATCCAAGTTATAGGCTGGATCTAAGAGAAATATCACAACTAATGGAGTCATATCCTCAACTTGTTCTAAAAATATCTAAGATGGTTGAGCCTCTCAAAGCCTATATAAGGAGGCATTCTCATGGTGAAAAGGGGGAGAATATCATTAAAAATTATTTTCATTTTAATCGTGGGTCTTTCAAGAAAAGGGTTGGACAAGGAGGACTTGGTGAGGTTGTTGCTTCTGCATCTATAGATTGTAAGTACCTTTTTATGTTTTCATTAATATATATGCTTGGCCTTTTTCCTTCAAGTTTGTGTATGTTTACATACGCTTGTATCTTCTTGATAAATCTAGTTCAAACTAATCTTGGTCAAAAAGGAAGCATGCATTGTCTTTGTTGTCTAGTGAATTGCAGAACTCATTAAAGGGCTTGAAGATCAGGTTCATCCTAGACCGAGCAAGTAAAAGCTTCAGAAAAAGGTACATCATGCTTTCATCCTCTTTTTCCTTTGAATATTTTAGCTAGATTTAAAGGAATGCCAGTCTTCAATGTTATCATTTTCTATCTTGGTCATAGGGGTGTAATATCTAAGAGGGCACTCACCTATCCACAGGGGAATTTTCCTACAACACTCATCAGACGTTTTCTTCAAATACTTTTACAAGCGTGAAAAGAATAAGATCGCTCAACTATATTTTCATGTTTAGGGAGATTGAAAAGAGCTTAAAGGACACTCCATAGGGTTCATTTTTTGTATTATCATTACAAGTCCAAAAAAGCGATAAAAGGTTACTCGATTGCATTCTCATAGTTTCCCGATCATGAGAAAGAATTAAGACCATGCTCAGAGTTTTTCCAAAACCCTAAAAGTATATGTACATTATAAAAACACGCAAAAATGACCAAAAAGGAAGGATCATATCAATCAGTTGGTCCCCAGATCTCTCAATATGCAATATAAAGACACTTTGCAAAGTTCATTAAACTTAGGGAATAGGTAAAAATATTTTCAAAAATTAATTTAATTTGAAATTAAAATGGTAAAAAGTGAATAAAATAGGTCAAAATAGTTCATTTACCATTTCATTTGCATTTTCACCCAATTAGTACCAAAAACCCCATTTTCTTCTGAATTTCAAGTGATGATTTTGGAGCACCCGGTGGACCATTTCTCGAGCCACTTCCATCAAGAAGGTATTCTTATTCCCCTCTCTCTTTTCATGGTTGAATTTTTCATTTTTAAGGGTTCATTTTTTAGTTATGGGCAATTTTTTAGGGGTTATTGCGCTTTGAGATCGTCGCAGGCTCACCCTATCGTTAACTTTGATGATCCCAAATCGCCGCAGGGGTTCCACAACCAGGGTGCGACAACGTCGCACTGTGGAAAAGAGAGCCCCTACAACAACCGCAACTCAAATTTTAAAAAGAGAAATAGAGCTAGGAAAACTTCCAACTTTTAAATTTTGATGAACCTAATCATCGTTTAATGTTGTTTGGCAGGTTTTCATCAGTCATTATGCTCGATTGGATGGAACGTGACCACGAGGAAGAAGATCACTTTTGTGGGAATGACCCAGATACTGTCATGTCACTCTGGGAGTGTGGATTGCTCAATTTTTTCAAAGATCATGGAATGAGAGGCCAATTGAAGCTATTAGAGTACCTAGTCCACATGTGGGATATCAATGAACAAGATTTTCATGTGGGTGTGCATACACTAACCTTAGAGATTGATGACAATTACTTCCTGAATGGGTTATCTCTTCGAGGCTCTCGGATGTTACTATTGGGAAGCAGAGGAGGTGGTGAACCCATGGACTGTTACGTTGCACATCGTTGTGTGCCAAGTACAGAGAAGCATAGTGGCAAAGTTTCCATAAAGGATGTTCGATAGTTTCCTTTGAGAACTATCCTCTACACTATCACTCGGATGGTAGGGAGTGCGGCTCCTGAGGACATGGCTTTAAAAATACATTTTCAATATGTTATAGAGTGTATGGAGCCTCGGTTTTTCAATTGGTGTGAGGGTATTCTAAAAAATATGAAGAAACAGTTGACAAAGTGTAGGAACGATCGATTGAAACAATTCAGGTATGGATCTATTTTAGTATCCTTCTTCCTAGAGAGGGTCCCTGTTTTTCACCTATAACAAGTGGAATGGGGAATAACCGCTCCATAGGATCCTTAAATGAAAAGATGGGTATATTTGATGGCCCATCATGGTGGTGTGCCAATCATCACATATGACCAAGCTTTCTTCCAATGGATGAGGGATCAACTAGTTATGGTAGAGGACTATGCTTATGTCGGGACAGACTTTCGTGGAGACCCCAACTTGGAATTACCTAAGGGTTCTCAGTGGGGAGAGATAGGTAAGAAATTTTTTTTCATTATATGTTGTTTTTGGTATTTTAATTATAAAATGTTTTTGTTATTTATCTGAGATTAATCAAGTGCTCTCAACAATGCAGATTTGGTGCCTTACCAGCCTCCAGGATCATCTCCTTTTCAGAGACGTGGAGAGATAGGTGCAATGGTGGGTCAAGGGGTGGCTATTGAGGATATCGAGGAGATCGAAAAGAACCTTGAGGGATTGACCATGAACATCCCTGACATCACAATGAACAAGTTACATCGCCGCTACCAACACCATACAATTGGTGTATTAACATCCATTGGTTGACTGCTCTGTCGAGTAGCACGGGAAGTCATTTTTTATAGTGAGCATATTCCTTGATTCCTATGTATATGAAGCCATGAGCTTCACCATTTTGACATTTTGGTCTCAGGACAAACACCTTTTTGTAACTTTTGACGTATTAATATAAAGTTCCTACCGGTTTACTTGCCTTTTAAATGTGTGTTTGGATTTATAAATAGTGCAAATGTCTGTCTAAAAGATAATTATCCAATTCATATATTAATGTGTTTAGACATCTAGGAATATGTTGATACTCAATATAATCAAAATGTATTTCCAATAGGTGAATTCTCAAGTATACCTGTAACAATGTAGGACTTCATATGGAATAAAAGTTACTCAATTGTAGTACCACTAGTTGTGAATCAGGCCATACAATAAGATGACAGATGCCAAATGAAATGGCGTCAGTTAATAACTCGATAATTGCACTGTATTCCACGATATTATTAGTTGCACGACCAAGGAAAACACTGTGTAGATTGATCAGCATTCGTAGGTGCATAGATTTCCCATGCAATAGACACTGGGTTTTGAGTACTGCGATTAGCACCATTAGTAAAGCTAATATATCTTAAAGAGGACGTCGACATCTAGAAACCAAGAACAAGGAAAGGTAAGCAGCTTAAAGGAAGAACAAGAAACAAAAAAATTAAACTAGAGTATGATACACTAAAATACAAAGCACTCATGCAAAAAATATTTTAAGCATAGTACTTCTTCAAGTAAAGCCCATTTCTAGGTTCATCTAAAGGAATTCCATCATAATACACCAACTCATAAGCCACTTTCTCCAACACTCGTTTAAAGATATACGGGCCATGTCACATGGGCTCAAATTTACTGGCCCCTAATAAGTCATGATATTGTTCATAAAGGAGAACTACATCACCCTTAGAAAAAATGTGTGGTTTGACATGCTTGTCGTATTGATATTTGACACATTTTTTCTGAGTTCTTATCACTAAAGAAGCATCACGAAGAGTCTTGTCTAATTTTATCAAATATAAGAGACGCTCTTCTTCAGGAGAAGTTCGACATCTAGTTTCAAAGATGGGATTTCACATTCAATTGGCAGAATAACTTCGATACCATATACTAACTGGAATGGTGTGAACCTTGTGGAAGATTTAACGAACATCTGATAGGCCCATAATGTCGAGAAGAGAATTGTGTGCCAGCTTGAATTGTGAATTCCTACCATCCATCGAATCATAGCAGTTAGAAATTTGTTGATTGCTTCAACCTGGCCCATTGGCCTGTGGATAGTAAGGGGTTGAGTTTTCATGTCGAAGACCCAACTTATCGATAAGTTCAGACATCATGAAATTGCAAAAATGACCACCATGGTCAGTGACGATGGCTTAAGGGACACCAAGCCTGGTAACGGTGTGATTGAATATGAACAACGATGTAGTTTTCCCGGTATTATCAAATGTAGGAATCGCCTCAGACCATTTAGTGAAATAATCCATGGCTACGATAATGTATCCATGCCCCTCGGATGAGTGAGGATTACATGTCATGAATTCAATGCCCCATTTAGCAAATGAACCAATGGAAACTACAGGGTAAAGAGGAGAATGATGTGATTGGATATTATCGTTATATGTTTGACAAGCATGGCATTTATGAACGACAGTAATTCAATCCTTAAACAATGAAGGCCATAAGCAACCATCTTACAAGATGTTTTGGGTAGTGGCATACCCATACATATGACTGCCACATGATCCAGAATCACATTCATTTAAATCTTTATTATCCTAATCATAGGTTAGACATCATCGAAATATGGAATCAATACCACGATGGTAAAGGGTAACACTGAGGATAATGTATTGACGAGCTTGATACTGAATGCGACAATGATCTACATGAGAAAGATCAGGCCAGAAAGTTTGGGTTTGGAGATAAATGATAATGTCTCCATACCATATGTCATATGAAATTATCATAAAGGGAGACTCATCAGGAAAAAAATCCTCTGCCATAGTTTTTGTCTTAGTGGAGGGAAGTCACATATCAATTCGACAAAAACCAAAGATTCTTTGAATTGGCTCTCTCAAACTCCAAATCAAACTCCTAGAGAATCACTATCCATTTGGAGTATTTCCCCCCCAGCATTTGGTGTGTAAGGGTATGTTGCATAGGGTTGCAATCGGAAATGATGGTGGTTTTGCGTAATAAGATATAATGATGAAAACATTGAACAACTTGAACAACTGCCAAGGCCATTTTCTCCACATGCATATATTTATTTTCGGTGGTCGTGAGACTCCGACTCAAATAGTAGATAACATTTTCATTGTGTGAATCATCCTCTTGGACTAGAACTATGAATATGGTAGAGTCTGAAGAAGCCAAGTATAAGAAATAATCTCGACTATGATTGGGGGGGAATAAGAGTGGTGTACGGGTTAAGGAAAGTTTCAAATCTTCAAAGGCTTTGTTGGTAGAGTCGTCCCATACAAAATTGTGACCCTTCTTAAGAAGTTGAGTGAAACCTTTTGTTAGTTCGGCATAATTGGGGATGAATTGATGTAAAAAAATTTCCTTCTCTTGCAAACTTTGGAGTTGGAGTAAGGTAGAATGAGGAGGAAAATTGAGAATATATTCAACCTTCAAAGGATCCACCCTAATCCCATGCGTAGAAACAATAAAGCCAAGAATTCATCTAGACTCCATGCAAAAAATTCATTTATGTGGATTCAATCATATGTGATAATATTGACAACATAGAAAAATGGCTCGTAAGTGTGTCGGGTAATCTTGGTGACGCATGGAATGTGTCGGTAAGTCATCTATGTAAGGTTGTACAATGTGCTTAATATCATGAAAAGAATAAGACATAGTGTGTTGAAAATTCGCACTAGCATTCTCGATGCATTGAAAAGTCGCACCAACATTCTTGAGACCAAAGGGAAGTTTACAGTATGAGAAGCTACCCAAAGGGAAAATAAAATCAATGTTATTTTGATCCTCAGGTAAAATATTGATTTGATTATAGTCAGAGAAAATATCCATCAAAGAGAAGATTTCACTTTCGGCATAATCATCAATGATCTTATCGATGAAAGGGGTTGGATAATTATCTTTGGGACAAGCCTTGTTAATATCCCTATAATCAACACAAACATGGATCATGCCTTGTTTATTCATAACCAAAACAATATTAGACACCCAATAAGTCAATGCTACAAGGTAGACAAAATCGTCTTTAAGAAGTTTTTCGACTTTGAGTTTAATAGCAGCAGCTTTGCGTGGATGAACTGGGAAAAGTCTTTGTAGAATGGGTTAAGTATCTAGGTATGTCTTAATTTCATGTAAAACAATATATGGATCGATTACAGGCATCTCTTCATAACTTCATGAAAAAACGTCATGGAATTCTTGGAAAAGGGCCTTGTAAATTCAGATATCATCAGGAGAACATGAGGCACCGATATGAACATTTTCCACTATTCCAGGCTTAATTGAAATATCTAGAGGGATATTAGGTGAAATATTTCCCAAGTTCCCTTCATACAAAACATATCTTATTGGTTCAGAAACTGGGGGAATATTAATGAAAGTAGATGGATTTGAAATCCGTCGATAACTCTTGATCATCTCGGGTTCCAGGAAGAGAATAGAACGATAATTCCCATCATCCCATGCGGTATATTCCATGGACATAATTGTCGTTATCATTTCATCGGTGTGAAATACTGCGCGAAACCGATCAGGAGATGTATCTAAGAGAGAACGAGGAGAAGGAGTTGCCTATTGAATATCTTGATAAGCCAATTCTACCGTACTTAAAGGCATTCAGTCGCCATAACGAATATAGTCATCCATGCTAGGTACTATCAAAGGGTCATAAGACTCAGGGGTTTTTCCAACAGTGGTCAAGATTATGTTAATTTAAGCGAAAAAAGGAGCAGGAACATCAAGTGGTGGAATGGGTAAAGTACCCATTAACGATGAATCCTTTAAAAGACCCACACCGACATTCTCATAACCAGGAGGTGTTTTCTCAATGAAAAGAATGTTACTAGTGCGCGAATCAGAACTAAAGAAGGAGAGATGATCTATAGTAACAATGTTTCCTTGGTGAGGGAAACATATCACACGGAAAAGAGTAGAAACAACTACATGCATAGAATCAATCCACCTACGGCTAAGTAGAAGGTTGTAATCGAGAGGTTCATCAAACACCTGAACCTCAACAGTAACTGGTTTTCATTCTAACGCAATAGATAATGAAGGTTTAAACCCTATACCATTAAAATTACTTAGAGTATTGTGTGAATCGGTAAGGGCAGGAGATCCAATGGCTTTCTAACAAGTAATGGACATGATGCAAGTCAAAGCTCCTTCATCAACAATGGTTCGAAAAATTTTCCTATTTTCCACAATGACATGTATTTGAAACACTAATTGATGAGGGATTATTGGAATGTGATCTTCCAAGTCAAAGATTATCAAGTTTGTATCAGTAGGATCAATTCCACCAATATACTTTAACAGTTCCTTTTGTTGCATAGGACAAGTTTGAAGGACTTCGATATCCAACATCGCAGAAGGTGCATGTGCAAGATCTTCTACAATATTGTAGTTTTGAGCGGCACGTGGGTGGCGGTTAAATGACGACTTATGAACAACACCCTTAGGAGGAAAATGAGGAACTGTATCTAGAATTAGTCATTTGAGATGAAGAGGACCATTGGGAGGTGAATTCGATGGAGGAGGCTGAACCAATGGAGGTGGTGAATCATCAACTTTCTCTTTGGAAGGAGAATAATATTTGGTTCGAGTAGCGACTGCAACTTCGTTCTTCTTGGAGTCACCAGTACACATAAGTACATAAGATTTGGTAGAGGGAGAAGGTTGGTCATCAATAACCAATTGGGTCTATTGTTGATAAGGAAAAGGTTGTGACAAAACAGAGGGTGTAGGAGGTGTCTCAGTCCCTTGCAGGAATTTGGTAACCTCAGCACGTCTTGGAAAATATTTCGTATAATGATCCTCACCACAGATAAGACAAGGATAACGAGGTTTTCTCTTTTCTTTATCATCAGTAGGTTGAGTCTTGGGTTTATCAGATTGTTGATTATTAGTTTTATCCTATTTATTCTTACCCTTCCATTAATTTTTATTTTTATTTTTACCGGTAGGTGTAGACTGAACTGTATTGGCCTCAAAGGTTTTACCGAGAGAAGGAGTCAGAGGAGTAAAATTTTGTGCATCGGCATTAGTAGATTTTGGATTGGAATGATTGGCTTGTTTGGACTGATTCTTAGCATGAAAATATTCAATCACAGCATCATCAGTATGAGAAGCTACTGGAGGCATTGGGGTTGGATTTGTAGACGAGTGAGCAGCATTAGGGATCAAGTCATATAGCATACCCATTTGTGAATAAATGAGATCTAAGTATTAAGCACAACTAATCACCTTCTCTTCAGTAATGACACTGCCCATCGAAATATCACGGGCTATAGGACTAATGAGTGATTTGGTAAACCACTCAGCCAACAATTGATCGAGAAGAGGAACTTTGATTAATCATCTTCTCCTTCTCCACTCGTGAATATGATCTGAAATATGAGTAGAAGAGGATTGTTTAAATGAATTCAAAATTTTGGTTCCTGTCTCATATTGTATCGGTAACTAGTAATGCGTTAATAAATACTTAGCTAAGTTGTTCAAATCATTGAAGAATCCTCATGGCAATTTGATATACCATTTGGCTTCTGAACCCGTAAGAGTTCGTTGGAAAATACCTAATCGAATGGAGTCATCCATCAAGGAGTTGGATGAACACCAAAGATGAAATGTCATAACGTGATTATTTGGTTCTTCTCTTGATCGACCGTCAAACTTAGGAATGTTTGATGGTAATTTGGTAGGTATGACTGAAAAATAAGGAGAATGCAAAATAGGATCATTCAAAATCCTAGACAAATCTAGTAAATCCAAGGTAGCTAGAAATGAAAAAATTTCTATTCACTTGAGGAAACTGATAATTTTGAAAAGTTAATCTCGTAGGTATACCAGTAGGACCATAAGAAGTCTGTAGATAGTTAGAGGGTCCTACCAAATTCAATTGTGAAGTGTTTTGAGTCAAGTAGTCAACATTTATTGGTTTATTTGGTATGCTACCTTGGAAACAAGCATTAGACTGAAAATCTTGACCCCTGGTAGGATTTACAGAGCCTGGATATGGTTGTCCAGGATTAGGGGGTACAAAAGAATTTACTTGAGGAGTTTTCCCCCCAAGAGATTTTTGATTTCCTTGGAAAGGAAAATTCCAAGGTTGAGATTATAATCTAGGTATATATTGATCGTACAGTGGGTTATGACCTCCAACTTGGGGTTGCCCCCCAACTTGAGGTTGGCCTCCAATATGAATTTAAAAACCAAAAGAGACAAAATGATCAGTGCCTCCAACCTGATTGGAGCTACTTGGGCCAAGATGATTAGATCCTCTAGGTGGAGTTGGAGGAGGAATGTTAGGCCCTCCAGAGAGAACCTGAGTAGGTGTGGGAACAAAACTGCTAGCAGCATGATACCTAGGTGGAACAAAAATATTAGGCCCTCCGGATGGACTCTGGGAAGGATTAACAATAGAAGTATTAAGAGAATTATACCCAGGTGGAAGTGATGGAATTTATCTAGGAGGAAGTGGCGTTCCAAAAGGATCTTCATTTATGACTGTAATTCCAGCAGAAACATGTGTAACTTGTGGGACCGCGATAGAGCTAGTGAGCTAGAAGGGAAGAATTGTATGAGAACCAACCAACAATTGGTCTGAAACTGTAACAGCATTACTGGTCGTGCCAATAAAATGATCTAAAGGTATTGTATAAGTAGTAGAATTCATGGGTGTATGTGATGACATAGGTTGATTTGTGCTCATTCCTAGTTTATCAAAAATATCGTGTCCCGAGGAGGTCCTCCAAAATGAATGGATGGGGACTGAGATAGGATTAAAAATTCTAGTAGTATGAACTAGATTTCAAAATGATTCACTCTAAAAGGGTGGATAATCTACACCAGACTCTGCGTAAGGTCCAATAGGTATTCTAGTATAGTCTTTAGCAACAACGTCTCCCAACAAGTTTATTCAGAGAAAAAGTGGATCTTGTATAACACTCAATAATTGATTTACAGAAAGTGTTGATTCTACCAATGGAGTAGAACTTACAATCTCATAGGACGCGTTGTTATTGACTCCTCCTTCAGGGGAAGGACCCTCTAGTGAATTAGGAAGCAAAGGAGAATATTCTTCTAGCTCTTCCAGAGGTAACCCTTGCATCCTACATGAACAACGAGGGTCGATGTTGGCTGCACTGAATAAAGAATGAAAGAAATATATGTCCAACTAGAGAAACAAACAGTTATCACTAATAAAATCTAAATATCAAAAATGCAAGAAAACCTTCTTATTTCAAAGTCACTAGTTGGTGATGAAATCCAACATCGCAAAATCAAGACAAGAAGGGTATGGGATAAAGCAGGTGGAAAAGTTACATTGGCGACCTACTTAACGGACTTACACCCTGGTGCAAGCTCCCACACATAATCGTGGGTATACCCTCTAAGGAGCCCAAGTGATTTTGGCCAACGTCGATTCCAAGTACTGTGAAGACTTTCCCCTCCACAGTCACCTTGTGTAAATACTCTAAAGAGATAGGCCACTAAGGTTACCAATTACAAAAATGATTCCTGTGGAAGTAGTCAACAATCTGATCCATGCGCAAGGGCAAGGTATCTAAGATTAAAATCGCCTCGAGAAGGTCCGTACAGGATTTTATTCTCAAGTGACCCCCAATAATATGCACAATATCTACACTAAGACCAACAAAGCAGGGTGAGTAACTCCACCGTCACTAATGTGACCTCGTGATTGACCCTTGTGTTAGAAGGGTTTCCCAGGACAAAATGTAGCAAGTGGATTTAAAATCTCCCTATCACAAGATACTATTGTGTGTTTTGATGCTTTAGAGAGTGTGCCTCACAACCTATTCCAAAGCGTTATCTTAGCTAATGTTGGTGTATAAAAGTTCTAGAAAATAAAAGTTGCTAGATAGATTTTAAAATTATGTTTAATTTTAATGGTTATTCCTTACTCAAAAAGGGAAACAGATATGAAATTGATGAAGTATTTTACCTTGACCCAACAAAATGAAAACAGAGATGAGATGAAATATTTTCGTTTGATGAACTCTAATTACATAAGGGAGAAGGTTTCTCTTTCCAGAATACAAAAAGTTACAAAGCACGATTTCTGCAATCTTTGAATGATATTGATTCCAAACAATCAAAGCTACTAAATTTTCCAATTATTTTTCAACAAATATTTGAATGCAAAAAAAATCTTGTAAAGACTACTAATAGAAGAACAAACTTCAATCCTTTCCTTTTCAAATAAAAACAGATATCTAATTCAAAAAATAAAGAGTTTTCCAAGAATATCAATGCACTCACAACACTATTTTCCAAACTAAACTCGTAATGCATGAAAAAATGAAAAAGTAAGAAAAACTTATTTGTCGAAGGAAAACAAAAATTGTTTTCTAAGCAACAACAATCCAAAACTCAAAAAGATAAATAACAAATTATCTAGCAAGCACTCTGGGATGAGGCCTTGAGATTATACCCTTGCAATAAGAAGTAAAAGATAAAACTTATAAGGCTAATGAAAAAGACTCGCAATACTTGAGAAACAATCAAATTCAGGCTAAAAGATGCAAACCAATCATTCACCAAGACTAAAAGTTCACCCCAAGAAGTAATGAAAAATCTGGGCAAGGAGAAGAAAGTTGATTGTCACTTCAAAATTTCTTACAGGAATCGTCGCAGGATGCAAAATAGAACAGTGCGATGATGAAGGATCATCGTACGCAAAGGGAAAATAACAGTGTGACATCGTCACTCTAGTTCACACCAGCAGGGTGCAACGATGACTGAACATAAGGAAAAAATGGAAAAAGGATAGAGTTTCTCAATGAACTTTCAGAACCAGGGAGTCAAGATGGATCACCCAAAGACTCAGAGAATTAAATTGACCAAAACCAAGATAGCTAAAAGTAAAAAGTAAGAAAAAAACAAAATTAGGACATTCCCCAGTATCGTCGCCAATTTTTTTATCAGACAAATCAGTAAGTGCAGACACAAACTAATCTCCCTAACCTCAATAAGAAGCTAGAACAAAATAGGGCAGAATACAAGTTTCTCCTTAGATTTAATTGTAATATAAACTAGTTCAAAGAGGGACAAATGACATACCATTCAAATGACATTTTATCCTCGCTAGTGTCGTCCTTGTTCCATGTTTGTATTTGTGGGATGGTGAACCTGTTAAGAAGCACAAACCAACAAAGAAAGAGAACAATGATACATATATTCCAATGAAGTCTATGTATAAGATCAAGGAGTTATACAATAAAACTAGAGACACCTTTATAGGAAATAAATGTATTACTGCATTATACTAAATGAAAGTGGAGAGTACAACCCATGCCTTGATGTTGCAAGGTCCCTTCCAATGGCCCTTTGCTTCAACACGCACACCTTTTCTCCAATGCTTTTGATGAAGAGAATTCACAACCTGACTTGGAGAGCTAAAGCAAAGCTATCATAAGTAAAATATTCACCAGAATTATTTATGCATAAGATAGCCTAGCCATTCCCATGAGAGATCCCTCATTATATAGGGTGAAAGAGGGATGGATGAGGAGATTAGGATAATCCCACTAAATCAGAGAAGCGAGTAAGATCCAAACCGATCAGAGGCCACCTCATCTTCTATAAGATTCCCTTTTAGAACTTTCATGAATTTCACCTTTTCCTCTTGTTTGAAGATCGTCACACCTTATGCACAGGTAGCATGCGACGACGACATAGTCCATTTTTGGTGTAGCATGCGAAAATCAAGTATCATCGCACCCCAAGCATTGAGCAGGGTGCGACGATCTCTTTTGATATGGTTTTTAAGGAAAGAAGGATGGTTCACTTCTTCATGGAGAAAGTATCATTTTAGTGTCTTCATAGAACATGGAAGTGAGTCATGCACATATCATTGGTTGATCACAAGGGTGACCAAAATAATGTGTAACAGGTGTATCATGGCTAGTAGTTATCAAGTTTGTTCCCTCTCAGTCAACAGTTTGGTGTTTATATTAAATCAAAACACAATTGCATGCCTCATAATGTAAACATATGATGTTTGTACATAATTACAGTCTTGGGAGAAAATAGGGTGTTGCGTTCCCCTCCCCCTTAAAGAAAACACCATCCTTAGTGTTTAAAACATCATCTATATAAAATTCTACATTAAACAAAAATGGGTATACCAATCTCATGGAATCTTCTATCTCCCATGTAGCTTCATCTTCTCCAAAGTGATTCCATTGGACCTTGACCTGCATGATGGCTCAATTCTGGAGCATTGTTTCTTTCCTTTCGAGGATGCATTGAGGCTCTGGATGGAATTCTCCCACGGGTTCCACTTGTATTACAGTCCAATTAATAACATGATTAGAATCATGGAGATATTTATTTAACAAAGACACATGGAATACATTATGTTCTCTAATAGTAGGTGGAAAATCAAGTATGTATGCTATTGGTCCTATTCTTTCTACAATTTCAAATGGTCCACAATATCGAGGGGAAAATTTATCACACATCCCCATTTTCAGGCAGCTTCCCATGTTATGTCTTATCTAAACTATGGCTTGCTCCATTTCCTTCATCATTTCAGGCCTATGTGTAAATTTATCTACTGGATTGTCCTAACTATCTGGGATTCTACACTTTCTTCCATATAGAACCTCAAATAGGCTCATCTTCAATGATTCATGATAACCATATCACCGGCCAATAATACAATTGCCTAATTGTTGTCACTGTATTATGGTAACTAGGGTGACCTACATATGGCCTCATATGGAACTCATCCATAATCAATCACCTCGGATCTGTTGAATTAGGCACATACATCCTATTAGTGTACAACAATAGTTTATCAACCCTTAGCTGATATCTGTCATACCTCTTTTCCTTAGGTTCTTGCTGCAACTTTTCCTTCACTTGTTTGAATAACTCATCTTCTAGCAAGAGGGTATTAATCCTCTGTTGAATTTCAGACTCTCCTACACTTTCTACTACTAAGCGTATGGTCTGAACACTTCGATTGAGCGTGTCGGCTACTTTGTTCTATTTTACTTTTATATGTTTGATTTCGAACTCAAACTCACTTATTAGCACCATCCACCTGGACTATCTAACATTCAACCTTCATTGGTCAAATAAATACTTCATACCACAATGGTCATTCATGAGGGTAAATCTCCTAACGAGAAGGTAATTCCTCTACATCCTCATCTCATGTACAATTGTTGCAAGTTATAGGTCATGGATAGCATATTTCTACTCATTTTTGTTCAGCTTTCGTGATTCATAGTACACCATTTGACCTTATTTCATGAGAATTTCACCAATTACCTCTTTACAATCATTTGTGCAAACCGGGAAGTATTTTTTTGGATCTACGATTTTCAAAATAGAGGCGTTGGTCAACAGTTGCTTCATTTGTTGGAAGCTATATTTGCACTCTAGTGACCACACAAAATTATTCATTTTCCTTTATAGTGAAGTAATAGGATTTTCGATCTTAGATAATCCCTTTATGAACCTCTAGTAATTTCCAACCAATGTCATGAAGAATCTCACTTCTGTAACATTTCTAGGGGCAGGTCAATCCATGTTTTCCTTGATTTTTGTAGGGTCCACTGCCATTCCTTTGGCTGAGATTACATGGAATGAATAATGGATTTCATTTTTTTTTAAATCCCACTTGTTGAATTTTGTGTAGAGTTGATGCTCTCTTAACACCTGCAACACCATTCTAAGGTGTTCTTCATGCTCCTTTCGATTCTTGGAATACACCAAAATGTTGTCCAAAAAGACTAATACAAACTTGTCTAAATACTTTCTAAGCACACTATTAATCAAAAACATGAATGTAGTTGGTGCATTTGTAAGCCCAAATGGCACCACAACAAACTCATAGTTCCCATACAGTGTTCTAAATGTTGTCTTGTGTATGTCCTCATCTTTAATCTTGACCTAGTGATATCCTGATTTGAAATCTATCTTTGAGAAGATTGTATCCCCTATGAGTTGATCAAAGAGATCATCTATTCTTTGAAAAGGGTATTTATTCTTAATGGTCATCTTATTCAACTATCTATAATTTATGCATAGTCTCAAGGTACCATCTTTCTTATTTACAAATAGGGTTGGTGCTCCCCACAGAGACACACTTGGTCTGATGTAACCCTTTTCCATTATCTCTTTCCACTGCATATTCAGTTTCACCAAATCGAGTGTACTCTTCCTGTAAGGCACTTCTCCAAGGACAATATTGATTGAAAAGTCAAGGTCTATTTTTTAAGGCAATCCAGGAACTTCCTCAGAAAACACATCCATGAACTCCCATTGCACTGGATGATCTTCAGCCTTCATCTCATTTCCTTCTGATGAGTTTAATACATGTATAACATACAAGGCACACCATTTTCTTCTAAACTTCTTGAGTTGTAATGTTGATATTTGTCTCATAGAGACTGGCTTCCAAATGCCCTACAAAATTCTGGTATTTCCTTTCTCATCTTCACATTCTAAAATTTTCTCATAACAGTTTAATTTTTCCTTTTAAGCATCTAACCAATCCATGCCCCAAAACACATCATAAACACCAAGGGGTAGGATATTCATAACCTCCTAGGTATGAAATCCCTCTAGCTTAATTGGAAAATCTTCAACTACTTCTGCCACTTTCCTCTTTGCTCCATTGGCTAACTAAACTAACCATGATTTGGTGTGCTTATTTCTCTATAATGAACGTGCCTTAACCACTAGAGGTGAAATATAGCTAAAATTATATCCTGGGTCAATTAATACAGAAACTAGTTATTCAATAGTAATACCTTCCAATTCCACCAGAGAGGCTTGGTGGTCTTCTTGCCAATTTTCTACCACCACATAGATTCTTGGCATGCTCCTAACTACGTCATTGACTGTGACTACCTCCTGCATGTTATACACTCTTCTATTGTCATGTTTCCTGTGGGAAAAACCCTTCAACATATGTGGCTCTCCACATCCCCATCATTGCAAAGGTCCTTTCTTGGGCTCCTCTGCTCATTCCCTTGCTTGCTCTACTATTTTATTTCTTCTTTGAGATAGAATTTTTTTTTAATGCACACTCCTACTTGGATGATCCAAATGTGCATCCTTCATGATATTCTTGTGGGGGAAATACTTGAATCCCTTTTTCTGGAATGCAATCTTTCCCTTTATTTTCCAATCCTTGGAAGGATCATGCATGCCCTTAGATTCATCATAACATCATTTGTTCTTTTGAATGGCGTCTTCCAATGTCTTGGGTTTGTAAAACTCAATTCGATCTTGGTAGGATTGTGGTAGCCCACTGAGAAAATGTTGGATTCTCTCGTTCTTGTACTTAAGGTAGGGAAAATACCTCAACAACTCCATAAATATTTTTGCATACACAACCAAGGTAAGCTGCCCCATATTAAGCTCTTAGAATTCCTTTTATTTTTTCATCATAATATTTTCAGACAGGTAATCTTTGCAAAATTATCCCTCGAATTGTTTCCAGGTAAATTTGATTTCCTTGAGGTCTTCCCACCAAATAGAAGCCCCTCCATTCAGGTTAAACATTGCAATCCTTGCCTTGGTATCTGGATAATTATGTATTAGAAAGTACTTTTCAAATTGAATATCCATGCATAGACTTCTTCTCCCTTCTTGATTTCTCCATCAAAGGTAGGTGGCTTATTTTTTTTGAACTCTTCATTTAGAAAAATATGAGATTTCTTTCTCTTTCTCTTCTTAGAAATACTATATGTTGTGCCACTACTAGACTGCTCTACTGAAATAGTCTTTCTACTAGAGGAATCCACGGAAATGCCTCCACTCAATTCACCTCTTTTAGTACCCATGATTCTTTATTTTGGAAGAACTCTTCCTCGCATCGTTGTGAGCCATTCCATGCTTTTGATCATCTGAAGGGGTTTTCAACCTCTCTGACTGTTATGATTCTGCATTGTTAGGGCCTTGTTGCATATGTTTATGAATTTCATACAGAGTCTACAGTAGTATTGTTTTCAATTAAACATGTTTAGCATGGGATCTCATAAGCCTCTCATTATCTACCTTCATACTTCTCATAATGGCCATAAAATCTGGAGGGGTTTCCCTTTCCCTCCGACCATCAGACTCTTCATCTCTAAGGTGTGAGATGTCATCCATGTTGTGTTGCACCATTCACTTCTATGAAATTTTCAACTCATCCTACATGTTGAAACAACAATTACCATTAGTGTTTCATGTCATTATTTAGAACCATACATTACATATAATACAAAATCCTTCTTAAATAGTCTTAAGTAGTCTTGGTGACCCATTCAATCCTAGAGTTTGAACTCTGTTATGATACCACTTGTTGGGCTCTAAATATGTCCTAAAAACAACCTCTATGCATCAACCAAAGGTAGGTGTTGGGACAAGCATTTTACTTGTCACCTACGTAGGTTCTTACCTTCTATTTTCAATACCCAGCCTCCAGAGATGCAACACTTGTAAAGGAACAGCAATCGTAAAGGGAATGGAAGTTGTTCTATTCAAAGGAACAGCAAATGGAACAGTAATGATCCCGTTCGAATGAACAGCAAAAGGAATAGCAATCGTTACATTGGGTCGAACTAATGTTGAATTAATTGCATTGTAGTATTTGCCCAACTTACATAATTTGTCAACCCGGGGGTCATACACTGAAGAAGCACACGCAAAGTATATGCAAGATTGAAGCGAGACTAATCTAATCTAATGTTTAAGCTATGACTGAAATTGAATCATTAATCTAACACACGACTGAAATAGAATCATTAATCTAACACACGACTGGAATTGAATTAATCTAGTTGCATAAATGAAATTAATCTAGGAATGAGAAATTGCGTAAAGGAAATTAATCTAGAAATGGAGAACTACATGAAGGAAAAGAAAGTACAACATGTGAATAATTGAATGACACAACAACATATGTGAGCTCACTCTAATGAAGCAATCTTATATTAAAATAACCAAATCAATCTTCATAAAAGAATAATGAAAGCATGAAAACCAAAACCATGAATCAAAGCTAAGAATCCCTTTCTCTTTTGAATCCTAATGACTACTCTAATTCTAATTACATCCTAATTGAATTCTCATGAAGAGAGAGCACTCTCTTTTATACATGAGAGCCTTGATGATAAGATAACCATCTCATTATTATAGATCCACTATTCTCTCAACCTATTTTCCATTATTACAAGATATAATCCCTTTAAATCCTCACACATATCTCTCATGTATCTTAGATAAGATATTCCAACCAAATCTCCATGATATTCTCCTTGGAATGGGCTTGAATTATCTCCTCAAATATTGAAATGGTGGAGGAAGTATTCGAGAAGTCCTTTGAATTAATCCTTCACATATTCCTACACATTACA
>ML779066.1:1282844-1294678 GCA_009831015.1 Picea engelmannii | reverse complement strand
ACATACCAGTAACTGGTGTACTAGTAGTTTGTGTACTGGTAGGTTGTGTACTAGTAGCCTGTGTGCTTGTAGATGGTGTACTAGTAGGCTGTGTACCAGGATCCACAGCGATCCATTGTTCTTTGTCTACAAGAAGGTCCTCCATCTTGAGCTTCCATATCTCAAAGTTTTTACCGTTGAACTTCTCTATCTTGATTCTAGATGAGCTCACCATTCCTCTTACTTTACTCGAATCTCCTCTGCAAAAGCTCCCACTAAGCCCAGGTTTATCACAGACCCAAGATAAACTTGATCTATCAAGACTGAGCCAACCCTCAACAAAAAAGGTGTCCCTCTGAAACCAAAAATGTGCTCTGATACCACATGTAAGTTTTAAACCTACGAAGTAAAGCAATGCATATAGATTCTTAAGCAATACACAAATTAATCAATGGCTCATACACAGAGTACACAGAGATTTTTACCGGAAACCCTCAACCGGGAAAACCTTTCTTATTTTCATTATATCGAATTTCACCATTCTCCATACAATATATACAATGTTTTTAGGTATTCCGTAGATACCAAAACCCTAATCCCTTAATCCGGGATTAATTTACAAATCAGCTAAAAATAGCAAAATCCGCTAGGGATCGTCAGACGCAGTTGTCGTATCTGAAGCACCCACACACACACACATGCAAAGAATATAACACATACCCAACACAATTCTCCATCTACAATTGGAAGGAGGCTCCCACCCCCTATTTACAAGCTCCAACCTGAAGGAAAATAAAACTCCCTAAATTCTCTGGCTCCAACCAGAAGGAGGCTATAACCCCTTGATTCTCATGCTCCAACCTAAAGTAATCTCCAAATCCCTGATTCTTCAGCACCAACCAGAAGGAGGCTACAACCCCATTTCCTTGCCCCATCCTACAATCGTTAAATACAAGTGTAGACCAAATTATCACTACCACAATCACTGCCATTTTCAACATGTCCAACATGTTACTGATCAACATCTCCAACCTATCATTTTCATCAATACTCAACCAGATCCTCTCACATGGATCATATACTGACGAAACCTCTCCACTAGATGTCCAACATCACCAACACATGCTTCTACCAAGGATGCACCAATATCACCAACATACCATACAATATATGTGTCTCAAACCATCAACATCTACCATACCAAGAATCAATCATGTACAACAACTTGTACCACAACAAGTGCATCAACCATGCACCAACACTTGTACCATCAACACCTGTACCATATCATGTGCCAACCATACACATAAACCATGTACATAAACACATGTACCATACCATGTTCCAACCTTGCATATCAACCATGTATATCAACACCATACCAAGTATCAATCATGTACCATACCTTGTACCAATACTGCACCATGCATCAACAATGTATCTCTAGCATCCCATACACCATGAACAATAAGATATAGCAAGAAAGTACTATCAATGGTGTACCTCAACCAAGTACCAACATCACCAAGAGATGTATTTCATACATGTGCCATACCACTCATGATGTGCCTCAACCAACTACCATAAACCATGTGCCAATATATCCAAGATATGCACTATAAATGTTCCTCAACATATATACCTCAACCAACATGTACCATACATCCAATGATGTGTCTCAAGTAATATACCCAAACTCACAAGCATGCTCCACATTATCACCAAGATTCAACCTTATAACATATAAAATAACATACCTTTTACATCTGTAATTGACATGGTGCCTCTAATACTGATGCACAGACCTGTAGCAATACCTCAGACCTCAGGGACCTAGTAGAAGCATATTTTCCCTATTTTTTCTTTCCCTTGTGGGACAAAGACTCCCTGTCATGCGAGGCATCGTGTGACGACCATTATGCAACCCGTGGGGTACTCACAGGACACTCTATGCATTGTTAGCACCATGATTTTCATAGCTAGAGTTAGAGGTATGTCCAAATTTTTCCAATTCATGCCATGATCTTGGGAAAATCAAGGCATTCGTAGATGAGTCATAGTTAGTGTGTCAAGGTTTATGAGGTTAGTAATTAAATAAAGAATGACTTGAAATGTTACTAAAGGTTCTAGCCATAAGATGGTTTAAAGGGTGTACTGCCTTTTTCATAAAACACCTTCATAAAAAGCAAAGAGTCAAGAGTGTAAAGTCTATCATGTTCAATTTGTAATGGTCCATTTTCATAAGTCTTGAATCACATCAAAAGGTGGGAAATTATGTGCTAAGGTCGAGTCATAAGTTAGGGTGAATGTCATGTAAAAATTTATTACGGATCATCATCACCTTTCATGAGGTCAGAGAAGTAACAATCATGACACTCCATGTCATTTGTACCATTGCAAACTTCAAAATTGTACTTGTTGCGCAAATACCTAACTTGCCTTGAAACGTCTTGTCACTATGAATAACCACTTCCATTTTCAAAATTTCATCCCTTATCCATTCGAGCATGAATATTTTCCACCTTTTGTTTTTCTCCATCACCTCCAAGACATGTGCATCGTCCATATCCTCTCCAACAAGCTCCAAAACTCTTTTCTACATAAGTTCTAGTCACTACGCAAACCATGTGTGTTGATATTCGCTACACAAACCTTTCACTCTGTTTTTTGCTGCGCATTATCCATTTGTGCCAATCACTATTCAAGAGATTTTCTTGGATCCCATTGCAATTTAGCCTCTGAAAAGAATTTTATTTTCACATAACCATCTTTACTTCATTTGAGATCAACCCTAGCCATCCTCGTTGTTGCGTCGAGTTTTCTGTTCTTGTTCCTTATTGCACCGAGTTTCCTATTGTTGTTCATTTGTTGTACAGAGTTTTTTGTTGATTTCATTTTTTGTGCACTACGAAAAGGTTTACTGATCTCATTTTATGCGCACTATGTAGAGGATTTTGCTGCGTAGAGGATTTTTGTTGCATAGAAAATTGTGTTGCGCACAGGCTACAGGGCGCGTTGCGCAAATGACTGGTTTAATGGTCAAATTCAAGATCACGTTCTGACCAATTGGAGAGGAATTTTGAAAATCTCAGAGAGGTTTTTTTCAACGACAGACCAAATAATAAAAATGTCTCCCATATTTGCAACAAGTGTCATAGTTTGGGAGATTCGAATGAATCTTTACAACCAATTTTTCCATATTTAAGCATTTAATGTTTTGGTCATCCTCTTTGGGTGCGGATCCCAAGATACTGGAGAGGAATTTTAGAAAACTGAGAGAGATTTTTCTCAAGAATAGGTTCACATACAAAAACCTCTCTCAGTTTTGAAAAATATATATTTTTTTCTGGATATATGATGTCATCGTTGACCCTTATTTTCCCAGTCTATTGTGCAATCTACTGCATTTTTGTTGTAGGTTATTGTTGTGCAACTGTGACAGAGCTTCTAGAATGCCTCTAGATCAAAAAGGAAAGGTAGGAAAGCGTGAAATCTCATCTAAAATTAATTCCAGAGCTCAAATATCATCAGGATATGGTTTCAAAACTAGATTTATATATTATTATATTGAAATTAATGAGTCAACTTTGACTCCTCTTTTTCAGCAATTAGTTCAGATTTTGTTGCCAAGAGATTTGTAATTGTTTCTTAACCTAGGAAGGCTGTTAAGATTTGAATTTGGCAGCTTAGGAAGATATTTTTTTTATATATTTCATGAAGATATGAGAGATAAGGGGGGACTCTTTTTGGTAAAAGAGGACTATTTTACTGCAGATCAAGACTTGTTTATTCCTTTGAAGCTAATGCAGAAGTTTCCTCTTTCTGAAATTTGAGATTCATCACAGTGTTTATGTTCAGTATGTGTTTCTTGTATATCATTTCCATGATTATTTTTTTCTTCTATCATTGTGTGAGAGTAAGTGGTAGGAATTCATCCATGTTTGATGCTCCTTTCACACTGATGATGTTTTTTATGTGTTAATGGTTACTTTTACATAATTCATCTTCATTTGATGTTATGTTTAGTAATTAATATTTGTGTCCTTTATTCTAAAGTTGCACTGGAGATTCATCCACTGATTGATGCATGTATTGTAGTGGTATTTCTTCTCCTTTCCATATCTCATTTCATATCATTTATTTGTTGAGCATAACACCTATTTTTCCTCAAATCTGCAGAAAGAAACCAACCAGTTGTTGACTGTAAAAACATTGAAATTCAGGCCTTGACTCCATTGCCCAATGGTACCATTTCATTTTTTTTCCTACCAACCCTTTTAAAACAAAAACATACATGTCCTATTGCAGAATCTGACCTTTATGCATTTATTGATGAATCTTTTGAGTTTTTACCAGTCATTAGACATCCGAGCGAGACCTGTCTCGGTGTATAGGTCAGAATACAATCTAAAGTTGGTTGAAATAGTTACCTTGGGGTTTTTATTTGATACAACCCAAAGAAATTTCTGAGTGTTAACATTATGGAACTGATGTCGGGGACTGAAAGTTGCATTTTCCCTAGGATAAACGACAAAGTTCAGATCTGATTGTTGATGGTGGACAGGAGTCATACACGAAGAGGTTGTAAATCATCCACCTAGAGACTCCATTTTTAGTTGTATCCAGATTTCAGAGTATCAATGGTGACTACACTGTATGAAGGTTTTAAAGATTGAAGAAGGTACTAGTGACTCCACTAGATTTGATGAAGAACTCGGATGTTGCTACAATTGTTTCAAGATATGCATGTTTGGAATTTTCACAGATTTATGGTTTTCCAAATTATTTACCCAAGGATGGATATTGTTTAAGGAATGGTCCAAAATTTAATGGTGAAGATTTGAGTTTGACTTTGAAGCATATATCAATTTTGTGTGACTTCACTGAGCTTCTTAGAGTCAAACAAGAATATGTTTTCCTTAGACTATTTTATGATTCGTTCCAAGGAAAGTGTAAAGGTTGGGTTGAAGGTTTGTTTGTTAGGTCTATTAGATCTATAATAGATTTTTGGATTGTCTTCTTGGAAACATGGATGGAAAAACCAAAGTTAGTAGAAAATCATGTTTATGTTGAGGGTTTTAAAGAATATTTTGACATATTTGATGATGATCAATTCGAAGAGGCTTTCTCAAATTTTTTACCCATGTATTTGAAGTCATGTATATTTTATTCTAAAGATAATGTCAATTTCTTCGAAGAGTTTGTTGAAAAACTTGAGAATGATCTTGCGACCTTAGAGGGTCAAATTCAGTCCCAAGACATTCACTATCAAATCTTGTCTTTTGAAGATCATTTTCAACTGCCTTTAGATGTCAAGATTTGGAAATGTTTTGTGTCTAGAAATGTGTTTTACAATACACACATGAAGAATTATGTGCAAGTAGAAGATACACATGAACAGTCCATGTATGATAACTAGATTGTAGACTTCTTTGGGAATCAACGAAACATCCATGATTTTTATGACCCTATAGATGAATATATGGAATGATTCTTGAATTTAAATTCACAACCATGTCTCCACTGTGAGTAACAAAAGTATTATAAGTTACCCTTGTCATCACATGTTTCAGGGTCAATTTTGTTCAAGCACAATCAAGCAGTCAATTTATGTGAGAAGATAGTTGATTGGATTTATTGAAAATATGAAATTACTTGATTCAACAAATTTTATTACAGCTTAGAGTATATAGGAGTGTGAATAAGCTCAGCATGGCGAGTATCTCTTTCAGGATTTTTTTAGTTTGTAGTTTCAGTTTGGTTTTGGTTCAATTGCAGAATAAGTTTGTGGCAGAACAGGATTTTAGTGGAATTGGTTTCAGGTCAGCAAGAGAGCAGGTTATAAGTTACATTTGGAAATTTGAGTTTGGGAGCAGCCCAATGGATAGGCATAAGTTCTATGATTTATTTTCTACCTCACTAGGAGGATAGCATCCCCATTGGAGCCAATTTTTAGCACCATGATTTTCATAGCTAGAGTTAGAGGTTTATCCAAAGTTTTCAAATTCATTCCATGATCTTGGGAAAATCAAGGCATTCCTAGATGAGTCATAGTTAGTGTGTCAAGGTTTATGAGGTCAGTAATCAAGTAAAGAATGACTTGAAATGTCAGTAAGGGGTATATCCATAAGATGGTTTAAAGAGTGTATTGTCTTTTTCATAAAACATCATCATAAAAAGAAAAGATTCAAGAGTGTAAATTCCATCATGTTCAATTTGTAATGGTCCATTTTCCTAAGTCTTGAATCACGTTAAAAGGTGGGAAATTATGTGCTAAGCTCGAGTCATAGGTTAGGGTGAATGTCATGTCAAAAGGTATTATGGTTCATCATCACCTTTCATGAGGTCAGAGAAGGAACAATCATGACACTCCATGTCATTTGTATCATTGCAAACTTCAAAAGTGTACCCATTGTGCAAGTTCACCGCGCAAATCCCTAACTTGCCTTGTAATGTCTTGTCATTATGGATAACCACTTCCATTTTAAAACTTTCATCCCTTATCCATTATAGCATGATTATTGGCCACCTTTTGTTTTTTTCCATCGCCTCTGAGACCTGCACATCGTCCATAGCCTCTCCAACAAGCTCCAAATCTCTCTACTACGTAAACTCTAGTAGCTATGCAAATCCTATGTGTTGATATTCGCTACGCAAACCTTTCACTATATTTTTTGCTGCGTATTCTCCATTTGTTTCAATCACTGTTCAAGAGCCTTTCTTGGATCCCATTGCAATTTAGCCTCTGAAACGAATTTTATTTTACATAACCAACTTTACTTTATTTGAGCTAAACCCTAGCCATCCTCGTTGTTGCATCGAGTTTCATGTTGGTTTTCATTGTTGCATTGAGTTTCCTACTGTTATTCATTTATTGCGCAGAGTTTCCTGTTGCTTTAATTTTCTGCACACTGTGCAAAGGTTTACTGCTCTCATTTTCTATGCACTACGTAGAGTATTTTGCTGTGTAGAGGATTTTTTTTGCGCATAGGATACAGGGCCTGCTGTGCAAATGACTAGTTTAGTGATCAACTTCAAGATCACTTTCTGACTAACTGGAGAGGAATTTTGAAAATCTGAGAGAGTTTTTTTCAAGGACAGAACAAATAATAAAAACCTCTCTCATATTTTCAACAAGTGTCATAGTTTTGGATATTCGAATGAATCTTTACAGCCAATTTTTCCAGATTTAAGCATTTAATGTTTTAGACATCATCTTTGGGTGCGGATCCCAAGAGACTAGAGAGGAATTTTAGAACATTGAGAGATTTTTTTCTCAAGAACATGCTCATCTACAAAAACCTCTCTCGATTTTGAAAAATATATTTTTATTCGGGAGATATGATGTCATCTTTGACCCATATTTTCCCAGTCTTTTGCACAAACTGCTTGTTTTTGCTGTAGGTTATTGTTGTGCAGCAGACTTGCTGCACAACTGTGATAGAGCTTCTAAAATGCCTCCATATCAGTAAGGAAAGGTAGGAAATCATGACATATCATCTACAAAGAATGCCAAAGGTCAAAGATCATTAGGATATGGTTTCAAAAGCATATTTATCTATTATTATATTGTAATTAATGAGTCAACTTTGACTCCTCTTTTTCAGCAGATAGTTCAGATTTTGTTGCCAAGAGATTTGTAACTATTTATTCACCTAGGAAGGTTGTTAGGATTGGAATTTGGCAGCATAGGAAGATATTTTTTGTATATATTTCATGAAGCTATGAGAAATAAGGGGGGACTCTTTTGGGGAAAAGAAGACTATTGTACTGCAAATCAAGACTTGTTTATTCATTTGAAGTTAATGCAGAAGTTTCCTCTTTCTGAAATTTGACATTCATCACGGTGTTTATGTCCAGTATGTGTTTCTTGTTGAAATTGATGCTTGACACTGAGATGGGGGGTGAATCAGTGTCACAAAACTTTGGACAATTTTCCACTTTTCACAAATTAAATGAACAACAAATATTTATTTCATTTCCTCAATCAATATATATATAAGAATAAATACTTTATTTATTTATTTTAACTTAGATGAATACATAAGATCAATCTTTGAATATCATCTTCAAACAATTATGAGAGACCCAACTCTTTGTTACAAGACCCAAATTGTAGTTCTCAGATCCAATTGAGAAATGAGGAATCCAACCCTCATAACAAGTCCCAGCTTGTTGATCTCAGATCCAACTGAGATGTGAGGAATCCAATTGTAACAACCCTAAGTAATTAATCAATTGTCAGGATTTAAATAATTGTTTAATGTATATTAGTTTAATTAATTAATTGTTCTGGTTTAATATTTGTTTAATGTATATTAGTTTAATTAATTAATTAATTAATTGTCCTGGTTAAATATTTGTTGAATGTATATTGGTTTAATTAATTAATTAATTAATTTCATGATTTAATATCTGTTTAATAAAATCCTGCTTAATAAATTATTAACTATTATTTTGTATCGGAAGATCAACCCATTAATGAAAAGGGGATAAGGTGGTTGACACCTAATTGAGGGGGTGTAGTTGAGAATTAAATGAAGGAGGAAGGTGGTGAATGATGGGATGGGAGGATAAGGCAAAGGGGGAACATTATTTTGGGGGAGGATGGTATTACGGGCTGGGTTTGGAGGATATTGTGGGGGGTTTTATGGAGGATCTTGTTGTGGTTTTGTGGAGGAGCTTGTTGTGGTTTTGCTGAGGAGCTTGTTGAAGGTTTGTCACAGGGGGCACCGGGGTTGCTGGGGATTTTGGGCTCGGAGGGCCAGGAAACCACAAGGGCTCCTGGAGCTAGGGAGCCGAAGAGGCTCTGTTCCTAGCTGGATGGGAGGAAAAGATTAAGTTTTCAGGCAATTTCAAGTAGTCTTCACACAGTTAGCAACAACAGGAAATAAAATGACAAACTTCTTCTTCAAGAGGTATTTTACCAGTATTAATTTTGTCTGAATGAAAGTTATGATATGTACCTATGTATTGAAATTGTGTAATATGTTGAGTAATCTATTTTGTGACTATTTTGGACTGTATAAAATGAGAATTTGATATCTAAACTGATTAAATTTTCTAGTACTTCAACATACATTAGATAGATTTGTCGTAATGAAAACAAAAATAGAAATTACATGTCATGTTCAAGAAAAGAAGAGTAATTTAGATTACGAATTTATTGATTACTTGAAGCCTTAGAAAGGGCTTTACACATGGTATCAGAGCCCGGTTTCAAAACTGAAACCTGGGCATGACCACCCACAACACTGATATTTTATCTTTTTCATATGCAATCCAATTAGGTTTGTTACAGACAGCTCCAACCACAAGAAATATTTCCAGTCTACAAGTTGTAATAGAAACAACACTACAAAAAAAAAAAAAAAGTGAGTATTGCCACTTCTAAAATAGTTGGCAACATAAAACAACTTTATCCAGTTTTCAAAGAAAAATATGAACTTTGATTATGCCCTCGGTACTGAATAGATTGTTATTTGTGCTAGGGGTAATTCGTATATTATTTCCCCTTTCTAGCTTGTGTGGGTTTTCCACTACATCAACTTCATATGCCTTTTTTGACTCAATGGTGTTGGTCGATGTCATTTGCACCCTTTCTTTTGTAAAATTCTATATGTAGAATGACACACTTTCTTCTGTAGAACGTTATTTGTAGTATTATGTACATATCTGTATAATTCTTGGAATATTATAAGAAGCATTTTTATTAAAAAAAATAATAATAAAAAAAATGGAGTTACAGAATACAAATTATAAGATCTCTAACTCAAAATGTTCCTGGATATTTCGAGGATCCAGAGCATGACCCTGAGGATCCATTCCTGGGGTAATCATATATGGCCTCATGCTAGGCCTTGTGTGTAGTAGTAAACATCGATCTCCATGCTTGCAAACCCCAATTTTAAAGTAGAAAGGGCAATTTACTCTATCTTTCTCAGTACCAAAGATTGAAGCTAAATATTCTTCCATATCTTCAAATAGCTACAGAACAGTGAGACCTTCTGAAATCAACTACCAGCTTCAGACTTTCACAGATGATCAACACTTCCACAACCTGTAATGGAGGGTTGTGATTCCTTGGGACTTGAGGGACGAACAAAGGGTGTAACGATCTGTGGACATGAATGGAGGGATAAACGATCTCTGGAATTTGTAACCTACAATGCCTTCTTTCTGTCTTATTGATACTCGGACACTGGATGCTTGATTGTACTAGAAAAGAAAAGGTTATAGAAGAGCATTATCAAAAACTAAAGCAAAGAATGGATACAACAATACACTTGCAAATTCATAATGTTATACAAGAAAATTATAAAAAACTAAAGTTGTGAATGGACACAACAATATACTTGCAAATTCTTAATGTTATACAAAGATTTATTTTTTTTTCAAGTCAAAAACGTTTTCTTTTTCAAAGAAAACCTCTCGGCATCCCCCTCTTCTCCAGAATATCTAGGAAGAGGGTGACTCAATCACTAGCCATAATAGTGACTGATAACCCTGAAGGACTCCTCAGGATTTGAATCTGTGACCTATGGCCTCTTCATTGGCATTAGAAAATCAGAGAATTGCATACAGAAAGTCAAAGACTTAACATACAGAGAAACAACAACAATGTTAAGGTAAATCATAAAAAATTAAGTGATAACTGCAAGAAAATAAAATGTTGTGCAGCCTGCTAGAAGGCAAGTCCAAGAAATGCTCGACCTCTATAATAAAAATAAAAAAAGTAGTCATGCAGGAATAGCATCAACTACAAAATTGCAACAAGATTGAAAATTTTACTAAATGACAAATGTTTGAACAAGCCATAACATCACCTGCTTGAAAATTTTAAAATCTATAAAAATGACTTATTAAGGATTCTTCTTTGTGAAGCATAGAACGACCCCTAAGGCCCATCTTCGATTCTTGTTACCCCAATGAACATCGACTCTCAAAAAAAAAAGTTATGAACAAAAAAAAAAAAAAACCCTGAGAGCCCATAAAATCTTGGTCCATCAAAAACCTACTGCGATTACAACATTAATTGAAGACCTATCAAACCCAGCTTCATCATAATATAGAGAAATACAATAGAGTCGTTCAGAAAGAAGTAAATGGGTTTCCACCAGGGTTAAACCCCAGCACCTGTGAGTCGTTTCTCTGGTGTCGAGTCTTTGTCCATATCATTTCAATGGGGAACCATACACAAAGTCCAACGCCCAAGACCAATCACCAAGCCACGAAGAAGATCCCACAATGGGCATTCTTTTCTCAATGCACCTAACTCGAGACCAAGCTCCCAAGGCGCCAAGCCACATGGAGGAAGATCCCACAGGAGTATTCTACATTTCTCAATGCATCCATTACTATAGTTTGCACCTGCATCCACAGCATCAAATGAGTGCAACACATATCCACGCATTAACCAACACAAAGCCCAGCATTTACACCAAGCTATAACAACATACATCCTAGCGCCAAGGCCACCGAATAGGGAGACTATCCATTATATTAGCGCTCTGTACCCAACACCTCAGAGGTCAAAACCCTAAATCAAGCGCCCAACAAAGGAGAAGCCATGAGAGAGAGACCACCGGTGGACGCAGGAGTAAATTTGAGGTTAGGGTTTGTGTAGTTGTTTTTTATTTTATTTTTACTATTATTTTATTTTAATTTGGCTTGAACAGGCAGGAAATGAGGGAGGCGGGCACGTGGACCTCATGCACCCACGATGCCTGACTTTAATTGTAAAATTTTAATTTTTTTAATTTTTTTTCTCTTATTTGTATTTTAATTATTTTATTCTATTTTAATTTTATTATTATTATTATTTCTTTTAAATTTCGTTTAATTTAGGTTTAAAA
>ML779066.1:1259858-1275289 GCA_009831015.1 Picea engelmannii | reverse complement strand
TAGTACATGCACGAGACTTGTATGTACTAGCTACACATGCATTTCTTGTACATGTACACTAGTATGTATGATTTTTCTTGGCTTACTTACTGATAATGTTGTTTATTGGATATGAATGTGTGAACCATGTGTCATTTCCATTGTATCATAAAATACTTTAACTTCGGGACGAAGTTTCCTGAAGGGTGGGTGTATGTAACGACCCTAAGTAATTAATCAATTGTCAGGATTTAAATAATTGTTTAATGTATATTAGTTTAATTAATTAATTGTCCTGGTTTAATATTTGTTTAATGTATATTAGTTTAATTAATTAATTAATTAATTGTCCTGGTTAAATATTTGTTGAATGTATATTGGTTTAATTAATTAATTAATTAATTTCATGATTTAATATCTGTTTAATAAAATCCATCTTAATAAATTATTAACTATTATTTTGTATCGGAAGATCAACCCATTAATGAAAAGGGGATAAGGTTGTTGACACATAATTGAGGGGGGGTAGTTGAGAATTAAATGAAGGAGGAAGGCAGTGAATGATGGGAAGGGAGGATAAGGCAAAGGGGGGACATTATTTTGGGGGAGGATGGTATTACGGGCTAGGTTTGGAGGATCTTGTGGGGGGTTTTGTGGAGGAGATTTTTGTGGTTTTGTGGAGGAGATTGTTGTGGTTTTGTTGAGGATCTTGTTGGAGGTCTGTCACAGGGGGCACCATGGTTGCTGGGGATTTTGGGCTCGGAGGGCTAGGAAACTGCAAGGGTTCCTGGAGCTAGGGAGCTGAAGAGGCTCTGTCCCTAACTGGCTAGGAGGAAAAGATTCAGTTTTCAGGAAGTTTCAAGTAGTCTTCAGGAAATTAGCAACAACAAGAAAGAAAAGGACAAACTTCTTCTTCAAGAGGTATTTTACTAGTATTAATTTTTTCTGAATGAAAATTATGATATGTACCTATGTATTGAAATTGTGTAATATGTTGAGTAATCTGTTTTGTGACTATTTTGGACTGTATAAAATGAGAATTTGATATCTAAATTGATTAAATTTTCTAGTACTTCAACATACATTAGATAGATTTGTTGTAATGAAAACAGAAATATAAATTAGATGTCATGTTCAAGAAAAGAAGAGTAATTTAGATTACGAATTTACTATTTAACTTGAAGCCTTAGAAAGGGCTTTATACCAATCCTCATACAAGACCCAACTTGTAAACAAGCACCAACCTGATAGAATGAACCTCATTCAATCCATTATATATAAATATATATACTTCAACAAATTCAACTACACTTTATTCTCACCATTATTTCTTGTTTATATAGTCTTCCAACTGGTGTGAATTTGAATCATTGGATATTTTGATATTTGAACCATTGTACCTTTTCATTTAAAATGAAAATATTAATCTTTAATTAATATCAATTTTCCTTTTATCCTTTATTCATAATGCTCATAAATTAACTCTCTTTTAATCATGACTGTGTGTCGGTTCTTTTGTCTTCATGAGTTGATCACAGACATAGATCAACTCATCATATCGTTATCATGCTTCTGTTGCATTCTCTATTCACCAATAGATCATATTTTATCTCTTATCTATTCTTTGTAATGTTCTAGTGTTAACTCTTTGTCGAATTAAATCTATATGAGGCGCTTCCTTCAAACCATTTTCATATGATCACAGGCGTAGAACCACGGTCTTATCAATTTAAGCGTTGCCTCATTTTACCCTTATTTTTGTATTCCATACAACCATGGGTGGTGACCAAGCGCTAGGATAAATAAGTGCTTGATCACTTGTTAAGATCAACGGTCATGTTTTAATCGCATGATGAGATGGACGATTGTCGTTATTTCGAGATTTCATCCTTCACGACTTTCATCCTCTATAATATTTCAAATCTTTCGAAGCAGATTTTGCCATAGTAGATCGCACGATCATTATTCATTCTTTCGTTAGTCGGATGATCCTGGCTTATCCAAAGGTTTCGAACAAATCGACGATTACGACTTAATCAAGATTCGAGATGAACGGTTATCATTTACTTTGGAGCTTTGGTACTTTAGGCATTTTCTAGTAGTGAAACTCGCGAAGAAAAACTCTCGGAGTGATGTAACTTGATAACGTCACTTGTTGACATGGCACAGGCCAAGTGGTTGCCACGTGTCAGTCAGATTCATGATTTACACGTACCTTAAATGTCGATTTCATCTTGACACTTGTCATTATCTAACTGTGCCACATGTCCTTGCTGACGTAGATCTCCTGATGTGGCACATATTCTTCTCCTTGATCTAACAGTCAGAATACGATTTGAAATGTATCTTAGATGGACAGTTGAGAGTGACTTCGTAACTTCGGCTTTCGGGACTTCAGCTATTTCGATTTCTCTACTTCAAAATTCTTCCAAAGTAAGATTCCCCGAAGTGTAACCTCCTCACAAATTTTAATCTAAAATGAATTTTGTTCGTTGATCATGATCTTAGATCGACGACTCGATCTATCTGCCATGTTTCTTTGCCTTGGTTTAAATCCAACGGCTCTTGGGAATTTGGGAATTCAAGATCTCAGTTGTTTTGCCTTGCTTATCCTATCCTTCCACTTTAAAGTGATCCAATGGCTATCGGGAATTCAGGTATTTGAGATCTTAGCCCTTTTTCCTTTCTTATCCTACGATTACAACTCTATCTGATCATTGACCAATCCTCCAATAGTCCTTAAGCCTACGGTCACCCATATGACTGATTTCTGTTACATGAGATGATCAACACCGTCAAATTCTTGATCGGACGGTTGTTTAGGATTCTCACCTTTTCCTGTGCATCGATCGACTTCTCAGTCTTTCCATCGACCCTGATGACATTTATACAATGCTCTCTTCCTTCTGAGCTTTAATCTCTACATATTGTTTGACATTTTCATTCTTTGCATTCTTTCAATGTGTTTTTCCTTCTGAGATTTTATCTCTACATATTGTTTGGCATTCTCTGCTAACTTTGCACTTTTCCTTCTGAGATTTGATCTATGCATACTGTTTGACATTAATGACAACTTTATCTATGATAACTCAACACTAACAATTCATCATAACAACTTATCATCACATCATAACGACATTGACTGTTGAAATCAATGACAATATGTCCAACAATCTCCCCCTTTTTCATTGAGGGAAACACTCTAACTTCATACACAAAATCCCTCTATGATGATTAGTTTCTATTATGAAGTTACTCTCCTCCTTTGACATCAATGGAAAAGGGTTGATCCCCTTATGATCAACATCTGTCTTTCTTCATGTTGTTTGACCAGAATATGAACTTGGGTAACTCCCCCTGCAATCATGATATGCCTGCCATAACTGAATGACTCCCCTGTCAATATGCTCTCTCTGTCTCTGAGTACTTTCCCCCTTTGTTTATGAAAGGATATCTTTTTCTGACAAGCTCTCTTCCCCTATTAATTTACTAACTTCTTATCTCAATTTATTGGGATTTTTGTGTTTCAAATTAGTCTTCTTGATACCAATTTTGTAGTGATACCCATTTGTAGTGATAAAGTCTTTAAAAACTTAATCTAATTACTTTCTTATTTAATAACCAAAATACTCCTCCTGATTTTTTACTGAATTTCCTTTGTCAAATAGAACAAGAGTATGAATCTTATTGATATTTTTAACATTCTTCTTATTCTTCTTTGATATTTCACAGGAATATCAATTGAGGAATTATACCAATTGATTTAAATACCAATTTTGTTATCAATTGATCTTTGTTGAATGATACTCCTTGAACTTCTCTGCTACCTTTATTTTTTCCTCTTCTTGTATTCTACAACTAACCCTACCAATGATTTTTATTTGGCCACTAATCTATAGATAGTCAAGATTTTCCATATGTTAATTTAGAAACTCTTTGGCATAATCCTTTGATTTTGTAAAAACCAATTTAAACTTCTTTTTGTATTTTCTTTCTTTTGATAACTTATGACATCATCAGAATTTGATATTGTCCCATATTCTTCTATAGGTACTTCCTTTTCTTGAGCTTGATTTATTTCATATTGAATTTCACATTCTTTATTAGGACCTTCACCCATCATTTTCTTATTATTAATTTCTTCATTTTCAGGTGTAATAACATCTTTCTTTCTTTCTCCTTCAGATTTTCTTCTCCATATCTTTCTATGAGATATTATGCCTTTTGGATCTTCTCTTTCTAATTGTGTTTTTCGAGATTTGTCATCTCCTTTCTTCTTCCAAATTTTATTGGGTTTTTTCACTGACTTGAATGACTTATTCAAATATTGACTTTTTGTATTCTTGCAGTTTTGGGATTTGTGCCCAAACCTATCACAGTTGTAACATCTCATTGTATGACAAAATTTTGTTGTGTGCCCAAAAAAATTACATCTCCAACATCTAATTGATTTTTTGTATTTTCTTGTATATCCTTCCTCTAGTTTCTTCCAGTACATTTCTTTATGGCCAAAGCTATCACAAGAAAAGAAATAGCCATTGAAGGTGTTTCCATTCTTGATTTTATTTTGGCTTGAAAGATCTGTCAATTGATTTTCTTCTTCCTTTTTACTTCTATAATTGTCTTCCCTAACAAAGTTCATGACTTGTAATTGCTTTGTACTTGCACCTTTTCCTTTTAAGAAGGATGATCCTTTCTCATGTTTGTAAATGGTGCTCCATTTGTTATTGTCTTCTTTCTTATTGTATCCAAGACCAGTTTTGTCATCAGATTATAGTTGACTCTTCCAAACCTTATCTAGGATAGCTGATCTATTCTGGAAATTGACAATATTATTTGTCTTTTCATTCATCTTTTTGAGATTGACTATTTCTAACTTCAACATGTGATATAATTCTTCCTTTTTAGTCAACTAAATCTTCGGGGATTCTTCCACTTCTTTATCCTGTTCAAGTTGAGTCTTTAGATTGATGATTATTTCTTTTGTCTCGTCCGAGACTTCTTTGCATTTAATAGATTTGTCATATGTATTCAATTCTTCCATATCTTTTGTTATATCAAAAGCTTTAGTTTTCAATATTTTGATTTCTTCCTCGTATTCTAGTTTAATCCTTTTGAGGTTGATGGCTTCTAATTCAAACATTTGGCATGATTCTTCCTTTTTAGTTATTTGGATCTTCTGAGCTTCTTCCTTTTTATTAGCTTCTTCAATTTGAGTCATTAGATCTACATTAGTACTTTCATTTATCTTTTTGAAATTGATGATTTCCAATTCCAACATGTGGTAAGAATTTAATTTCTTTGTTAACTGGTTCTTTAGGTATTCTTCACTTTCTTTAATTTCCTCAAGTTGAGTGTTTAGACTGTTAACTAATTATTCTAATTCTTTTGGCACTTATTTTCTTTTACTGTCATGTTCCTTTAATTCTTCCATATCTTCTGTTAGATTAATAACTTTGGTTGTCAAACTTTTGATCTCTTATTCTTTGTTTTCTAGATGAAACTTGTGTTCATGCTCTTCATGGTTAGATTTATCTAGTTGTTGTAGTAGCATCATATATTTTTGTTGGAGTTTCTCCAAATCTTCTAGAGTGTACATAGTTGTGTACTCAAGATGATCAAGAACATCCTTAGTAACTTCAATATATAGACCATCTCTTGGTTCCATATTAATCACTTCCAATGTAGTTATAACATCAATCTTAAAATCTAATAGATTTTCTTTAGTGAATACTGAGGTATTCCTCAATTCCTTGATGAGGTTGTCTTCTTCATTTTTAACTGGTGTTTGCATCAAATCCTGCATTTCATACTGATTAGAAATGTATTTCTCTGTAGTATGTTCTTCAATTTGATTACAATTTTACTTTTCTTTATCTTCTTCATTATCTTGATAAGAACTCTCTTCTTATGAGTTTTGTTCTTTATTCTGATAGGAATCCTCTTCATTAGAGTCTTTTTCCTCACTTTGATTGGATTTATCTTCTTCTTGTGTTTCATTATGATAACAATTTTCTAGTTGGAGCCATAATTCTTTAGCAAATTTGTAGTGTCTCATCTTTTCTTTGACTTGGTCTGACAATCCATACTGGATTGTATTTAAGGCTACTGTATTGTTTCTCATTGCCTCCTTTGTAGTTTTGATTTTTCTCTTTGAAGTAGTTAATTTCTAGGGCTTACTTACTATCGAATCCCAAACTTCAAATCCTCTTAACTTCAGATATCTTTTCATATTTTCCCTCCATGATAAATAATTTGTTCCATCAAATAAGGGAGCTTCATTTGTGGAGATAACAATTTGTCCACCCATTTCTTCTTAATCTACCTTTGGTGTTTAAATTGTGTTGAAGGAACCTTTCTTTGGTACCAATTGTTGAAATGGATACTTGACACTGAGGGGGGGGGGGTGAATCAGTGTCACAAAACTTTGGAAAAATTTCCACTTTTCACAATTTAACTGAACAACGAATATTTGTCTCATTTTATCAATCAATATATATAAAATAATAAATAATTTATTTATTTGTTTTAACTTGGATGAATACATAAGATCAATCTTTGAATATCATCTTCAAACAATTATGAGAGACCTAGCTCTCTGTTACAAGACCCAGCTTGTAGTTCTCAGATCCAACTGATAAATGAGGAATCCAACCCTCATAACAAGTCCTGGCTTGTTGATCTCAGATCCAACTGAGATGTGAGGAATCCAATCCTCATACAAGACCCAGTTTGTAAACAGACACCAACCTGATAGAATGAACCTTCATTCAATATATTATATATAAATATATATACTTCAACAAATTCAACTACACTTTCTTCTCACCATTCTTTCTTGTTTATATAGTCTTCCAACTGGTGTGAATTTGAATCATTTCATCTTTTGATATTTGAACCATTGTACCTTTTCATTTAAAATGACAATATTATTCTTTAATTAATATCATTTTTCCTTTTATCCTTTATTCATGATGCTCATGAATTAACTCTCTTTTAATCATGGTTGTGTGTCGGTTCTTTTGTATTCATGATTTGATCGTAGACATGGATCGACTCGCCATATCATTCTCATGCTTTTGTTGCATTCTTTGTTCACCAACAAAACATATTTGATCTCTTATCGATTCTTTGTAATGTTCTAGTGTTAACTCTGTGTCGAATTAAACCTGTATGAGGCGCTTCCTTCAAACCATTTTCATACGATCACAGGTGTAGAAACATGGGATTATCAATTTAAGCGCTGCCTCATTTTACCCTTATTTCTCTATTCGATACGACCGCAAGTGGTGACCAGGCGCTAGGCTAAATAAGTGTTTGATCACTTGTCAATATCAATGGTCATGTTTTAATTGCATGATGAGATGGTAAACTGTCGTTACTTCGGGACTTCGTCCTTCATGAATTTCATCCTCTGTATTATTCCAAATCTTCCGAAGTAGATTTCGTCATAGTAGATCGCACGATCATTATTCATTCTTCCGTTAGTTAGACAATCCTAGCTTGTCTAGAGGTTTCGAACAAATTGATGATTACGACTTAATCCATATTTGAGATGAACGACTCTCATTTACTTCAGAGCTTCGGGACTTCAGGCATTTGCTGGTAGTGAAACTCCCGAAGTAAAACTCTCATAGTGATGTGACTTGCTTACGTCACTTGTTGACATGGCATGAGCTGAGTGGTTGTCACGTGTCACTCAAATTCATGATTTACACGTACCTGAAATGTTGATTTCATCTTGACACTTGTCATTATCTGGTTGTGCCATGTGTCCTTGTTGACGTGGTCTGCTGATGTAGATATCCCGATGTGGCACATATTATTCTCCTTGATCTAACAGTCATAATACTATTTGAAATGTATCTCAGATCGACGGCTGAGAGTGACTTCGAAACTTCATCTTTAGGGACTTCAGGTATTTCAATTTCTCTACTTCACAATTCTTCCGAAGTAAGGTTCCCCAAAGTGTAACCTCCTCACAAATTTTAATCTGAAATGAATGTTGTTCATTGATCATGATCTTAGATCGACAGTGTGATCTGTCTGTGATGTTTCTTTGCCTTGGTTTAAATCCAACGGCTCTTGGGAATTCGAGTATTCGAGATCTTAGTTGTTTTTCCTTTCTTATCCTATCCTTCCACTTTAAAGTGATCCCACGACTATTGATAATTTGGGTATTCAATATCTCAACCCTTTTTCCTTGCTTATCCTATGGTTAAAACTTTATCTAATCGTTGACCAATCCTCCAAAAGTCCTTAATCCTACGGTCACTCATATGACCGATGTTCGTTACATGAGACAATCAAAGCCGTCAATTTCTTGATCGAACGGTTGTTGAGGCTTCTCATCTTTTCCTGTGCATCGATCGACTTATCAGTCTTTCCATCAATATTGACTACATTTATACAATGCACTCTTCCTTCTGAGCTTTAATCTCTACATATTGTCTGACATTTTCATTATTTTCATACTTCCAATGCGCTTTTCCTTCTGAGCTTTGATCTTTGCATATTGTTTGACATTCTCTGCTAACTATGCACTTTTCCTTCTGAGATTTGATCTCTGCATATTTTTTGACATTAATGACAATTTCATCTATGATAACTCAACAATAACAATTCATCATAACAACTTATCATCACATCATAACAACATCGACTGTTGACAACAATGACAACATATAAATGACAATATGTCAAACATTTCTTATATATCATTTCCATGATTATGTTTTTCTACTAGAATTATATGAGAGTAAGTGGCAGGAATTCATCCATGTTTGATGCTCCTTTCACACTGATGATTCTTGTTATGTGTTAATGGTTACTTTTACAGAATTCTTCTTCATTTGATGCTTTGTTTAGTAATTAATCTTTGTGTCCTTTCTTCTAAAGTTGCACTCGAGATTCATCCATTGATTGATGCATGTAGTGTAGTGGGATTTCTTCTCCTTTCCATATCTCATTTCATATCATTTATCTATTAATCATAACACCTATTTTGCCTCAAATATGAAAAAAGAAACCAACCAGCTGTTGACTATAAAAACATTGAAATTTAGGCCTTGACTCCATTTCCCAATGGTACCCTGTTTTTGTTTGTCCTACCAACCTTTTTAAAACAAAAACAAACCTGTCCTATTACAGAATCTGACCTTTGTGCATTTATTGATGAAACCTTTGAGTTATTACCAGTCATTAGACATCTGACAAATCTCTCTTTGGTTGTATAGGTTAGAATACAATCTAAAGTTTGTTGAAAAAGTTACCTTGGGGTTTTTCTTTGATACAACCCAAAGAAATTTTTGAATGTTAACATGCATGACCCATGAGGGCCATCCAAATTAGGATTACAGAAAAACCATAGCACTCTATAGCTCTGAAACTTTCGCTCTTTTCTCGCACTTTCTCCACTACCTCAAACTTGTCGTTGGATTCACCAATAGACCAAAAATACTAGACCAAAATATTCACATGATAGATATTTGATGAATGTGTGTGTGTACTTATGAGATACTTATTGAGGTTTTTTGACGTCCCCAACCACCAAAAGGTAGAGAAATATCACTCATAAACATAATTTTCTCTCTGATACCATTCTGTGACAGCCCCAGCCTTAATTTACTGGGATATGCCACACAAAGATACTTGTGGAAACATCATACACATCCATATAAGAATAGAAGTGGCAATTATCATCTACCTATATATAAACATATACAAACGACATATTCTGATAATACACATATTAATGTGGAAATAATAGTAAGCCTACACATACATCATATACAATATATCCAGGCATTACTCATCAATTAAATCATGTGTACAATAACACATCATGTAAATGAACATAGAAGTGGCACTTATATTTTAATATAAGACCACAAACTGCGTGAACCTCCCATCCATAGACCATGTTTCTCATCACTCTCAGAAGTGGGTCACCCTCGAGCTAGGACTAAACTCCACCGGGCAAGGGATTCCTAGGCTAGGAAAGTTTGACAGGGAAATCGTAGAGTTCAACGGGAAGGAATTCCTCCAAGGAGCCACTTATGCCCACAACTCACATACTCTGATTACCCACATCTATGTTCCACCCCAGGAGTGTACACCTTCACTTTCACACAATCCATCGGCTGCTACACCTCCCTTTTCAGGTCTTCGACAACAAGCTAGATCAGGAATTTTCAGAGCTCTATAGCTGCTACTGGACTTCCTCTAGGAGAGCTCACTTCCTCAGCACACTCTCTCATCTAGAGAGAGTTTCTCACATGCCTGACAACCTGCTTCTTCTATCCAGATCCTAAGTTCAAAGGGTAACCAGAGCAGCAAAATCGGTCATGGGCTCTAGTAATGGCATCAAGACACACCAATCCATAGAAGATGTTGGTAGCAACAAAAAATGGCTAAGGTGTGATTTGTCTTAGGCACTACGCAGTCGTGTCATTCTTCACAGGAAAAAAAAGTTAGCTTCATAACACAGTGTGTCCGTTTTCCCCCCAAGGTTGCAGAGGTCAAAAAAATGAGGAAACAAAGGTTGGATGTGTGAAGGCTCTCTCTCTCTCTGTCTGCTTGTGTGAAAGCATGGGGATTCTTCCCACCATGGCGAGGGAAACCCAACGAAATGACTTTCCCACCTAAAAGTGCATGCGCCTAGGTTGACACATATCTTCTTGAAGACGCATGAGCTCCACTTAACATTCGTTCTCTTCCCATAGGAACCTAGGACAACATAGGTTATGTCCAAACCTTAGCCTATAGGAAATAATAATATTATAATATTCCCTTAGAGTTAAGCCCTCTAGATTAGCCCATTTTCCTAGACTCTTAGCCCCTTCCCTTTCCCTACCTAGTGGAGCTTAGTCCCCCGTAACTCTTTCTTCATGGTTGGTCTATACACACCAATGTAATTATATTAATGATGTGAGTATTTACATATACAAAATCAGGCTTAATGCCCTTAGCATCTAGGCTCTCTAGCCTAATAAACACATAAGTCTTATATCTTATTATAATTCATCTCACCAACCTATCAAACATGTTTACAATTCATAATTACAACGAGGGTTCTACCTGGGAATATTACAATCCCCTCCCCTTATTTTTGTGTTGTCCTCAGTGCAACTTGTTTATACATATACAATTCAAAAATTCTTCAAAAATCTCCAAGCTTTATCTATTGGAAGCTTATTATCCACCTGGTGCTCTACTTTCAAGCACCAATTGTGGAGTTCATACTGCAGTTGGAATTCAATTTCTCTATTCCATAGAGTTGCTTCAAGAAAGAATTCAGCTCATTGTTCCTTATTACATTCTTCAATTAAACCTTATTGAAAGCACCGACTGGTTGTAGATCCATGACGTTCCACCCAGCCTTATATATCACTGTTGATAAACTCTCAGCAGGGCTATGAATCCACAGACATAAACACTCTGCTCATACACCAATTCATTTGGAAGCAACATTAGAACATACATGCAATATTTATACAAGAAATTATAATAACATTATAACTTGTATACAGGATACGTAGCATACAATGAATAGAGAATTGATATGTATCTTTTGATTGAGAAGACCTTCCACCCCTGAGCAGAGTTATGACTCAATCAGGGCAATGAATTCCCAAGATACCCACGGTCCACAATACATATCAGCATGGTCTAGTCCAAGGTACCAAACCTTATCAGTACTCCAAACAATGGTCTCTCATTCCCCACATGTCTGTGCAACCCAAGGTATTATGCACCTTCCTTCTAGGACTCCATCACAGGCCATACAGGAAGTCACGGAGCACCATGTCTCCAAAAGTTCCAAATGCCCTCAGAGGTATCCAGGTACCCTCCAGGCCTCATACCGGGGAACCTATCCCCACACTTCTCCCTTCAGGGCTCCATCCTTCTCTAAGTAAACCCAAGGAGAAGTGTACACACACCTAGATCCACCAGGGATCCACAGAGTAATATCTGTTTTCTCCAATCATCATCTTCCCCGGGCTACTCTTTGTAGTCAACATTCCAAATTTAATTAATAACATCTCATCTGCATCACCCACATGCAGTTATCATGAGAGAACATAAAATAATTCATTTAGGAACTCAAACTTAGTTAAAAAGAGAATTCAAATTTTCCCCAAAACATGAGAATCTATTTCATAATTCTTCTTGTCTATTTCCATATCAGGAGTGAAGCCTTCCTGGTGGTTTTCCACAATAACCAAACTGCATACCATTTTTCCTTCAATGCATCCTCTTGCATACATCCAACAATTGCCAATATTTCTTGTACATCATAATTCAATTGTAATATGTATAAAACCATATGCAGTAATCTTAGAATTGCCTACACCTAGAAATTCAATCATAGTTACCAAACAATTTAATAAAATATAATGACTCATCATTCTATGCATATGCATGTTCATAATTAATATCTGTAAGTTCATTACTTCTTTTTATGAATAAGAAATTTTATGTAGACAGTATTCATGTGACTACTTTACTTGCATCTTTCTTGTTGCAATGTCTAACAACTCCTTAAATGTCCTCAACTTCATGAGTTAACAACATTTCAGTTGTTAGTAACAATTATTTCCATGCAATAATATATATGCATGTACTTACAAAACACATTCAACAAATGCATTCAAGTATACAATTATATCACTTACTATGCGTGAGTGCAATTCTCAATGCATATTTATTCAATGAATCTTGCATTAAATTAAAGAATGCTCTTTATCTCAGTCATGTATCTCACCATCCATAAGTTGGAATTCTGGCCAATTTCATGACACATTCCCCACAAACTTCCTATTGTTTTCCCAATTAATTGGATTCCTTCCTTTTTGACCAGATCACTATACCAAGAATATAATTTTGTGGTGTTCATTAGTGTTAGCAAAAAGGTTGCAGACCAAGTTTTATTTAAAGGTAGGAAGATTTTAGTACCTGTGTGGTTCATAACCTTCCCATATCCATACTTTTCCATATCCAACATTTTCCTGGTCTCATACTGTTGATATTATGGTAGCTGCGAGAGGTATTTACCTCCACGTATAACCCTGATGAGAATAGAATATTCTGAGAAGCAAGAAGGAACCCTAAAGAATTAAACTTAACCCTAGAAGACAATTCGGCTCAAGGAAATATTTAATATTAAGTATTTAGCCTCCAGAATGAGAAGTCGGCCCAGACATCTCAAGAAAAAAGTATAAATACAAGTAGCCGAACCTCATTTTCTATACACAGCTCAAAATTTCAGTAGTGAAGAAGTGCACACTACGAAAATTGGGCAAGTGCGCAAGTCTGGGGAGTAGCTGCAGCTGGCAGCTACTGCAATCTATATTCTTGGTTTAGGCTTAGACTTTCTATTGGTTATGGTTGGACTTTCTGATCAGTCTTGGTTATATTTTCTTGGTGCATTAGCCTTGGTTGGCTATTGGTTTGCTTCTGGAATCACTCTCTGTCAAGGTTAAGGTTCTTAGGGGTGGCTTTGTCCTATGGTTGGGTGACAATATTGTCATATTGTCTATGGTTAAATGAGAACATCTATTACTTTCTAACAGGTTATGGGCCCACACTATCTTTGGGCAGTCTAACCACTGGAAGATAGATTGGGAGGATTTGCTTAGTCACAGTTGCAGTTGCAGCCGGCTTTAATTGCAGTAATGAAACCCTAACCCTCTTTTTGAGGCACCTTAAGTGAAGGGATTGACCTAATTTCTAGATAGCCTAGTGTGCCCTAGCCTAGCACATCTCCTGGTACTCTCAGTAAGCTAAGATGTCAAGTTTGATTTTTTGGTCAAAATCAAGGGTTGACCAAGTCAAAGCAATTATGAATTACTCTATGAAGTTATAAAACAAGTTAGAAGGGGCTTATAACTTTAGAGTATGGAAGACAAGGATTGACCTCATCCTTTCCAAGAATAAAGTGTTGTCTATCATGAAAGGAAATATCATGGAACCACAGTTCGAAGAAGGAAAAGAGAAGGAACCTCAGAATGTTGCAATTATGGAGAATTTCAAAGACGGTGACATCAATTCCATGAGTATTGTAGTGGAATCTATAAAATACCACTTGATACCCAACATCTCCCATCTTGACTCATCTAAGTAGATGTATGATTCCCTAACAAACCTCTTCTAAGTCAAAAACATTGGACAAGTAATGAGTCTGAAGAATGAGATCTGTGACATGAAAATGAATGATGATGACAGCATAACATCATACCTTGTGAGAATCTCTCAGTTAAGAGATCAACTACAAGTTATTGAAGAAATCATTTCAGAGAAGGAACTGGTAAATATAGTACTCAATGACCTTCCCAAGACATGGGATGCATTTTCCACAAGCATGAACACAAGAAAGGAGTATCCCACATTTGAAGAACTTTGGACTTGATGTGCACAAGAAGAATCAAGGATTAGTGAAAAAGAGAAACCCCAAAATAAATACGATGATCAAGCTTTCACAACAAGGTTCAAGAATTTCAGGAATAAAAAGAAGTTTGGCTCAAGGAAGAAATCAAATCAAGAGAAAGCTATGTCAAAAATAAAATGCTTCAAATGTCGAAAATGTGGTCACTACAAGAATCATTGTCCTGAGTTAAAGAAAATGAAGGAAACACACAAAGCATGAGTTGCTGAAGAAAGGGAACCCTCAAAGAAGGACAAGCAGGATAAAATGGACTTCCTCTTCTAAGACAAGGTAACAATATTCTTCATAATTCCTGTACATATCTTGCATATCTATTTCTTAGAAGATAATATGTTCAAAGAGAAACAATACCTATGGAAGAATAACAAAATAAGGATTGTTATCATGATGACTATAAGTCAAGAAATACACATGAAAACATGAAGTACATCGACAACCCTTGGTAACAATTCATGTGGAAGCTATTAACATAAGTAACAGCTGCAAGATAAGACGAAATTAGAATCAATCTTGAAGAAACTTGGAAGAAGTTAAAACATAAATAAGTCGGCAATCAAGAGGAAATTAGAAAAATACTTGTGACACTTTGCAGAAGGCAATAAGGATGCAGATGGAAGTGTGGACTCTCTTAGTTGGAGGGAGTTTATTATATAATTCCAAAAGAAGAGCATGCATTCACGCATGAAGAAAGGATTTGTAGGGATCTAATCCTAAATAATATGATCCATCAAGGATTATGAAGTATCTATCCATGTTCCCATTAATGGTAACAGACATGAAAAGCAACATGTGTTCAGTTTGACTTTAGAAGAAGTATTCTTCGAAAAGAAGCCTTAAAGTATCCCTGGTTGTCCATCCACATTCATGATCCTATGATGAAAGGAAGAAGTTGGAATCTTTAGGGCATGGAATATATAGAAAACTCCATGGACCCAAGAGTTAAAGAGAAACATGAGGAAGAACATGAAGATTCCAAGAGAGAAAGAAAATCTAGAACAACCAGTCA
>ML779066.1:1222305-1254035 GCA_009831015.1 Picea engelmannii | reverse complement strand
GGAGACATTTTCATTTTGAATCATATTGTACTTGAACATTTAAGTGGGTTAAAAGGAGGTTGCCCCCTCGAAGAGGCTTATTATCTGAAATTATCTCTTTTTCAAGGCGTTGAGTACTTTTCCTGAGGTTTTTCTATGCTATATTGATCTTTGGTTCTTAACATAACAAATATTTTGGTAAGGCCTATGCCCAAGATGAAAATTTTTGCATACTCAAGAAATAAGGTGGAACTCGTGGAGACGACTTCCTTATAGAAAAGCGAAGAGATGACTCCCAAGTTGGGAGGGAGAAATGATGTGTTATTGATTTATGGACAGTCATTTTTTTTCAAAAAATGGTCTAGGATGAGCAGTTCTTTTCCAGTTCTGAAAGTGATTTGAGATTTCTAACGTACATGCATTTTCCAGTTCAGAAAATGGTCCAGATCGGACAGTCATTTTCATAATGAAAATGGTTCGATATATTGTTGATGTACCATAGACAACGATTCCCCTTGTGGCTAGTGTGGGGGAATGTTCTAGGATAGTCTTTCTTCTTGACAGACACTCTCAGTAGTGGTCAAGTAGAATGGTTCACCTCGTCGGGTAATCATTCTTTCGAAGTTCACAATTGTGAGCAGTTTCGAAGAATGGTTCATTTTGGAGGTTGGTGCAGGACATTCATTTCCTTAGGAAATGGTCTGAATAGTCATTCCCTAGGGTAGACTCATTCTCTCCAAGTTTTACTTTGTTTTGTGTCATAGGAATGGACCAGTTAGGTGAATGGTCCAGGTTCAGCAATCAGGGAAAGGCATTCCCTAAGGTAGACTCATTCTCTCCAGGTTGCACTTTGTTTAGTGTCGAAAGAATGGCCCAGTTAGGTGAATGGTTTAGGCTCATAAATAAGGATAGTTATTCTTCTATGCTTGAGAAGAATAGTACAGATAGATCATGGCTGATGTTTTACTTTCTGAGGGCAAATTCTCTTCCAGATCTCACTGATGTGAATGGAAGAATGGCCTAGATGACTCAGTTTATATCATGATATTTTTTTTTTGTTCAGGTTGATATCAGATGATATGATTGCTATGGAGATTGTATGTCTATGGAAAGTAGATGTACGCTACTATGGTGGGTGTGTTCCACTGGTTTGACTATGTGTCACTGATTAAGTAGTTGTGTGCTACTTGGTGTGGTAGTGTACAACTAGATTGTAGTTGTGTACTACTATGGATAGACACAGTTGTGTTCTATTGAATGGAATTTTTCTGATTACCATGTATACTATCAATTGTGTTGATATTTTCTAAGGCATATAGGTTGAGATGGATCTCTATGAATTGATTAGAAAATAATCCTAGATTGACATTCCTATAGGAATGGTCTCTGTAGTCCATGACATAACTTTTAGCCCTGTTGGGAAAGTCATTCTTCTAGGGTGTATGTCTGGATTAGAAGAATGGTCTTTGTATCACTTTGTGGAGTGAGTGACTTATTTAGCATCATGCCTGATTACTCAGATGGAGTATGGCTTCTAGAGATGATTTGGTTGATTATATCATATGATAATGATAATGGTGCTCATGATCTCATCATGAGATATCATGTACGGCTATGATGATGATATCGGTTGAATGGTATGTTTGTTCTCAATACCATTTCCTTCAATACCTCCCTAGCTAGGAGGGAGTGTTTATATTATGGTAGTTGTGGGAGGTATTTATCTCCATGTGTAACACTGACGAGAATATAATATTCTTGGAAGCAAGAAGAAACCCTAAAGCATTAAACTGAACCCTAGAAGACAAGTTGGCTCAAGGAAATATTTAATATTAAGTATTTAGCCTCTAGAATGAGAAGTCGACCCAAACAGCTTAGGTAAACAGTATAAATACAAGTAGCCAGACCTCATTTTGTACACATAGCTCAAAATTTCAGCAGTGAAGAAGTGTGCACTGCAGAAACTGGGCAAGTGTGCAAGTCTAGGGAGTAGTTGCAATTGGTATCTACTACAATCTATATTCTTGTTTTAGTCTCTGACTTTATATTGGTTATGGTTGGACTTTCTGATCAGTCTTGGTTATCTTTTCTTGGTGAATTACCTCGGTTGGCTATTGGCTTGCTTCCAGAATCACTATCTATCAAGGTTAAGGTGCTCATGGTGGCTTCGGCCTATGGTTGGGTGATAATATTGTTATATTGTCTATGGTTAAACGAGCATATCTATTACTTTCTAACACATACATGACTATATTTACTGGCATTCATTCCTATAACAAGTTCTTATCTTTTATTTCTCTGGTTATTACCTCATAACCAAATTAACATGACATTCTACTATGTTAGTGTGTGCATTCAAAAATTAAAAATATTTGATAACTATGACATGCCTCTAGACTTTACCACATCTAGTGGTATATTATTCATGTTAATACATTCAAATAATACTATCATGTGTATCATAAAAATTCAATTGAGGAAAATTCTAACCTGAATTTCCCTTTGGGAATTATGTAACATAATTTCAAAAGAGAATACTTTCCTGCATAGCTACCATTAAACGAATTTTATGTTACCTGATTAGTTGATGACAGTAGAATATTTCATTCTTCTTTTATCAGACTTATAAACAACACTTTATCTTTATGTTTCTTCCTTCCATATGCAACAACATCATCAAAAACATGTTGCAAACATGCAATAATTTTTTTTCTTTAGTTGTCCCAACAAGCCATAACATACTTGCTACCACGGAAATTGCAGCAATTTCTTTCTCCCTATAAAATGTTTCCTTGTTGATCCCAGAAGTCTTTAATTCTTCCCAAATTCCTGAATATTCTTGTGCTCTCATTGTAGCCATTGTACATGATTATTTATGTCCTGATCACTTTCTATCCAATCACCCTTTGTTTCCCTTTTCATTTACAGCCAATAACCAGCTGATATTAACCTTCAAATTTCGTTTATTCCCTGGATCCTACTATCCTAACTCATATTTGGATGAATTATAATTCCAAACATGTTGTCTTATAGACTTTGGATCTTCAATATCTAGTTACTTTTCAGAAATGAACTCCTTCAGCCCTTTCCTGACTGAATACCTTAGTACTTGAGGTTTTCTTGTACTCTTCTCTTCTCTTTTCCAACTAGCCTCAAACATGACTTGCCTAGTCAATCTCTAGCATACTATAAGGATGCACATATGCCTCCTTTTCTATCTGCATGGAATTAACTAAAAGTACTTATTTTACCTTACCATCATAGCTTCAAGTGATACCTACAACCTCTTGGTTGCCATTCATGGCTCTATGTCACTTAATATGGATTATTGTAATGCACCATCTCCTCTGTATTCAAACCCATGCATAGAACCATTTTCTTCATGGTTACTTTTTGTTTTCTCTTTATAAATCATTTCACTTCTAAATTATTCTTGACTTGATATCTACCTCATGAATTCTTCTTCCATTATCTTAGGATGTTCATGGACTTGAATCCATCTAGGAGTCCTTCCTTTTGTGCCTTCCATACTTGCAACCACATATTATTCTGATAATAATTTTCAACATTCCATTATTATTTGGATTCCTATGATCCAGCTCCTGCATGAACGAATTATAATTCCATTCATGTTCTCTCGGTAACCTTGGTTAGTTAACACCAACTTATTTCTTAAAGAAATCTGATTTAGCCTTCTAACATTCATATTCAACTTCTATCATGCCATATTTGATGACCTTCATGTCATGCTTCCACTACACATTCTGATAGAAATAATGGAGGTGTTATATCCAACTACGGGACTAATCCTTGGAGATGTCACATCTTATCTCCAAACTCTTTTATATTCCATAAAACCTTCCTTCCTTATTCTCATTCTTTTCATATTAATATGAACTTATGGTTCATGCATTATCATGTATCACAGATGGCTAAATACCTGGAATCCTCTTTCCAAGACCTTTCCAATGATTTCCTCCTTGCTCAATTAAGAATACTGAGCATAAAGTTATAATTTTTTGCACAATGGTGCTTTCTGGAAGGAAATCTTTGTACAGTTGTTTTTATTTCATAGAGTCGAATTGGCTCTTGGATCCTCTCTTTAGGTTTACATACCTTCTTTACTTATTTTGATGCAGGTCTGTTAAATCATGGACCCCATGGGCTCTATCTCTAAGCCCTTCTTTGTTCTAAAAAAAACAATTTCTGGGCACTAGCCCTCTTTCTTTGGCCCCCAATATCATGTGGCCATTGGTTGTGACCAAGAGATATTCTGATAGGCACTTATCTAGAGCTTTAGGACCTTGGGGCTTCGGAACCTCAAAGGTTTCCCTTTCCGCACATCACAAACATCATAGAACATTGAACTAGCGAATTTACAAAGGATGGTGGATCTACGGTCCACATTCTCTGTTCATATCTACGGTGGAAAAGAACTCTGGGACTCTAGGATTCGGCGGTTTCCAAATCACATCACTACAAATCTCCCGTAGTGTCACATTGGCGAACTCGCAAAGTGGGGTGGATAAATGATCCTCGGCTTCCCAGCATCAACGACTGATATTTACTATGGAACTTCGAGCTTCGGGGTTTTCGAGTTGTCCATACTCTCAATCTTTCCAGAGTGCCAAGTCTCTGGACTGTTGCATATATTTCCGAGTGTTGTTTCCTGATCAACGGTCGAGATTAACTCCGACCCTCAATTCTTCGGGAATTTGGAGCTTCAAGATTACGGGACTTCGGAGGATTTCACATCTGCACACCCCAAAACTCTCGAATGTTGAATCTTTGAATACTTCCATGTCACCCTCGAGACATCATCACGTTACGTTACTTTCAGGGATGATTTTAGGGGCTAAATTTCGCTCATGGGCTAATTTTACATGGTTTTTCCAAAAACGAGATTCGTTATTTTAAAAATTATTCGCCCAAATTCTACAGGATAAAATTATTTTACCTTGAAAATCGCCAAAATTTTATAAAAACTATATAAAATCCTTAGAAATTTTAATATTTTTACAAAAATATCGCCAATCATTTATAGTTGGCTTATGAAGGATTAGTAAGATTCGCCAAGGTTTCTACATTTTAAAATAAATTTCCATCCTTAAAATCATCCCTAGTTACTTTGGGGATTTCTTCCTCCAATTCCATCATGAACCATTTCTTCCAAAGTGTCAAGTATTCGGACCTTGGGATTTGATGTCACACGTTCCTTGTGACCATCAAGGGCCCCACTAACCATGCTCAAGAAGAGTGCCATGCGGAGGAATACTAGAAGCAGAAACATGGCCCAATATGAAGGGTGACATCTGTCACGTTCTAACTGGAGTTTCTAATTTCCAAAGGTTATTAACTCACTAACACATGGCACACATCCCATGTTTCCACATCATCACTGGTGACATCAACAGGCCACATCACTTCAGGACTTTGGGCTTCAGAATATTTTACACTTGCACACTCCAATTATCTCGAACGTCGAACTCCCGAACTTCTTTACCTTCCAGGGTCCACATGGTACAACTGTCAACAATTAAGGTGGTGGCACGTGGCATGCCTAGGAAGGGTCCACATCACCACTAGAAACGCCATCATGCCATGCCACTTCTATTCTTCGGCTTCGAAACTTCGGGCTTTGAGACTTTTCACACTAGCACACTCCAATTCTCCCGAATGTCAAACTCTCAAACAAGCCAATATTCTAACACGCATCCCCTTTTATGGATGGTCTAGATCCACTCCGGACTTTGGGACTTCAGATATTTCACCTTAGCATACTTTGTTTCTCCCAAACGTCGAACTCCCGAATACATTGATCTGCCGACACATGCCCTTTGTTTATGAACGTTCTGGATTAACTCTGGACTTCGGGACTTTGAGAGAGTTTTCACCTTAGCATACTTTGTTTCTCCCGAATTTTGAACTTCTGAATACGATGATCTACCGACATGTGCCCCTTTTTATGAATGGTTTGAAATAACTTCAGACTTCGAAACTTTGGGCTTCGGGAGTTTTCACACTAGCATACTATGTTTCTCTCGAACGTCGAACTCCCGAACTGTTGTGAGAACTACGGCTCACAATCACTTGCACGCAAATATGACGGTGAAGATATGTTTTTCACCATTGCACCTTACCTCTTTCTCTTGGCTTGATCTAATGGTTTTGATTTGTCTTCAGCCGATCCAACGGTCAAGCACTTCTACCCGGATCTACGGTGTACATCCACTATGGGACTTCGGAGCTTCGACACTTCAGCCCCTTTCGCTCTCTAACTCATAAACTTCATCGAAGTTATGAAGTCCTAAGGACTTTGGAGGTTAACTCTCATGCACCTTTTTCCATATCTGACGATTGGAAAATGTTGGCCTTTCCCTTGCACGGATCCTATGGCCCAACTTCAAACCTTGTGGTTCCAAACCCTCAGTTACTGCAGTCTCTTTTCTCTATTGTCTTTCTTGAACCGATATACCTTCAGATCTTCCAAACATAGCCAAGGTGCTCTCTTGGCACTCTGGGATGCTCTGAAATTCAAATTGTGTCCCTCTCGACAATAATTTACTCTTGTCTTTTGATTCCATAACCACTTATACGACCCAATTCAGGCTCAGTGTCGAAAACTAGGATCTGAAATTCAATTTTGTCCATTTCGCCAACAATTCCTTTCCGAAACCTTTTCTTCAACTTCCACTTTCCTGGCCCATATAGGCTCAGTGTTGAAACCATGGCTTTGATAACAATTTGTAACGTCCCCAACCACCAATAGGTCGGGCAACATCACTCGTAAACATACTTTTCACTCTAATACCATTATGTGGCAGCCCCAGCCTTAATCTATTGGGCTATGACACAAAGATACTTGCAGAAACATCATACACATCCATATAAACATATAAGTGAAAATTATCATCTACCTATATATAAACATATGCAGACAACATATTCTAATAATACACAGATTAATGCAGAAATAACAATAAGCCTACACATACAACATATACAATATATCCAAGCATTACTCATCAATTATATCACATGTACAATTACACAGCATGTAAATGAACATAGAAGTGGCACTTATATTTTAATAGAATACCACCAACTGCATGTAGACCTTCCACGAACCTCCCATCCATGGACCACGTTTCCCATCACTCTCACCAGTGGGTCGCCCCTGAGCTAGGACTAAACTCCACTGAGCAAGGGATTCCTAGGCTAGGCAAGGTCGACAAGGAAGTCACACAGTTCAACAGGAAGGAATTCCTCCAAGGATCCACTTACGCCCACAACTCATAGACTCTCATTCCCCACATGCTTGTTCCACCCCAGGAGTGTACACCTTCACTCTCACATAGTCCATTGGCTGCTACATCTCCCTTTTCAAGGCTCCAGCAACAGGCTGGATCAGGAATTCTCAGAGTTTTGTAGTTGCTACTGGACTTCCTCCAGGAGAGCTCACTTCATTAGCACACTCTATCACAAGGAGAGAGTTGCTCACATTCCTGAAATCCTACTTCTTCTATCCAGGTCCTAAGTCCAGAGGATAACCACAGTAGAAAAATAGGGTATGGGATCTGGTAATGGAATCAAGCCACACTAGTCCAGAGAAGACGTGGTTAGAAAAATAAAATGGCTAAGGTGTGATCTGGCTCAAGAACTACGCAGACGTGTCATGCTTCACAAGAAAAAATAGTTAGCTTCATAACATGGTGCGCCCATTTTTCCCCATGGGTTGCAGAGGTCAAAAAATGAGGAAATGAAGGCTATTTGCATGAAGGCTCTCTCTATATATATTCTTGCATGCCAGCGTGGGTATTCTACCCACCATGGCGAGGGAAACCCAATGAACTGACTTTCCCACCTAAAACTTCATGCGCCCAAGTTGACACGTCTTCCTGAAGCTGTATGAGCTCCACTTAACATTCGTTCCCTTCCCATAGGAACCTAGGAAAACATAGGTTATGTCCAAACCTTAGCCTCTAGGAAATAATAATATAATATTATTCCCTTAGAGGTAAGCCCTCTAGCTTAGCCCCTTTTCCTAGACTCTTAGCCCCTTCCCTTTCCCTACCTAGTGGATCTTAGTCCCTCATAACTCTTTCTTCATGTTCGTCTACACAATGATGTAATTATATTAATGATGTGAGTATTTACATATACAAAATCAGGCTTAATGGCCTTAGCATCTAGGCTCTCGGACCTAACAAACACATAATCCTTCTAGCTTATTATAACTCGTCTCACCAACCTATCAAACATGTTTACAATTCATAATTACAATTGGGGTTCTACCTGGGGATATTACAGGTGTATTTATACTTTTTCTAGATAACTTCTTTCCTCAACTTTAGGGCTTCTTGAATTTCTTGTTACAACCACTTTACCCTTTCATTAATTGACTTGTAACCAACTAGGGGATTCTTGACCATTCTTTAGGGATTCCAACTTCACAAGGCCATAACTCCTCAATCGTGAGGAAACATGTGGCATACCACCTATCACCGGAAACGACATGATGAGTAATATCCATATGTGAGTGTCTTACCTGGATTTGTATTTTCCTTCATGACCATATTCCTCAACCAACTTCACATCTTATAACCACACCTTCGGGGTTTCATGTAGACTTCATCAAATGCACCCATCACATATGTTGACATCAACCACTCCATCAATGAAAAATAATTCACCATCAATATCAACCACATCTCTAGGGCTTCCAAACTTCTTCAAGGGTTGACATCAATATCCAAGGGTTCACATCAATGACAACCAACTTTCCAAACCAATTGTTCAACAATATCCCTCTTTGGCATTGATGGCAACACTAATGGCATGCATTGATGGAAACACTTATGCTCATATGCATACTCATGCTCATGCTCCCTTTGTGACCATTTCTCCCCCTGTCTCCATGCCATTTCTCTTATCTCTCCCCTTTGACATCAATGGAAAGTGGTGTTTCTCATTGGGGTTGCTCCCCCTATCTTCATGCATCTGTCATTTCTTTATGTTTCCATTCCTTTGTTCTTTCTCTTCATATGTCTCTCTCTCCTCATATTTCCTTCCAAATTCCTATTCTCTTTAGATATCAATAGAAAAGAGTGGCTCTTCTGAAAGTATACCTTATTTGAATGCGCTTGACTCTTACTCTTCTGATCTTTCTCTTTTTCTCCCTTTGTCATCATCGAAAAAAGGATAAATCCCCGTGTTGATATGTCTCCCCCTGTCTACATGCTTCTAATATTTCTTTTTGGATCTCTTTATCTGATGACTTCTCTTCGCTTGACTTCTCTACAAGATGTTTTGTAAATCAATGTAGGGCTACCTGTAAATGTTTCCTTTACTCTCTTCTAGTGATTTATTATTTTCCATTTGTACTTCCTCTTGAAATTCACAGACATATATAAATAACATTCATTACTTGATTTCATCATTCACTTGTCATGTTCACTTGACCATATTGTTCATTGATTTATTTATGATGATATAGCTTTTGTTGATGGTTTTTCTTTCCCTGTTCTGTTGTGCCTTTCACTGCTAGTCTTTCTATGACCAACTGATTCCACTGATTCCACTGATTCCAATTGTAAATATGTTTCTATGCATCTTCTCTAACCCATGTTTTTTGTACCTTCTAAGCATCTCATGAATCCATCTCAGTCCATATGTCACAAACTATCCAAAACTATGCTACTCAATTGTTCACAATGATGACCCATCTATCATTGTATTGTTCTAAAGACTTCTCTTGAATCTACTACAATCAACCATCACATATTCATGTTTCTCTGGTTGAATCAAATATGTCCATTGATCTGCAATACATCTTCGAACATGTAATGAATATATCTCTTCTTGTAAAGTGTGTTAATGTTATTCCTTTGATATCTGTATGGGAACACATGATCAATCTGTCATTAAGTACTTCTGTTATCTAATTTTTCTGAATCTGTCCCTGCAAACACTTCAAAATGCTCAAGGGATGGTTATATGATTTGTATTAGCTACTGCATGGACTCCCCCTATTCAATATTCATATTTACTGGGAGTCTCCAAGACATATGGCTCTTAACAATGGAGGAATATTCCCTAATGCTGAGTAATCTTCCTCTTTTCTGTAGACTCATCATCTCTCTAAATTATGACTTCTTACTTTTTTCCTATGGATTCATGATGATCTTGCACTGCAACTCCTAAGAGTACAATATCTCGTGCCTATTCTTTATTCACTTGCTCTTCTTTTCTTTCTCGCACCATTGTAAATCCTGCGATATATGGTATCATTTCATTATTCATCTATTATTCTTGCCTTTATTTTCTTATCCAAGCCTTCTTATATTTGATATCAATGTTTTGCTTCATGGAGGGCTTTATCACACTTCTACAATTCTGAGCTATGTGACCATAATTGTGGAATTTGTAACATTCAATGTTGTGGGGAGACACATAGGTATTTCTTGTCTAAACATTTCTTCCATATGCTCTGCAATCTATAGCCTTATATCCAAAGTTAGTACAAATAAAACAATGACCATAAAAGAAACTTTCATACCTTGGAGTAAATGATCTTCTTTGTGATGCATTCCTTCTAAATTCATGCCTCGGTTGATCATGGTCTTCTTTTTTGTTATTTCCTTCATAGTGATTTTGCTGCTTGAATGTGGATCGTCTTCTTGGAGATGTATCTCTATCATTTTTCTTTGATTCTGGCTAACCATGATTCCTTCCTTTGAGTACTTCTACATAACTCGTACCTTTTTTTTTCATTCCTCTTTTCTAGCAACCTAGAGTGCTTCTCTTCAACATTCTCTATTGATGATGTGGATGTTTCTCTCTCTTCAACGTTCTTTCTGAGCTTGACGATTTTAACTCTGAATTTGAAAAATTGTTCTTCAATATTCTCAACCTCTTCTTCTTTCTTCATCATATGATTCTTCATAAATTCTTTCGTTCTCTTTGCTTCTTCAAGTTGGATCTTCATGGAGATGATTTCCTTTTCAAGTCTTCTTTCTTCTTGACCAAATTCTACTTCAAGCTGGTTTAAATCCTCAGTTCTTTACTTGAGATGATCTGTCAAGATATTTTATTTATTTTATGCTTCATCCTTGATCCATATGGATATCGGTGGCCACCCACCTTTTCCAACTGGCTCAAAACAGCTTTCTGACATTTTTGGCAATTTACTATTTTTAGCAGTTTTTACTTCCGGGGCCATTTTGAGGGCCTAAATGAAGGTTTTTCGGTATCGAGATCCTCAATGATAGCTAAAGGAATACTTGAGCCCCAAAAATTAATATCCTCAATGATACCTTTCCAACGGGCTATCACACTCCTAAAACAGAGATCGTATGCAAAAGTTACGACCCCTTAAAGTTGATGTACTAGCTTACCCAAACGGGGCCCACATGACTTTTGGCACTTCATCTCCTAGGGTTAGGTTTTGGGATGTCTAGGGTTTTGGGCATTCTTGCTTATTGTAAAAATGCCTTTAGAGCCTCATTGTAACCTTCTTCTTGCGAATGCGCGCTGCCATCACATCTCTTCTCAGAGATAAGCCGCCACCCTTCCAGCAAACTTGTTTCCGCTGCATTTTATAGTTTCAGCTTATTTCATTATTGAATAGAAAACCAGTTTTACTGTATCTCTGTTATATTGTGTTAAGCACCTGTTAATAATCTGTATTCATTTCATTCTTCTCATAAAATCCGGATCAGTGGTATCAGAGCGGTCTTCTCCTTGTCGTCTTAATGCATGTCCCCAACGAGGTCGGAGTACAAAGAGTTGGGTCTCGAGCTTGTTTCTCTTGAGGAAAAAAGCTCTCACATGCCCAAGTGACCTCCCATGGCAGGAGAAAAGAAAGATGATGAGATAGGAGATCCTTTCAAACTGTTGATTGAGGAAGCCCTCACGCAACAGAGGAACGAGATGATGGATAGTTTCACGCAAATCCTTCGGCGACTACCAACAGGCGACGCATCTTCTTCGAACGGAGGCGTTGCCCCCTTCAAGGTACAAATAAACTTTGATATTCCTATATTTGAAGGTTAGATAGATGCAGATGTTGTAGACAAGTGGTTGAATATAATAGAAGGGTATTTTTCTGTTCATAAATTTTCGAATAGGCAAAAGATTGGTGGGAAACTTTCTGTGAGCAAAAGGAAACAGAGGAAACCTCATTATTTTCAGTCACGGCCACCTGGGAATCCTTCAGGGATGTTATTAAGGAACAATACTACCCTGTTGGAATTTATGACGACCTGTATACCAAATGGACCACACTGCAGCAAGAAAGAGACCAAGCAGTGCCAGATTTCACAAATATCTTCCATACCTTGCGCACCAAGTTGGGTATCAAAGATTCAGAGCGACATATGGTGCTCAATTATTGTGGTGCTCTGCATAGATACATCCAGACTGAAATGGAATTTCTGGACATCTCATCCTTGGGCGCGGCCTACCGATATGCCCTCAAAATCGAGCAAAAGCTCAAACAAAAGACGCGGAAATTTGGGCCTGGGAACCCCTCACAACAAAAGCCAAGAAAGAGTGGCCCCAACCCACTGAACAAAGGACAAAGAAAAGATGGACAGTATCAATACAACCAATACAAGTTGTAAGCAAAGAAGGACACCAGAAAGACAAAGAAAGATACCGGGAAGTGGTGTGACTTTCATAAGAGCCCTTGGCATAACACTGCTGACTACTGCTCAAAGTAGTCGCTGGTGGTCGAAGTGAAAGCCTTTGAATCAGATGCAGATTCTGACTCTGAGACAAAACCAAAAAGGGGATGACAGATCATTGACGAGGAACCTAGTGCCACCGTTGTTACCACCAAGCTCCAGCCTGGTGAACCAGATGAGCCAGAAGAAGGAGAGCACCTCTTCCATTCATAGATGTGGGTAAAAGGCACCCTGCTGCACTTCATCATTGATAGCGGTAGCCTAAAGAACCTCATTTCAGTAGAGGTCGTCAAGCGACTGGCCCTGCCAACAACGTCGCACCCACAACCATACACCATTGGATGGCTCCGCCAAGGAAGTGATCTTCGTGTCAGCCAACAGTGTCGACTGTCATATGGCATCAAGCCCTTCAAAGATGAGGTATTGTGTGATGTTGCTCCTCTCGAAGTTTGTGATGTTCTTTTGGGCCAACCTTATTTATGGAAACGTCATGTTGTATATGAGTCTAGGCCTCGTAGTGTTATTATTACTTTGAACAGGAAATTGTACAGGATACCCGAGGCAGTCCCACCTAGTGTTATTTCCTTGATCTCTGCTAAGAAATGCAGGAAGGTCATCTCGCAGACAGGGAAGTTTGTCTTCTTCGTGATTTGCTCTCAGAATAAGAGAAAGATCACAGCCACATCCAGGGTCTCTGCAGCCGACCTCTCCACATAGCAGAAGAAAGTAGATAAGGTCATGGAAGAATACTCGAATATCTTCTCCTCACCTACAGGGGTACCTCTGCACTGCCAGGTCAAGAACCCCATCGATCTGACCCCAGGCGCACCGCTGCCCAATGGGCCAATCTATCATCGCTCTTTGTTAGAGAATGAGGAGATCAAGTGACAGATCCAAGAACTACTCCACAAGGGGCACATCTTCCCCAGCTCATCACCTTGCGGGAGCCCAATTTTTCTAGTACAGAAGAAAGATGGAACCTGGTGACTCTGTATTGATTACCGGGCTCTGAATAAAATCACTGTCAGAAACCGGTACCCGATTCCCCGAATCGATGACCTCCTTTATCAACTCATGGGGGCCAAATACTTCAGTAAAATTGATCTGAATTCTGGCTACCACCAGGTCCCGATAGAACAGACAGATGTAAGGAAGACCACCTTCAAGTCAAAGGAAGGAATTTTTGAATGGTTGGTCATGCCTTTTGGTTTGACAAATTCTCCAACCACTTTCATGAGGATGATGGACGATATCCTGCGACCATTCACCAATACTTTTGTAGTGGTGTATCTGGATGACATTCTAATTTACAACAAGACTTGGGTCGAACACTTGCAGCATATTCAGCAGGCTCTACACACCCTGCGGCAACACAAGCTATACGCCAACCTAGAAAAATGCTCCTTCGGCATGGACAGGTTCCATTACCTGGGCTACATCATTGATTAGCATGGCGTACATGTGGATCCAGCCAAGATCCAAGTCATCCGTGACTGGCTAGCCCCAACAACACTCACTGAGCTTCGAAGCTTCTTGGGACTTGCTAATTTCTACCGCAGGTTCGTGTTGGGTTTCTCCCATATTGCATGCGCCCTCAGCCATAAGGCGAAATTTGCGTGGGGTCGGTCCCAACAACAAGCGTTCAATGATTTGAAGAAGAGCTTGTGCTCAGCCCCAGTACTTTCACTACCAGACATGTAGCATCCCTTTGAGATTGAGACAGATGCTTCAGACTATGTGCTATCCGGATCAATCCTTTTGTGATACTATTTTAGCTTCCAAATATTGCTTCTCTTCCATCTGACTTTTGTATATTTCTTCAATTTTTGTCGCTTCTTCTACTTGAACTTTTAGGTTTGTAATCATCCACTAGACTTCTTCAGGTCTTTGAAAACATTCCTTTAGCTTGATCAATTATTTCTTGAGGGACTTGTTTTCCTCTCTTTCTTTCTTCAGTTCATCTAACATGATGATCAGTTCTGCCTCAAGATCTACTATGTCGTCTTCACAATCTTCTTCTTATGAATATGTATGACATGATGAGCATGTTTATTCTTGTTTTGTACCTACATATTATTTAGCATTCTATGGCTCTGTGATGGGAGAAAAATAGAGATTATGTATCTTAATCCAAATTTCTTTAGTTGATGAACATTTTCCCACTTTGTCTATTATTGAATCAGGTAACCCTTCCAAGATAAAAACCATTGTTATCTTTTGTTCATTTTCAATTCCTTCTTGGCTACAGTCTTTGGAGGTTTTTTTGTAGTAGTGTACCCTGTCTCAACTGAGTTCCAAACATCATAGACCTATGATCGCATAAATTATTTCATCATGATACTCCACATCTCATAGCTCTGACCATTCTGACCATTAAACTGTGGTAAACCATTTATATACAAATTGTTGCTCTCCATGATCTACCTTCCATTGGTTAAACTGTTTCCTGAAGGAACCTTGCTCTGATACCAATTTTTGTAATACTAAGAGGGGGGTGTGAATAAGTATGAGCACTTTATACCACTTTTAACAACAATATATAAACATCAACTTTATCAACAATATTCAACAGTTTATCATAAACATACCATCTATGATTGCATTCAATATATCATGAGAATATAATCATAAGCATCATCACATCAAATATACAGTACACCAGTATTTACATGGAAACCCAAATGGGAGAAAACCACAGAATGTTTTCTTATATATATTAAGAATTCATTCATTAGAAGCACCAACTTCCTAATTCTCCAGCTACAACTGGAAGGAAGATTCAACCCCCTATTTACATACTCCAACCTAAAGAAATATACAACTCCCTGAATTATTTGGCTCCAACCATGTTGACGGGCGAAATTGACTGCTTGTCAACTGGAAGAGTGAATCTGATCCAGGGTTGTCTAATTAACCCAAGCCATTTGGATTAATTCACTCTGATGGGTTTAGCGGCTCCATTGGCCGATCTAAGTTCTAAAGAAAGCGAAAAATAACTAAAGGAAAAACAATAAATTACTAAATAACAATTACTAAAATCTATATGTACATCTAAGTACATATATGTACAATTTATTTAAATAATATATGTATGATAATTCTATATACAATCTGTACAAACCACGAGTTTTAATCTAAACTCCTAAAAATCGAATGTAAATTGGTTCCTTTAACAACAGTAATAAAGAAAGTAAAAATACTATTTATTTATTTTTTTGGTTTGTTTTCTTGGATGTATACGTTCATGAAATCAAATATTAAACTAGTTATTTGAATAGAAAATTATAGATAATGGAAATCATACTATATATATATAACTTCTTAAATAAACAAGCAAACAAAGTAAAATAACAGACTAACCTAGTAATGCATCCAATGTCTGTTCAATAGAGAGTATCCAGCCACTTTATCCGGGAAGTAAACCTGCAACGGATCTTAAGATCGTTATGAACAAATCCGAAACGAATATGCTGAAGATTGAGTTATGATAACAAAACATGTAATGGATACAGTCGCAATGATCTTTATGATTTTCAAGTAACTACGATGAGATAAATCTTATTGTAAGAACTTGCATGCAAACATTCAACAGAAATTAGAGACAAATCTCTTATTTTGAACTGGATAGATAATCATTGTGTATTGTATCTGAAACATAAGATATGGACAGTATATGAAAGTGAATTATATCAACTTGCAATAAATCATGATGATGAAAGAAATCACCATCTATTATCAAATCAAAATAAACATAACTTGAATCAAAACATCATACAGAAAAGCTAAAGCTATAACGTGCATTCTGTTCCATTCAAGTCTGTGATAAAACGCCCATACTCTTGCCCCAGGCCGAGATGATGAAATGTTTACAAAATGATATTTTTATATAAGTTTCAGGAAACATAATTGTTTCCTGTTCATACGATCAAATTGGTTTCAAAAATAAAGGGGGATGAAACCACCCTGATTTCACTAGATATCAAAAAACTACCAACAGTCTAATTCTGTTTATTCAAAATAGATAATAGATATGGCTAGGAGATCTCAAAAGTGTCTCATATCATCTTTGAAATCATGGGCTCCTTAATTATCCTGAAAGAAAAATAAAATAGGAAGATCTCGGATATGTTTTCTGTCATCAAATTAAACAATTTGAATTTTCTTAACTGGCTACAGAATCTTGCGATTATGTAGCTAGTTATAATAGCAAATGCAATCTCATTTTATTGAATAAATAAAATAGGCTAATCTTAATAACAAAAATAGTTTATTCAATCAAACCAAATATCCTAACTTAAGAATGACAATAATCATGCTAACAAAATCATACCTCTAATCATAAAACCAAATCGTATCAAGAAACTTTGGAGTTAAAAATAGCTGTAGCTGCCTCTACGTTTTTGAAAATCACATGACCTGTAGTTTTCAAATGATTCTCCTTCCCTTGGATGATGGATTCAAGTCTGTTGTTTTCATTTGTTAACATATCAACTTGGTCTCTTAAAGACTTGACTCGTGACTGTAGAAACGGGACATCGGTATAGTATCTGTCAATCCATGATAGGCATACATCACATTGTGAATGTGAGGCGTTTTCATTAGAACGAACAAGATTATGGATCGGAGAACCATCCATATGGATAGAATATTTATTGCAGAGCTGGATACCAGGGAACTCTGGGTTATCTTTCAAACGAGGAGGCAAATTATTGACATAGTTATAGGGTCGGTCAGGGTATAGCCCAAATGACACAGGGTCTTCTTCAGCAAGGAATTTGTCAATTTTTGAGTCTGAGCTTTCGCTCAATTCAATCATGTTGATCGGGTCTTCATGGGGGTTTGTTTTATTTCGAAGACTTCGAGAAATTAACCGACCAGCTCTTTTGTTTTTGAAATTGACATCAACACTACCTTTTAACTTCTTTCCTGTAGGTTTCTTCACAGTTTTAATACAATCCTTTGGATGTGTAACCGGTTGACTGTCCTATTGAATGACCTTAGGGTAGCTCAAGGGTTCGTTGTTAGGGGAAAAATCAAAATCCTGGAGAGGTGGAAGAGAGGTCGTTGGGTTCACAAGGGTTTCCTCAACGACTGGCTTATCTACTTCTCCCAACTTAGGGTTACCAAAACCATTTCGTGTAATGAATGAATCCCAACAGTCATTTTGTGACTCTAACTGATGCATGAGGATGATTTTAATCAATCCATGATGAAAAATACTTGAATCTGACCTCTGTTTCCTAAATCTTTTCCCCATTTTATACAGACTTCTAAGTAGGTAATAAGGCCTATTCAACAGAAACCAATAAAACTCATAAGCAGGCGTAAATGGTATAGGAAAATAAGTCTGAATCATCCCTCACATGTGATTAATTGCTTCACTATAGCAAGTAAATCATGCCACCTAGTTTTCAAGAACGAAATTGGCATACCTCTATCACAGTTGGTTATTTTTCGTGAGGTAAACAGTAAAGTCCAAGGGACTTCCTCCACTTTCGCATTTTTGAACCATTTCTGACCAACCACTGGCAATCTCGTGGCTTGACTTAGGAACTCTTCGGTTACTTCCAATTGCACATCACCGATTTTTTCCCTACAACCATCAAAGCTTAAGGCAAACTCTTGGGCGGCCTGAAGATTAAAACAATGAAACTTTTTGATGAAAATATGCCAACCATTCCTTTCCAAATCTTCCCTGGCATTATCATATGAGAGTAGGGTTTGGATGTCATTCGGTTCAACCCTTACCATCAGAGCCATACTGAACGGACGGGTAATTAATGCAAAATACACAGGTAGGGTTTGCAAAAACAAAACAGAGCCATAGCCCTGAGCTTTAACAATACATGTTGTAATGATTCAAACGATGGGCAGGGTGTTTAATCAAAATGCATGTGAAGAGTTTTGTGAAACCCGAGACCATGCTAAGGAGTAATGGAAATACTATACATCGTATGCCACCTTGGTATTGAGTACAGGCTAGGACCAAAGTACTCAGAAAGCATAAGTGCACGCATCATATTTTGATTACAAAGTTGGGCAAATGAATAATCAAAAGTTTTGTGAAAGAAATGTGATCAAAGAGAAAACCAAAACCAATACAAACAATATCAAATGGTGGGGTCTTTCATTTGTTAAGACTATCAATCTCTTGGACATGCTTATGAGTTGACAGGGTGAAAAACACAACCGGGTGATACCTTCCTGGCAAAGAATCGAACTCCATATTAAATAAACCATTTTCCTTCAATGAAAATTTAAAACAAAATGGTAACGATAGTTGCAAGTTTTCATGATTTCAGTCATGAAAATGAAGCATGAATAGATGATAGGTAAAATGCGATGATTTACAACTGTCGTTTAGGGAATAGCACATGAAGAGTAATAAAATTTCATAGACCCTGTGTAGGCAGCTTATAAAAATAATAATTATATAATCGCTGCCAACAATGGCGATATGCTGGGAGAAGCAGTTATCTATGTCACACGAATGAGTTCAGGTTAGAATAATCTGAAAAAATTTGAATCGAAAACAACCGAAAAGTTGTTTGAACATCTCAAATAATCATAACGCAATCCGGTTTCAGACAACTTTTATTTTTAAAGAAACGAAAACTGGTGGCAATCTTAGCAAAAGAGAGCCACGATGTTAAGTTAAAATATTCAATACTATTGACAGGGTCGTTGCTGATAGCAGGCGTCCATAGCCTTGATAGGGATGTCAATTAACCCACTCTGATATCTGTATCCTATCAAGAAATTTCAGATCAGAACGAAGGACTTTTGAGGCCAAAACAGAATCCATATCTGAGAATTTTCTTTTACCTGACATTGCTTCACTGCCAGCGGGCCTGTTCAGTACCCCGGTGAAGTTATCTTGGTGTCATGCATGCATTTACCCGCTGCCAGCAGACCTGTTCAGTGTCCCGGCAGGTTTACAAGCACTTCCCACAACTCTCTGAAAGTTTATATTATAGTTTTTAAATATATTCAATAGAGCGGGGTGATGCTGAAAATTCCAATTTTTTAACACATCTTGATATGTCACAGACCTTGAAAAATTTTTGAGTTGTCCTTCATCAAGATCAACAAATACTTTATTAATAATACCAACTTTCAAGAACAGGGAGACATCGTTGAGTTCTTCTCTTAAAGAACAGGGACAACGGTCGGATGGTGAGTTGTTTGCCCATAAATGTATTTCTATCTGTTAGGGGTGTTGGTCTAACGGTTATAATGTCCCCAACGGATATATTGCTTCGTCATGGAAAAGTGTCATGTCGTTGTTCTGATATCTCGGCGAAGCTCCAATTTTGCAAATTTTTCTTCTCCGAGGTTTTCTCTGGAACCTTCTGTAACTTGTTGATCTTAGCTCACTTCTTACTTACCTTTCTAGCCTTCTTCCCAGTGAGCTTCGTCTTGGTGTGCCTTTTTCCATTCTGATCCTTAGATTCTTTTGGCATAGTTACTTCGCTTTGTTGAGATTATTTCTTAAGATTCAAGGGTAACCCTTCTTCTTCATCTAGAATAGGTACTTCAATCTTCAGTGGTTCTTCTAGCATTCTTGCAACTTCAACATCTGGGTTTCTGGTGTTAAATGGCTTTGTTCTATTCTTTTGTTCTTCAATCAAGTCTGTGATCCTTCTAGTCATGAATTTAGTTAACTCTTTCTTTTTCTGTTCTAAAACTTCTTCTTCTTCTTTCCTTCTGGCCTGATCTCTTTCAATCCAAGGTTTTCCTAGTAGCATGGTAAATGGGGCGTTGTTCTTATTGAATTTAACAATCTCAAAATCTTCCTCTGTCGAATCTCTATTGACAGTCATAGGTAGCTTGGAAAGTCTCCACAGAGTGTTATCAATTTTCCTCTGAATAATCCTATTCCTCCCAATGAGGGAATCATAGCATGCTTTCCTAAAAGTTCCCAAGTTCTTTCTGTCATAATATTCACATGTGTTTCCTCATCTAGAACACAGTCAACGTCAAAGTCTCCTATTCTTTCTTCAAGACATTCTTTTTCTTTGAATATCTCTGATACGTTGACATGTCGGTGGTCATTCAAGGTTTCTCTTATCTGTAGCAATATTTTCTTTGATTATTTCTAGGATTCTGTCATAATCTTAGTTTTTGGATTTGCCTTAGGGTTTTCTTGATTCATATTCATTTTTTCAACCTTAGCAATCATTCTAGGGAAATCCAAAACTTCATGGTCCATAGATTTACAACAAAGACAACTAGGTCTTCTCCCAAGGCATTCCTTAGCAAGATGTTCAAGTTTTCTGCAAATGTAACAGAGGGTTAATCCTCTCTTTCTTTTAAATGATCCCCAGCCTTTCATGTACTGCGCACTAGGATCATGGTAGCTAACTTGCAAAAAATTCTTTCTAGGATCCTGCATACACTTATTAGTCCAAATATCCTTTCTATGCATAGGTATAACATATTTTTCACTATTCTTATCAGATCTACTCATATCAAATCTTCTTTCGTCTATTAGTAACCTAGTTTTCAAGCTAGGACAAAATCTATCAAACATACCTGGATTCATACTTTTGAAACAAAAATTTCCACTAATCTTACTTCTACAAAGCACAAAGCTTTCAGGTCTAGAACTTTTTCACTATTCTTACATTTATCAGAGCACAGAGCTTTCATATCTTACCTCTTTTAATCAAGAATTATCAATTTTACCTTTCTTAGGGCACAAATCTTTCGTATCTTACCTCTTTTCTTCAGATCGGACTTCTTTTCCTTAGCACAGAGCTTGCACAATTTCATATCAGATCTTTGCACATAGCTTCTTCTTCCTCAGTTCCCAGCAATCATAGTTTCAGGTCTAGGCAACGGAACCATTTGTTGGCAGATGGGCAGACCCAGGGTTCAATGCTACAACAGCGCACCAACAAAACCCTAACTACCGACCCTTTCGGCAACACCTATGAAGAAGATGAAGTCTCACCCGAGGTAGAGGCAGGGGTGGTTGCACAACTCAGGTGTCTGCAACCTTAGCTAGGACACATATATGTGATTATAACACTTAATAGAGCACTTAGCACCGTTAGTTCATCGTTATCTAACCAATATCTACTCCACAGAGAAAACAGAGCATCACAACATTCACCCTGATCTAATCTATATAAGCACTTAGCAAAGGAATTAGATCATATCTAACAGATTCAAGCACTAAGAAAGTTCACAAATGTTAGATCTAGCATCTAGATTCATCATAAGCACAAAGCATAAACATATATATCTATATATATCAAAGCACTTAGCACAAAACACATAAACACATCAAAACATCGCACAGAGTAGAATAACTCAGTATTTACGTGGTTCACCCCCACCCTGGGGCTACATCCACCAACTCTTCTTCTTTATTAGCTTCTTCAATGGGTTACATGAACAGAGCCTCAAAACCTTGCTCCGCATAGGACAGAATATCTGCGCAGCTTGCTAGATCCTTCTTCCTTGCGTTATAACACAAATCTCTCCATAGTCTCTTACAATGACTTGCACTTGGCTCTGCAAGTCTCACACAGTATGCACGAAGCCTTACACTTCTTAATCAAACAGATCCCACTCTTAGCACTTAGCCAACTTGCACAACACTTGCGCACTATTCAACTACTTCTTACATTTCCTAGCCTTATATTTATACATACAAAATAGGCCTAAACATGGGTAAACCCATGGGTCGACATCCCATTCCCATTACATATTCCCAAATCCCAAAAAGGACCCAAAAAGGGGTCGAGATCCCGCAATCTCTGCTTCATCTTGTGCTCCATATTCGATAGGATGTCAAAGTCCCAAAATAGGTCAACATGACCAAGAATCTCCCAAAACTTGGTCAAGGGCCAACACCGACTTCTCATTATGGGTGCCTATTTACTTAGTATATAATATTTCCTTTAGCCGAATTCTTCTCTTGGAGGCTAATAACCTAATAAGAGTTATCCTCTTGAGCTGACTTGTCTTCTAGGGTTATTATCCAACTAATTATAATTTCTTCTTGCTTCCTGGAATATTCTATTCTCGTCAGGTTTACATGTGGAGATAAATACCTCCCGCAGGTACCATAATATCAGCACTCCCTCCTAGCTAGGGAGGTATTGAAATTAATGGTCTTGAGCACAAACATACCATTCACCCAGTAGCATCAACATAGTCGAATAGACTATCTCATGATTAGATCATGAGCACCATCGTCACTATCAGTGTCATTACCTGCATCATCTCTCGAAACCATACTCTATCTGAGTAATCAGACATGATGTTAGATAAGTCATTCACTCCATAGAGTGACACAAGATCCATTCTTCTAATCCGGACATATGTCCTAGAAGAATAAATGTTCTAAACGATTTTCCATCTGGGAAATCTTTGTCCATTGATCATCCATCTAGTTGATAATCATTTCCAACACTACTGATAGTCTTTAAGGCAATCATAACAATGTCATTCAATAGAACACAACTGTGTCTATCCATGGTAGCACACAACTACAATCCAGTGGTACACTACCACACCAAGTATCACAAAGATACTTTATCAGTCACATATAGTCACAATCAGTGGAACACATCCACTACAGTAGTATACATCTACTATCTGGAAACATACAGTCTCCATAACAATCATATAATCAACCTACACAGAAAACATTGTTATCATATATAAACTGAATCATATGGGCCATTTTTCCACTCACATCTGTGAGATTTGGAAGAGCATCTTCCCTAAAAAAGTAAAACATCAACGATGAGTTATCTGGACTATTCTTCTCAAGAAAGGAAGAATAATTGTCCCAATTTCTGAGCCTGGACCATTCACCTAGTTGGGTCATTCCTCCGGAACTAAACAAAGTGCAACTTGGATAGAATGAATCTGCCCTAGGGAATGCATGTCCCTGATTGCTAAACTTGGACCGTTCGCCTATCTGGGCCATTCCTCCTACACTAAAAAAAGTGCAACCTGGAAAGAATGAATTTTCCCTAGGGAATGACTGTCCAGACCATTTCCTAATGAAATGATTTCCCTGCACCAACCTCCAAAATGGACCATTCTTCAAAACTAATCACAACTATGATCTTCGAAAGAATGACTATCCGACGAGGTGGACCAGTCTTCTTGACCACTACTGAGAGTGATCGTCAAGAAGAAAGACTGTCCTAGACCATTCCCTATGTTAACCATAAGGGGAATCGTTGTCGATGGTACATCAACAATCCATCGAACCATTTTCATTATGAAAATGACTGTTTGATCTGGACCATTTTTCAAACTGGAAAGTGTCTGTCCATCAAAAATCTCAAACCACTTTCTAAACTGGAAAGGAACTTCTCATCCTGGACCATTTTTTGAACTGAAAAATGACTACCCATAAATCAATAACACATCAGTGCTCCCTCCCAAACTGGGATTCATCTCTTCCTTTTTCAATAAGGAAGTCGTCTCCACGAGCTCCATCTTGAGTACACAAACTCTTTCATCTTGAATAGAGGCTTTAACAAAATTTATGCTTATCTGCTCATCTGTGAAGATATATATTGGAGAACCACTTCTCCTTTTTGGACTTCATCACGGAGAATATAATGTTTGATCTCAATGTACTTTATTCTTTCTCAAACACTAGTTTTCTGAAGGATTCATATAGCTCTGATCATCATAGTTGAATTCAACTCTTTTGTTTCCTTCTAGCTGATAACATCATGGCAAGGGTCAAAATTGGAACATATCCAAGTGGTACTTCTTCAATCATCATGAGATCTTTGTCATGGATTGGCAATCTATCATCCTTGAGTTCTGAGTAACCATTCTGATACAGTATCTTTGTTATAGAAGGTTTTTCACCACGCTTCTATTGTGCATTGGAGGCTCCACACCAAGTTGTTTGAATCCATACAAAACCTTCTTCTATTTGCATACAAGAGTCTCTTCCTGGTATACCTCAAAGCCTTGAGTTTGTTCTACATACGTTTTTTGTTCAATTATTCTGGAGAACATTATTTGCATTCATCTGATGTAAACTCCAACCCCTGGATATTGCAAATGATATAATGACTCATGTAGAGGTATGTTTGGTTTACTAGAACAAACAATCATTGTAGTCTTCTCCCTCCATCTGGGAGAAACCTCTAGTTCTGGATCTCACAATTCTTACATTCATAAGTCTTCTATACATTGTTCTTCATCACATCTTTCATTTCCTCTGCTTGATTTATTTTTAGTGAGTTCAAGTCAGGCTGGTAGTCTTTTGATTCTCGATACAATGATTGGTTGTTTTGTCTTTTCTTTCTATTTTTGGAATCTTCATGTTCTTCCTTATGTTTTTATTTAGCTCTTAGGTCCATGGAGTTTTCTATAGATTCCATGCCTTGAAGATTCCAACTTCTTCCTTTCATCATAGGATCATGGATGTGGATGGACAACTAGGGATACTTTAAGGCTTCTTTTCAAAGAAGACTTCTTCTAAGGTCACATTGAACACGTGTTGCTTTTTCATGGTTGCTTCCATGGATAGATACTTAATCATCTTCAATGGATCATATAATTTAGGATTAGCTCCCTCCTAATCCTTGCTTCATGCATGAATGCATGCTCTTCTTTTGGAAATATATAATCAGCTCTCTCCATCTAGGAGAGTCCACGCTTCCATCTGCATCCTTATTGCCTTTTGCAAAGTGTCACAAATATTTTTCCAATTTCCTCTTGATTGTTGACTTCTTTCTGTCTTTACTTCCTCTAGGTTTCTTCAATATTGATTTTGATTTTGGTTTATCTTGCAACTGTTACTTATGTAATATCTTCCACATGAATTGTTACCAATGGTTGTTGATGTACTTCATCCTTTCATGTGTATTGTCTGACTTGTACTCATAGTGACATCAATCCTTATCTTGTTGTTCTTCCATAGGTATAGTTTCTCTTGGAACATATTATCTTCTAGGAAATAGATATGCAAGATATGTACAGAAAACATGGTATGTACAAGAACTATGAGGAGTATTGTTACCTTGTCTTGGAATAAGAAGTATGTTTCATCCTGCTTAGTCTTCTTTGAAGGTTCATTTTCTTCGGCAATTGATGCTTCGCGTCTCTCCTTCCTTTTCTTTAACTCGGGACAATGATTCTTGTAGTGACCATATTTTCGACCGTTGAAGCATTGTATTTCTGACATATCTTTCTCTTGATTTGGCTTCTTCCTGGAGCCAAAATTCCTTATATTCCTGAAATTCTTTAACCTTGTTGTGAAAGCTTGATCATCGTATTTATTTTGGGGTTTCTCTTTTGCATTGATCCTTGATTCTTCTTGTGAACAACAAGTCCAAAGTTCTTCAAACATGGGATACTCCTCCCTTATGTCCATGCTTGCAGCAAATGCATCCCATGTCTTGGGAAGACTATTGAGTACTGTGTTTACCAATTCCTTCTCTGAAATGATCTCTTCAATGGATTATAGTTGATCTCTTAACTGAGATATTCTAACAAAGTATGATGTTATGTTGTCACCGTCATTCATCTTCATGTCACGGAGCTCATTCTTCAGACTCATTACTTGTCCGATGTTTCTGACTGAGAAGAGGTTTGTTAGGGCATCGTACATCTTCTTAGAAAAATCAAGATGGGAGATGTAGGGTATCAGGTGGTATTTTATAGAATCCACTATGATACTCATGGCATTGATGTCATTTTCTTTGAACTTCTCCATAACTGCAACGTTCTGCGGTTCCTTTTCCTTTCCTTCTTCAAACTCTGGTTCCACAATCTTTCCTTTCACGATATCCAAAACTTTATTCTTTGCAAGGATGAGATCAATCCTTGTCTTCCATGCTCTGAAGTTAGAAACCCCATCTAACTTGTTTTATGACTTCATAGAGTAACTCACGGTCGCCTTGACTTGGTCAACCCTAGATTTGACCAAAAACTCAAACCTCACGTCTTGGCTTGCTGAGAGTACCAGGAGATTCTCTAGGCTAGGGTGCACTAGTATATCCATAAATTAGGTCAATCCCTTCACTTAAGGTGCCTCAACAAGAGGGTTAGGGTTTCTGCAACTGCACCTACTAGTAACCCTAGCGACAGTGCTTTAGTAACTGCTCCTACTAGAAACCCTAGCGATAGTTCTTCAATGAGCTTAGTATCCTTATGGCTATGCTCCCTTCCAGTGGTTATACTGAATGAAGGAGGTGTGGGCCCATAACCTATTAGAATATGATGGATGTGCTCGTTTAACCATAGAAAATATCACTATTGTCACCCAACCATAGGCCGAAGCCACCCCCGAGCACCTTAACCTTGAAAGAGAATCATTTTGGAAGAAAACCATAGGCTAGATAGCCAAATAAGATAGCGCACCTCTCTCCAAGGATAGCGCACCAAATAGGAGTAAAAAGAGCTGATCAGAGAGTCCAAACCATAACCAAGAGAGAGTCCAGGGAAAAACAGAAATCTTCTAGCTGCAACGGCAACTCTCCTCCAAACTTGCACACAAATTGGCCAACTGCAGTACGCACAAGTGTTTCTTCTGCAGTTCTGAGAATGCCTATCAGAATGAAGACTGACCTCCTATATTTATACTAAAACTGGCAAACTGCATGGGCCGACTTCTCATTCTAGGTGCCTATTTACTTAGTATATAATATTTCCTTTAGCCAACTTCTTCTCTTGGAGGCTAATAACCTAATACAAGTTATCATCTTGAGCCTACTTGTCTTCTAGGGTTATTAGCCAACTAATTAGGGTTTCTTCTTGCTTCCCAGAATATTCGATTCTCGTCAGGTTTACACGTGGGGGTAAATACCTCCCGTAGCTACCATAATATCAACAAATCCTTCATCTCAAAGTCATAAGTCAATGTTCACTTGCATTCAACAATAAGTCTTTCTGAACCAGTAAGGAATGAATCATCTGTATGCAGGACCAAGATCGGGAATTCATCATGAACAATATGATAATATAGGTTTGGATCAACAACACTCTTGTTGAAGCCCAAACTCATAAAGAATCTATCCATCTTCTCGTACCAATCACGAGGTGTATGCTTTAGTCCAGACATGGATTTCTTCAACCTGTACACATGATATTTCTCATTGTTTATCACGAATTCCTCTGGATTCTCAATATAAACTTCTTCCTCAATCTCACCATTGAGAAATGTTGTCTTTACATCCATCTGATGTAGTTTCCAACTCATGGATGATAGTACGAATGGAAGTGTATCGGGCTACTGGATCAAATGTCTCATCATAGAAAACTCCCTCTGTTTGTGAGAATCCTCTGGCTACAAATCTCGCTTTGTATTTCTTGACACTTCCATCAGTTGCATGCTTGATCTTATAGATCCACTTGGAAGTCACTACAAACTTCCCTTTTGGTCTCGGAACAATATCTCATACATCATTATTCAAGATAGACTAGTATTCTTCTATCATAGCATATTTCCATACCTGCTCACTTGTAGCTTCTCCATGACAAGAAGGCTCAGAATCAATGATGTGGCTCATGGTTGTAAGGTAACTCGAGAATTTATTTGGTCTCTTGCTTTATCGGGATGTGCCTTGAGGGATTGCATGTCCCTCTGCCTCTTGCAGAGTTTGTCAAGCCCAGACAAGCCTTTTATTCCCTACTGCAATATCTCTAGGAATATCAACTGGAGCAACTGGAACAACTGGATCAATTGGAATAATGGTTGCCTCCCTCTGAACTATTGAAGGGGAGAAGGTAATGTCTCTTCCTTCTTCTCAATTAGTTTGATGCCCTTTGAAGTATGAAGGATAGATATCTTATTTTTCATGTTCGTTAACCTGAAGATGTCTCATGTCATCTCAGGTCATCTACTGATTCTACAGTATTTTGACCTTTGTACTAGGATAAAAAACAATCAATAAGGATTGGACTCTCGTACTAGGGATAATGGTCCAAGTCATGAGGACTCCCACACTAGGGATAACACCCTTCACTATCAAAGATGCAATCAACTATTGGTTTAATGATTAAATCAAACAAGTTTTCTTAGTCTGCACTCATGATCAATATTGCATTTGGTTTAGAGGAAGTAATCCTCATCTCTCTTGTCTTCATCCTTTTGATGTGGGTATGGATCAATGTCAGCGGTGGAAGCATATTGTCTTCCTTTCTTCCTGGTAGGACAATTTCTCGCATAGTGTCCATACTTGTCACATGTGAAGCACATGATCTTTGTCATGTCTCTTCTCTTATCATAACCTGAAGTTGATGAAGTCTTCTCATCTTTGAATGTTTGCCTGAAGTTTCTTTTAAAAATTCCTCCTTTCTTTGTATGAAGTGCAAGAGCATGATTTTCATCGGGAGGGAATTCTTCCACTCCTCTATCTCTAAGTCTGATTTCTTCTTGGGTACATTATGTCCACAAACGATCAAAAGTAGGTATTTGTTCTCTTCCACTGGTAATTTGAATAAATGGTTCCCAATTTTTTGGAAGATTATTGAGAGTGGTCAAAACAAGTTCTTTGTTAGATACGATTTCTCCAATGGCACCTAGTTGATCTCTAATCTCTAACATCTTCATAAAGAAGGCAGGAACGGTGTCACCTTTTGTCATCTTGATACTTTGAAGTTGGTCCTTCAATGTAAGATCTTTGAGGGTGTTGTCATTCTCAAACATATTCTTCAATGCTTCATACATTTCATAAGTTGTCTTCAGGTTGGCAATACGAGGTAGGAGGTGATCTCTTACTTAGTAGATGTTTATCTTCCTTGCCTTGACATCGTCTTCCTTTCTCTCTTCCTTATCTTCATTGGTATCTTTCTTTGGTAAAGTATTTTGTATCACACTCAATCGGTCATCCTCTTCAAGGGTGATTTGAAGTCTTGACTTCTAGGAGCTGAAGTTGCTTGATCCATCAAGCCTATCTTCCACCAAGGTTTTGTTCTTCATATTTTCAGATTATTCACAAACCCTTGCCAACTGGGCTAGAAAACCTAACGGCTAGGCTAGGATAGAAACCTTAGGTTTTTTTGGGCTTATGACTGCCAACAATAACCCTTGAAGTCTGGAAGAACACAGGTAATCTTGAAGGTTTCTTCAAAGAGTTGTAGAAACCCTAAAACCAAAAATCTGCAGAAAAATGTGAAACCCTAGAAACCCTAGGGCCAAAAATCCAAAGTGCTCAGAATTTCACTTTGAAAGTTTCTAGAGGTGCTCTAGAGGAGTCTGTACTCCCCTATGCCAAAATTTTCCCCAACGTCCAAGTATTAAGGGATGAAACTGGAAAAAAAAGAGGGTCGTATGAAATTTCTGGAAACCCTAGGAGGGTCGTACGATTCTGCAAAAAGAGGACGACTTGCTTTGAAGGCTTGTGCAATGGCTTCTTAAATACCTAAGCTATGATACCATGTTGATTTTTCACTAAACTAGGCTCAATCATGAAGTTTATTCCAATTTTATCATTTTACTTGAACCATAGACAATTGCAATTACACCATAAACAATTTGTTGCAGTAATGAAGATCACAAGAAGAAATTCCATTCACAAGTACACAAGAAGTATCCTCGAAAACCCTTCTCAACAAGGGAATAAAACCCATCCAATCCTTTGTTATATTCTTCAAGAGAAAGACCTCCCACACCATAAACTTAGCACACAAAAGGGTGCTCACAAAACCAATAAGACTAGCGCCCAAGAGAGGTGCGCACTTCAGCCCTAGAAAAAGTATTTGCTGAAATTTCCAAACTCACATGTGTTGTGTTTCCTCAATGGGGAAATCACCTTTATTTATACTAGAATGGACATGTCAAAAGTGGTGTTTATTGGCACAACAAGGCCGACCTCAATAAATTAGAATATAATTAATAATTACCATATTATTTGTCTTTTACATTAATTATCTTTCACTTTATGGTGGGGTCGAACTGTACCCTTTACATCACAATTAGGGTTACAGGTCAGTCTGACTCTTGTAAAATATAGCAAGGGATATCACACACCCACTAGTGCTCAGCCACTAGGGGCACATCCACCTGTGCTCAGCCACAGGGATGTCCAAGTCAACAGATCTCTATCTCACTGTGTCTCACAAGATAATCATCAGGATACACACTCACTAGTGCTCAACCACTAGGATCACATCCACCTGTTCTCAGCCACAGGGACGTCCTACTCAACAGATCTCTATCTCACTGAGTCTCATAGGAGAATCATCTCGAGTATCACATCATCTCAACTCTCTGCATAGAGGAGAATAGTAAACCCATCACATGGGCTCCTTCACCCCTCACAGGGGTACACAGCATTTCATCTCAAACGATACACCCATCTCATGGGCATCTTCCCTTCTCAAGGGCACACATTGTTTCATCTTCGTCTCAAAGAGAACGACACACCCATATCATGGGAATATTCCCTACACAGGGGCACACAACGTTCCATCTCTATCTTAGAGAGGAACTACACACCCATCCCATGGGCACACCCAACTCATGGGCTCTCTCTCAGGTTGACTTACTCAGTCTGTGTCCTGGAGGATGTCTCACGCAGTTGTAATCATCAACACTTTCCACCCTCCATTTATCATTTTTTCAACTCTATAGTTCAAATTGAGCTTGTGGTGGATATCGATTCCAAGATACTTGTATGAAGGAACTTCCTCCAAGCTATTGTTGTCATAAACAAAACTATTGTAAGTGATTCTTTTGGACTTAATTATCATAAACTTTTTTTTGTTAGTGTTCACAGTCATGCCCATTCTAGAGTTGTTATAGGATGCCACCTCACCACAGAAGTTTCTCCTTCTAGAAGCATCGAGAAGATGCTCATTTTTCCCACGTATGAACATTCTCGCACCCTGCTTATAGAGCAACCTGCAAACCTATCGCAACCTAGCTATGGTGCATCCTACGAGAATCAAGCATTCTCGCACCCTAGCCATAGTGTAGCATGCAAAAATCATCTTTAATAGGGTTTTTACAAAGGGAAATGCAACTTCTTTTCTCAGGAAGAGTTCTTCTCCCTTCTTTCTTCAGGAACTCAGGCCACTGACCCCTCTAAAGACTACAGACAGGTTTACATCATTAACGGTCATAGG
>ML779066.1:1190510-1205852 GCA_009831015.1 Picea engelmannii | reverse complement strand
TAGCCATCTCCATGATTGTTCCTTCCATCTCTTCAGGAGTGATTTTCTCATTAGACTCGCATTCTACTCTAGAGTAACCAGTCTGGGGATATGGCTCAAGATTGAGTTCATAGCTCTTTCTCTCAATCTCCAACTTTGAGAGGAGTTGATGGTAGTAAGCAATGAGCTCCTTTTCTATGTCACCATGCTCTTCTAGTTTTTCCCCATTGGCATTATGTAGAGAAACGATTTTGTTCATCAACATTGATTAATCATGGAATCGTGGAAGAATTAAGAGTTCTTGTCACCTTTCTTGAGCCACCTGATTCTTGATTTTTGTCTCCATAAATTTTCATCTTTCTTCTCTCTCATTTCTATTTGCTCCTTCGATCTATCCTCCTTTAGTGCTAGCTTCTCATTCCTACCTTCTTTTATGATAATTGATTGAACCTCTTCCATTTGGATTTCTAAGTCATGTTGAGCTTTAAAAATATTTCCAAAGACTTTCTTATTCCAATACTTAAGTTTGGTCTTTAGGATCTTGAGGTACTTCTAGAATCGATACATCAACGTTCCTTTCATTGGATCTACGTCCTTCCACCATTGCTTTATATTTTCTTTGAAGTACAGATGATCAAGCCAAAAAATTTCAAAGCAAAATGGTTTATCTGGGAGGCCCCAGGTTGCCCCTGGTTAGACATATAGTGATCGGATCCCACTCCAGGTAATATTTTTTCTTTAAATGTTGCTCCTGTCTAGATGAGGGATTTAGAGATTAGGAAGCGATCTAACCTTACTGTAATCTGATGCTTACCTCCTCTTTTATTATTCCATGTATGGAAACCATTGGTGGTCATTATGTCCACCAATCATAATCTTGAGATGGTGTTCATAAAGGTAACACTATCCTCCCTTTTAGGGCCGAACTTTTCTGTCCAAAATTTCAGATGCAGACCTTTTGAGTTTGTGAAGTAGGGACCGTCTTCAAAGACACATTATCTGTCCTCTATGCATTGCTATAGAAAATCCCTTGGAGCCAAGCTTTAGATCTACTTGGTCCTTGGGCTTCCATTGTGAGTTTATCTACCAAATTAATGTTTTCTCCAAGGGCTCCCCACAAACTTCCTTATAACCAACCTTGCCTAAGGCCGATGATATAGATTTAAATATTGATATGGCTAGTATCTTAGCAAAGGTTAATGTACCTGTCCCTCTTAGTATTGATATTGTATTTTTTTTTAAATACCTACAACATAGTCTCTATTGCGACATCTTGGAGTGTCACTCCCATAGCAACCACGTCGGAGATGATACCTCTTAACGTCTCTCTTCCCACATTCTAGACGTCTCTCTTGGCACCTTCAAGACGTCGGTCTTGCCACGTTCCAGACGTCTCTCTTGCCACATTCCAGAAGTCTCTCTTGCCATGTTTAAGACGTCTCTCTTGCCACGTTCAAGACGTCGATCTTGCCACGTTCCAGACGTCTCTCTTGCCACGTTCTAGACGTCGGTCTTGCCACGTTCCAGACGTCTCTCTTGCCACGTTCTAGACGTCGGTCTTGCCACGTTCCAAACGTCTCTCTTGCCATGTTCTAGACGTCGGTCTTGCCACGTTCGATACGTCGGTCTTGCCACCTCCAAGACGTCGCAATAACGACGAAATCTATGTCGTCGGAAAAGAGACGTCATGTGAAACAACGTTTGAGGGGTTCCGTTGTTTGTCGTTCTCTCGACAATATAAAGTGGCAATTGCGTCGAACGCACCATCGGAATTTGACCCAAATGTACTAGTGAGAGAGCCCCCCAAAGTATGAAGTTAGAACAAAGTGATAGCTGAAATACTTTGTCAAATGTGTGTAGGGAACAAGGAACAGTCGGTCGGAAACCTGCCAACAAACAAGGAAATACAGTACAATAATATATCATCACTGAGGTAGGCATTCCCATACTCAGAATACAAATGACTCAAAGAATAAATGCCAACATGCGAAGATCCATGTCAAGTAAGACAGGTCATGGCCACCAAACATATACTGTGGATCCATGCCGATATGACTCAAATCTGAACATAGCCACCAAAAATACACTGTGGATCTATGTGTTAAAGATTGAAATTTGAACATAGCCACCAAACATACAATGTGGATCTATGCAACAGTACAAACTAAATATACTCCAATGCAACCTGAATCTATCAGAAAAGATCCAGGGTCTTTATCTCCACCACTCTATAGTACGAATCTAACCATGTGAATACATGTGTCGAAGTCGAACATGGTAGAAACCACTTGATTACCGGTCATTAGTGTATATCGTTAACAAGTGTGAGGAAAATCACCATTAATGCCAATGAATCCCAAGGTACACTAGTACAATCCAATGAATGTGAATTAATGAGATGAAGTCGAACACTCGGCGGAATCTTCCGAACAGGGGTCAATAATGAAAACCCATTGTCGAAAGCAAAGAAACCTGCCATTGAGGCATGCAAGTTCCAAGGTACCAATTAGTTTCTAAGTCTGATTCCTGGATAATGAGTTGATGTTGGCAGGAAAAGACTCGTCACAGGAGGGCCTTTATGTATCCCACATCAATGACACGAAATAGGTAACAAGATTTGAGGTAGATCAGAGTAACAAGTGATTTAGGACTGACTCAGGGATGGCCGACGCAATAGAAGGCTTAAGGACTGCAGAAATGACCGACGCAATAGAAGGCTTAAGGACTGCAGAAATGACCGACGCAATAGAAGGCTTTCCGGGTTGAATTTCTCTTTGAACATATTGATGACATGACAATTGTCTTGGAAGAAATGATTCAACAATAGGGATCACAGACCAATTTGTAATCTTAAAGGAGTATGATCAAGAGACAAGTGGATTTTCCAACCTAGACACAAAGTGAGTGAAAGGGTGTCATGTTCAAAAATGACTCTTCCATGGAATACAGGTTTAGACACAATTCTTTCCCAATTTTCCCCCCACCATTTCTGGCGAGTACCTCTTTATTTTTACGCAAGCTTGAGGAGGATAACATATGCTTGTATTGTAAGCTCATCCTTCGGACGAGTCCCTCGGAGTATGTTTAACGAACCCTAGGAAGGAGTGGTTCTATCCCACATGGGCCTTTCAATGTTTGTTTTATGAGTCCAAAGAAAGAAAACTCAGGGGTTTTTCATGTTTTGAGAGTCTGAAAAACACTTAAAGATAACTCTCCCAATTCCTTTTTCATAAATTAGTTCAACGAGACCAAAAAAGTGATAAACTATTGCTCACCGAATGTTTTCTTCAAATACTTTTATGAGCATGAAAAGAACAAGATCGCTCGGCAATCTTTTCATGTTTAGAGAGTCTGAAAAGAGCTTAAAGGGAACTCCAGGGGGTTCCTTTTTCGTATAACCTTTACGAGTCCGAAAAAGTGACAAAAATATACTTGGTTACATTCTCATTGATTTACGAGCATGAGAAAGAACAAATACTAAGCTTGGTAACTTATTCTCATGTATTTACGAGCATGAGAAAGAACAAAGACTAAGCTCGGGATTGTTTTCATTTTTACGCAAGCTTTAAAAAAAAACAAAACTATGCTTGGACCTGGTTTCATTTTTTACGCAAGCTTGAACTAGAGGAAACTATGCTTGAGGTAAGTGGTTTCATTTTTACTCAAGCTTGAACCATAGAAAACTATGCTTGCGACTTCCCAACGCATAACACAGGGATGGTTGGTACTTAGCCCCCAGCTTAAGAAGCTAGCAATTTAACTTCAGCATAAAGTCTAGAGGCCGAAACCAAATTCCCCCCAAGCTTTGTTTCATCCAACTACAAAGAAAAATGAAATGAAGCTTCAAATACTAGACGAGGGACTTGACTCGAATAGAGAGGGGGAAAACTATTTCATTTTTTAACGAGCTTGACATAGAAACAAGAACTATGCTCGTAACCTCTGTTTCATTTTTTAACGAGGTTGCCACAGAGATGAAAAAACTATCCTCGTAAGTGGTTTCATCGGATGCCACCTCACCACAGAATTTTCTCCTTCTAGAAGCATCGAGAAGATGCTCATTTTTCCCACGTATGAGCATTCTCGCACCCTGCTTATAGAGCAACCTGCGAACCTCTCGCAACCCAGCTATGGTGCAGCCTATGAGAATCAGGCATTCTCGCACCCTAGCCATAGTGCAGCATGCGAAAATCATCTTTAATAGGGTTTTTACAAAGGGAAATGCAACTTCTTTTCTCAGGAAGAGTTCTTCTCCCTTCTTTCTTTAGGAACTCGGGCCACTGACCCCTCTAAAGACTACAAATAGGTTTACATCATTAATGGTCATAGGGATGACGAAAATAATGTGTAACAAGAGCAGAAGTCCTTGAGGGTTATTAGTTTCTTACTTAAGTCATTGGGACTATTTTCCATAAGAACAATATCACCAGCATAAAGAAGGAGGATGATGATTATATTGGCGAGAGTTGGGTCAACACAGCCTATGTCGTTCAAACAATCTTCTAACTTATCAATATAGTTTCCAAAAAGGGTAGGAGATAGGGGACAACCTTGCTTGACTCTTATATTACAGTTAATTTCTTCTGACCATCCCTCGGTGTTCCTAAACTTGGAAATAAATTTATCATATAGCCTTATTGTAGCAACTCTCAACTTGAAAGGGACTTTAAGCTCTTCTAACCTATTCTAAAGGCTAGTCCTAGGCACGGTGTCAAAATCTTTTCTAAAATCAACGAAACAACAAAGGAGATTGGTTTTAACATTAAGACACTCCTCTACAATGATCCTAAAGGTAATAAGGTGGTCCACACTGGAATGGTAGCCTCTAAACCCAACCTGGCCTCTAGCTCTTTTTCCATGGCTTTCTAGCCATGTGTTGATCTTCTTTTCCAAAATACTTCCATATAGATTAGCTAAAATGGGGCTAATCATAATGGTCCTATAATTAGAGGAATTGCTTTTATCCCCACTTTTAAAAATAGGTACAATGAAGCTTTGAGTCCAAGGTTTTGGGAAGCCTTGCTGGATAGCGAAATTGAAGAGCTTAGGTATGTGAGGGATGACGATAGGTCCTCCAATTTTTAATATTTCAGCTCGGTAACCTTCAATGTCCTTAGTTTTTCCTTTTGAGAGTCGCTTAACCCAAAACTTAATGTCATCTATAGAAAACATGCCATCCTTTGTAGAGTTGTTTGGCATATTGTTCATGACGTTAGGGGATTCATACACATTTTTAAGGTAGAAATTCCAGTCCTTCAAAGGAATCTTATAATTTTCTTTAGTTTTACGAGTTAGAATTTGCCTCCAGAATTTCTTAGGATCTATCTTAAATAGGTGCAAAAGCTTCTCTGGCTTTCTATGTATATAGTCTTTTTTTTTTTCGTTTAACTAAGGTTTTGTATCTATTTATCTTATCAGATTTTAAAGATGCATTGAAACATCCCTAATGGCTTTTCTAGCAATTTTACATTCATTATTGTACCAAGGGTTATATATATATATATATATATATATATATATATATGGGGGGGTGGGTGTGGCATAATGATGCCAAGTCTTAGATAAATCATTGGGGAATAAAAGAAGTTATTTTGCAGAATATCGATAGTATTAAAAATATTGTACAGGCTAAATTTAAGGAGAATCTATGATGCGATAAAGAATTAGAGGATAAAAGAAAATTAAGATATTATAAAGAGGTGGTTAAGCCTAACTTTGAAGATCAAAAGTATCTCTTTGTTTTGACTAGCGTAAAGAAGATAATCAATATTGCTAAAATAAGAACTAATTCTCATGAGCTGCATCATGAAACTCGACGTTGAACAATCCCCAAAACACCATGGCTAGAAAGAATCTACCACCTTTGTGACACCAAGAGGGTTGAAAACGAAAAGCACTTTCTCCTAGAATGCCCTACATATACCCAAATTAGATCCCAATGTCCAAATATTTGTCACAATACCGACCTTTCTAACTTCCTAAGTTATCAAAACTTTAGTGATCTTGGAGCACTTATCTTAATGTTTTTCAAGCATCAAAATAACATTTTAAAGAAATCCGAGTAATTTGTTACTTTTCTTAAAATCCAATAAACCAATTTTAATCTCAATAGACATTAATCATTATCATCATCATCTATATAATTAATTTCAAAATTCTCTTCATTTTATAAGAATATTAATACAAAATAAAAATCCACACATCATACTTACCCTATACTTCCCCAAGGGTGAAAACCCTTGTAACTTGGTCGAAAAGCAGTCACGTTTGTTTTATCCTTTCACTATTATACCTGTCGATAGGCATGGTATATAGTGTTGAGTTAGGTTTGACTTTCTATTAATTTATGGTTGACCATAAAATATACACCCTTTTATCTAAAGTTTTAAAAAATAATGATTAATTTTAAATTTTAAATCTCATTTATCTGATATCTTATTGGCCAAAAACTTTGAAGTCTTATTGCTACCTTCACTTCCCCCAATGTTATTGTATTAAATATTTATGTCATCTAGTCATTTCATACCTACTCCTTGTTTCCCTATCTCCTTAAACAATACTTTCATTATTATAATCGGCAGGTACATGCTACCTAGTAGCCTTGTTTTATTTCATATCGAAATCCTCCTAGGAGTGAAAAACCTTGTAAACCTTGTAACTTGGTCCAAGCGCAGTCACGTTTGTTTTACCCTTTCATTATTTTATTTCATATCAAAATCCTCAACATTATCCAAGATATAAACATCACGTCAAAAAAATTATCACAAGCCTTTGAGTGGGGCACGGGTCCTTAGCTATCATCCACACGTTCTTACATCACATAATATCTACACACATTCAACCTTTATGTTTATAATGCCATGGCCGACTTAGTACAACATCAACTAATTGACTTAACTTGGATGGAAATTGCTTAGAAGAAGGCCCATCGCATCGGCCCATCGCATCTTTTTGAAGTTTAACTATATTTAAGTATATAGTTACACAATTCAAACGCCACCAAATATGACCTCATTCTTCACACAACTATCATCTATCATAATAGTACGACGTTTTGTGAAGCTCTTACAAGTGGGAAAAATTGAAGGTTTGGGGATTAATAGCATAAGAGAAGGCTCCATATCGTAACACTCATTCGAAGGAGGACAAGTTCTCTTTGTACCTTTCTCTGTGCATTGTCATTTTGGAAATACATGAGGACAAGCTCTCTTTATACTTTTTTATGTCCATTGTTATTTTGGAAATACCTTGATATTGAGTGATTAATCTTATGGTACACTAACACTATAGGAATAGAAGAGTGATCAATATCATGGTAAACTAACACTATAGGAATAGATGTTGCATTGTCCCTGATTTGAAGGACATGTATAAGGGGTTAAAGAAAGGTGAGAAGGATATTAGGAATAGATGTTGTAGTGTCCTTGATTTGAAGGACGTGTGTAAGGGGTTAAAGAAAGGTGAGAAGGATATTGTAGAGATTAATAGGAATGTGACATATTTGATGCCCTAGTGAATCAATAGAAGGGAGACTTTAAGAAGCAACTAAAGGAACATAACATAATTAGGGATTAATGTATTGATGTAGGAGAGAACATATTTGGTCTTCGTGAATGGGGAGAGCAGTCTCTAGCAATATTAGTTTTGATGCAAGGTAGACATGCTCAAATGGTCTCTAAAGGTGCGCCCATGCAGTTTCTACTAGAGTACATTAAGGCATTTCTCAATCTCTTCCTTGACTTTGTTGCGCCTCCTTAACCAAATCACATGGACACCTCAATGACTCGATATCCTCTAACCTCCCTAGTAATTTAGTGGAGCATGTTGGTGTTCACAAGAATCATGAAAACAAAGTTCTATCCACTCACACATCCACCAACTATGAATTCCAAAAACACATCAACCCATCCAGATCATGAAGTGGACACCCATTCTAGGCATAATTAATATTTCCTAAATTTATGTAGATGTATTGCTTTTTTTTAGTTAGATAACCCATTCTAAGCATAATTAATATTTCCTAAATTTATGTAGATGTATTGCTTCTTTTTGTTAGATCAGTTTGTTCAATAATGTTTATGTGACTTCTTTTTCAAAAATATTGTGGTTCAATAATGTTTATGTGATTGTTTGTAATAATTGTCAAATTTTAAAGTTCATCTACTTATAGTAATAAAACAATATATATAGTAGTAGGTATACACCCCCATTTTATTATATATTGAATTACCACGAGATCTTTTAATATAAATCCTTACTCATTCCTATGAAAGAAATGAAAAATAAATTATTTAGAACTTTATTTACACGTGTATTCTTGACGTTATAATATGAATCGAAAACCTTTGATATATCATTGTAAATGTGACAACGCCACTTTGGAATCTATTGATTATATTGTGACCTTAATTAACATAGGATAAAGAAGGAATTCTAGAGATTGTGGGAGAAGGGATCATTATATTGCTTATATTGTGACCTTAATTAACATAGGTTAAAGAAGGAATTCTAGAGATCGTGGGATAAAGGATCATTATATTGCTGAGAAAAGTTAAATGGAGGTAAATTTGTAATTTTAACACTCGTAAATTGTAATTTTAAATTAAGTTGCATGTTAGATGTTTAAAATTCTTATTTATAATTTGTAAATTGTGGTGGATGTTTTATTAGAAATAGTTCGTTATAATAAATTTTACAATATTGTAAATTTTTTTATTATAATATATTTTATCTAGATTCTAGATTTAATGTTACTAGTTTAATGCCTGAAATACTAAATAAATTAAAACTAAAATGAAAAGACAAGCAAATAACATACTATCCACACAATCAACACAAAATGTATCTTGATAAAATTTAATATAGGAAAAACTCGGCTAGAAGGTGAGGCATGTGCTCTACTCTTCTTTTTTTAGTTATGAAATGCAAATACAAAGAAAGGGGCACTCACTATGGAGTTGTCATGGACATTGTGGCTAGAATGGCTTTTATAGAATCTTCTACTTCCTTTGTTCGGCTTCAATATCTCACTCTCAATGCTCTACTCTCATATGGAATAACACTCAATATAAAAGAATTGAACCCCTTCCTTTCCTAGCCGTCTAATTTTTAACATACCCTAATTGATGTTTAGGGTTGGTTTTTGCAAGTCTCAACCCCCAATTAATGTTAGTATTTTGGACCCTCTAGAATCTTCTTGAAAATCTACACGTGACTAGCTCCACATGTTGGCACCCAAAGTTTTGGGTTCATTTCGCACGCGTGCACAAACAAATTTGTGCACGCTCATTCCAAAGTTTTGTGCACCTAAGGTATTGTGTGAAGAATGACAAGGAGTGTACACCAGAACAAGTTTTAAGAGTGCAGACCAGACCTAAAAGATTATAAAATGTGCATCGGTCCCAATTTTGATGTGCACCAGAAATAAAGAAGGCACACGTCGGAATCAAGAAAGGAATCATCAGGAAACTCCTCTTGAATGATTATTGCCAGCAACACAAGGGATCGTGGAGCTAAAAAAGGATGAGCTGAAAGGTAATTAATATTTCCTCGATTCCATAAGGTTACATGGACTTCAGGCAGGTACCAAAAGTGTGCAAGGCATTTTTGTTAGTAGACTAAATGGAGCAAAGCAGAAAGAGACAAAGCGCCCAAGTAGAAAAAGCTATAAAAGGAAGCAGCAATATCATAAATGGGGCTAGCTAGATGTTTAGATGAGATCCATTGAGTCCTTGGTATCGAGCTCACTCTAAGTCTTTGTAGTGTTGTAATATTTCTAAATATATTCCTTAGTCCGTTATATATCTGAAGTGTTGAGAGAATGCACATTGTGCAGTGTGTTGTATTTCTAGAAATTGATATAAAGGATATATGAAGCTTTGTTGTTATCTAATACGGTCTGCTTAATGTATGCCTATGTTGTAATGGAATGAATCTAGTAATAAAGATGTGATAGTTATGATCTATTATGTGGCTATCCTGTACTATTTGGATATGTGTGTGTATTTTTTTACTTCTTAGTCACAACAACTTGTCAGATATGAGTTACATGAATGCCAGCCTCGATGGATATTTTTTTGTTTAAGCCTTCATCCATGTCACAAGACCCTATGGTCTCTGTGATCCTCTCTGCATCTCGAGTGAGACCTTCCTTAGCCTTGTTCGAGGATTGATATGCGAGGTTTTTGTTGGTCAAATCTAGACGAACCCTGGGTCTAAGCTCCCCAACATTAAGGAGGAAATGTGCAAGCATGGAACAAAATGGAAACAAATGGTTATGTTGTCAGGACCTGAAATAATTGTAGGTAATGATGAAGGAAAGAGATGAGGTGACATCCATATCGAGAGGAAATCAAAGACTAGTTCACTATGAAAGAGCATGAGTTTTCCCTGCGAGAAACTCAGGGTATGAAAGAGAATGTGAAGAAATGGAAAGATGACTATCTTTACGCGAATATGCATGAGTTTTTCTTTGTTGAAATTCCTTCTTTGTTGTATGAATGGTTAAAAATGAAAACTGCTACCAATTCTACTCTGTGGCCTTTGGAACAAGGGGTTTGGGATCAAGTCAATCTTGAAAATTTGAAAGTGTTGGATAATAAGCAAACTTGGGCTATTGACTTCTGGTTTACTCGATTAAAAGAAGGCTACATTGTTGAGTTTGTTGTGGAGTACACCGATTCTTTTAGTGAGGCTGAAAGAAAGTTCGCGGAAGGTCTGAGGAAGCGAATGCTAGAAGAAATTCCACTCTAGATAAATATGTTGTCTGTAGAGAAATGGATGATGCACATGGAGCCCGACATAATGGATGAGTAAACTCCCCTAGTGCTAAGGGGGGGAGCTTGCAAAGATGAGGGAAAGTGAGAAAATGGATCCGTGGAGGAGAATTTAGAAAGTGTTGAGATGAGGTGAGGAATGGTATGGACCTAGAGGAGCAGAGGAGAAAAAGAGTCGAGAGATACGCAAGAATAATTGAGATAAGAATAAAAATAGAGCATAGAGGTGGAAAAGAGTTATCCAAGGGCGTGTAACAAGGGGTCAAACCGAGGATGAAGAGAAAATAAACTACACTAGGTGGTAGTGCGGAAGAGTATGTTGTGCCAGAGTGAAGCACAGATGAGGATAGGCATGTGAAGAGGCTTGGCATAAAAGATAGGGTTTCTAATGGGGATACCAGTAGTGATAGTAGTAAGGGCCTAGGTGATGAAATTTGCATCCCTTTGTTGTTACAGAGTGTCACAACCTTAGAAGAAGATGAAGCGCAGAGCAGTGGTGTGTTGATAGGAGGAAAATATGGTGCACAGAGCAGTAGTGCGATGTTAGGTGAGGAAGATAGTGAGTAAATTCGTAGCACACAAATAGGATAGGAAGATAGAGTGCATATTTGTGGTGGGAAGATAGGATAGAAAGATAGAGTGTAGCATGTCAGTGCACCAGAAGAAGAGGAAGATGGAGGCTCCCCTAGTGGTAGGGGAGATGAATTGGAAATGGTAGATGGTCTTGTGCGATTGCAAGTAGGCAACTCTCTTGGTCACACTATGAGAAATTTCAGAAGAAGATGGACTTACTCCTCCCCCCCCCCCTTGTGCATTTTTAATCAAGAAGAAAATACAACAAATAGTGAAGCAATTGAAGTAGAAGAGAGAGAAGAATAAGATAGTAGAGAGGAGACGAGTGGAGAAGAAAGTGAAGTCAGTACCACTTCACCCCAAGAAGCATTGGTGTTGAGAAATAAAACCCCTAGCAGTCAAAGAGGAGGAACTAGCTCAAGCTTGAGGATGTTAAATAGGGACAGTACCCTAAGGCTACTCATGTTCCACGAAATGGGTAAGGATAATGCAGAGCAACATTTATTTACATGTGAACCAATATAGTCTGTGAAGAGAATCACAGACGAAGCAACAAAAATCCCACAGTTGGAGACCACGTTTAGGGACATATCCTTAATGTGGTGCATGAAATACAAGGCTACTGAGTCGGTGGGATAGACGAGGTCCCTAGTAGAGATTAAGCAGGATCTTCTTAGGGAGTTCCAAAAACCTAAGTCAGAATCCCAATGTATCACAGAGATAAAGGAGATCAAGCAGAAGGAAGGCGATACCATATGGTATTATAACCAATGGTTTAAAATTTTATTGAATAGGATGACATTCCAAATCCAGGACATGTAGCACAAATAATGGTTTATTGCGGGGTTACCTCCCCATATCCAAGTTTCCCTCACCCAATAGAAGGTGATCAATCAAGTAGACGAGGTAGAAATTCCAATGCGCTTAGAAGCTACACTAGGAGGGGCAGAGATGTTGGTAGGTTTGGTGCAGGTGCAGTCGTAACTAGAAAACCTAACGATGCAGTTGCAAAATATGGATAAGACAAAGGTTGTGCGCGAGCATGTATGGACATCGCTCGGAAGGGAATCATAGAGATGAATGCCATGTATTACCAAATTATGTGGCAACGAGCGCACCTAGTACATTTCTATCAGGACATACAGAATGGTGTGAGATATGCAGATAGTGGGGCCATGTGCCACCCTGCTGCCCAACTTTGCAGAAGTACCAAACGATGACCCATACTCCATTCTGCAAGTTCTGTAAATCTGTTGGGCATGATGTTAATAACTCTTGCTCACTCCAGCTAATGCAAGATGATACCTGTGATGCATTTCAAGTACATAAAGAGAAAAAGGGTGGTGAGCACAGTGGTGTGGAAAGAGGCGTATACTAAGGTGTTCCTCGAGGCGGATATGGATGCAGTCGCATCCGAGGATATGGCATAGGAGGAGGTATACCCCCCACATTTTTTAATTACGGATAGATTGATCATGTCTCAAGGTTTTGTATCAAAACACATTTTCTTTGTGCATACTATTATAGTCCCAAGCATGTCACTGAAGACTATCCCAACTTGTTGAAAAAGTGGGAGGACAAAAAGGCCAATTCCAACATGGTGCATGTTGAGTCATGCAAGAATAAGAATAAAAATTAGGAGGATAATGTTCGGGTAGTAACCCAAGGAGGAGAAAATACAGGAGCCATCTTTGAGCATGGTGAAGGCTCAGGTCAAAATCCAAATAGGAAGATAAGGAAGAAAGCTCAACCCCCTTTGAGGTTTGTTGTTTCCCAGTAAAAACAGTTCCTATGTGATGCACATAGAGCATTGGAAGAAGAAAGAGCACACGAGGAGTTGCAACACGCGACTCAGAGGTCACTTGAGGATGCCAAGATATGAGAATAATTACAAAGGGCGACACAAATTTCATTGAAGGAAGAACAGATTTTTGAAGAGGTACAATGCGTGACACAAAGGTTGCTAGAATAAGCTTGTTCCCATGAGGAATTGCAGCACGCGATGCAAATATATTTGGATGAATATTGCGTGCACGAGGAGATACAGTGCATGATGAAACAATCATTAAAACAAGATCTCATATAGAACGATCTATGATGTGATGAGTAGAAATAACATGAAGAACATCATCGTGAGGAATTGCAATGCACAACATGCACAAAAGTATTGCATGGCGTGGGTTGCAAGGAAGAATCTGAAGACTAGGTAAGTTCTTTCTTGTGTTGTTGTTTGTGATTGTTGAATGATGCAGAGGCTGCAAGTAAGTTGAAAAATATGTTAGCTACTTGCATGAGGGAACAAGGAGTGGAGACAACCATATCATATCTGCTACCATAAAGAGATGTATTCCAGGTCAGCAAGAAAAAGCGCATTGGTCGAGAATTTAATATGACAACAGAACTTGGTGGCTATGACATGGATGGAGTCGTGTTGGATCTAGGTTCCGATGTGAATATTTTTTCGAAGAAATATTTGGAGTTGATGGGTAACCTAAAATTAATCTAGTCACCCGTCCAACTGTAGTTGGCCAATAAATAAAAATCTACCCAATAGGTCGACTGGACCAGGTGGAAGTGAACATAGGAGTAAAAAAAAAGGTTGACTCTGAGGTCATAGAAATTATGGATGAATCTAATCCATACCCTGCCTTAATTGGAATTGGTTGGGTCTTTGATAATAATGTGATGTTGAACTTAAATAAGAGACATATGTCATTTGAGATAGATTCATTGTGCGTGGTCAAAACACTGGATCCATATGAAGGTGATCTATACAATGAACCAGTGGATGAGGATGCATGAAGCTCAGTCATTGAAAATATCTATAAGATCATCGGACGCGAGGAGGATTACAACAACCCCACTGTAGATGGAGAATTAAGTTGGAGAAGTGTCAAGTATTATGACATGGATTTTGAGGATTCCATGAATAGGTGGAAAAAGAATCTATATGAAGTATCAACGAGGAGGTGTGCACACATCTCTGCAAAGGAGTGTGAGGAAACATTTGGATCATATTGATTCGATTGATTAGAGCCAATAGATACATTTATTGCATGGATGCAATACATTCCTGAGCATCAGAGAAATCGTGCACTTGAAACAGTAATCAAAGGAATTATCGTGCAATGGTGGGATGGATATCAGGAAACTTACCGGGAATGGGAAGCTATCGAGGGATCGATGTGGGAAATATTTCAACCAGATGTAGACATCCGTTGATACACATTCCCTTGAGAAAGGCATTGGATAGCTAAGAAACAACATAAGTACACGTGTATTCAGTATATGAAGGGAAGGCAAACCTCAAAATCCCACGACGAACTATTCCCTGCACAACTCTTTCCAAACCCCATTGAGCACATGGATGACTCTGGAATCACTACAGATGAAATGGATAGTCAATGGATCATACCAGAACCATATGATCCTACTCTCACACCTCTTACGTGGACATTGATCATTTATGCCTGCATGCAGATATGCTGCAACCCACCTAGGGTCGTTGTGTCCTTCTAAGCCACCAGTCAGTTACAGGAAGGGTGCATAGGAACATGCATGACACCCTTGGCAATTAAACCTACGCATTTATCGTGTTGTCTAAGCCATCATTAATTTTTAAGATCTAGTGTCGAAATTAGATTTGGGATCATAGCGGTTGAGGTGACAGGTCATTCTAACACATCAACTTCATCTATTTCCAGAATGTAAGCTCATTAACATCGTTGGTAGGAGGATGATTTGCCCGATTTAGAAGAAATTTGCAATTGATTGCAGGAGTTGGTGAAAATCTCAGCATTAATGTGCGAGTGGCAGATCAACCTCTATTAATATAAATCTAATGGCCACAATGGGGTAGGGTATGTAAGGTAGCTAGAGAGGTAGTGGGGGGGGGGCAGAGGGCCCATAGTGATAATAGTGGAGTTCATTCAATGTAAGGTGGACTAGGTCCACTATATTATTAAATAAGGCCCACTATGGTAGTTAGATATAATAAATGAGTAATTAGATATAA
>ML779066.1:1173742-1190102 GCA_009831015.1 Picea engelmannii | reverse complement strand
ATGTAATGAGACATGAAGAGAAGTATTGTATTGTGGAGCGGTAGCTCAATAGGAGGATGCCCCCTCGAAGAGGCAAGTGAACAGGAGAGGATCCCTTCCATAATAGGATCCATTGTATGGTGTTTCCCTACCTCAAGGGTTTGCTAGTAATAAAAGAGATTTTGCATATCTGTTGTGGTGCTTTTGTATTCAGCTATTCAGGTTCTTAACAGGGTACTAGCCAATTCAATGAAAAAGATAGGAGAATAACTTCACATGAATTACTAGCCAAGCGTCATTATGACTTCATTCTGTTAATAAACACTCCAACTTTCCACTTCCTCGTCCCTTTTCCCCGAGTTACATACACTCCTTTCCCACCTCTGCAAGAAAATCCTTCACCAATCCACACATCACATTCTTCTTGGAATAGTCGAGCACCATTGCCACCATTTCTATTATGGCATCATCAAGCAAACTTAAAGCTTGGTAAAAAGATAAGGCCATGAAAGAACAATTTCTTCCTGATCCTGTGCTACCATGTGGATTCCCATTCGAAGGCCTTCCATAAAAAAGGTACCCTTTCTCAAGTGTGTCGATTATAACATCTGATACCCCCACCATTTCCCTGAACTTCGGGTCAAAAAATACACAGAGGTCATCTGGAACGACGATGGAACAAACAAAATGATACTACAAGAGTGGGAAAGACCCTTAAAGAAATATGTTATCCTCTCCCTCCTTAAATGTCCACACTTCATTCGATCCTAGGAAGTGCAGTCATGTGCTCGTTTCCTCCTCACTAGAGTACAAGGGGGATACCTTTGGCTAGACCTGTCATATCTCATCGAACATGCCATTATACAGAGGGTCTCTGGTCTGCCCACTTCTGACAAAAATCCAACAAATAGTCTAAAGGAAAAGGATGCATCGTTAGAGGAGGCTTATTCTAAATACAACACATGGAGAGGAAAATGTGACATTTTCATTCCCACAATCAACGATTCAATGGTTAGGTTTGCAACCCAACTACTTGCATGCAAGCTTATTCGAAAATGTTGAAAGGAAGAATTTCCTATCAGGTTCATTCTCATGACTGAGCGTTGCATTGAGGGGCATCAGATGACTTGGGCCCCTTACCTATTCAAAGAATTCATCACTCACTACCTGAACGCTTAGGATGAGGTGAAGGAATTTCATTACAACTGGGTCCTTTTAGTACTAGGCATGGAACTATGGAACCCACCCTCCAGTTTTTAAATCGACATGGCTACTGCCCCCTCATTTCTCGCTCCATGGTTCTTACTACTCCATCATTCCAAGGATGTCAAGGCACATGATCCATTTCTAAATCATTCAAGCAATGGTACACCCAATTAATCAATAATTATTTCGAGCGAGTCTACATCATGTCCCACATCTTCAACATGTATGAGAATCATCTTCGATTTACATGTAATTTCCATATTGTGGTGATTTTTCCCCACGTAGCTACAAGTAGAAAAAAATTTGTGCTTCCCTTTTGTATTATGGATAGGGATATTATAGAGGGATCTGAATACAAGGCTACAACTGAGGGGGATGACAAAGAAAAATAACCTAAGAGTACAGAATCTTCAAACTCCACTGCACATTCTCAAAACGCTAGTGGGTTTAACGTAGACATTGTAGTAGCAAAAAGGAGAAAGTGAGTGTACCATAATAAGACTGCAACTTAGATAAACATTGACTCTGGGTCCGAACGATATCCCTCACCTCCACCACAACCCACCCATGTTGTAGAAAAAAGCACATTTCCTGCATCTCAATACAAACCCCACTCTAGATATAGTAATGAATGGCATACAACCATCGAGGTTCCAGGAGCTAGTCCTCTTCGAGTGCTCATTATCGATCCACTTGCAGTAATCTCTTCAGTTTTGGACAAAACCGAACTAGACTTGTCACAAGTCCCTACAAATGAAATCCAGAGCTTTATCACTACCATGGTCCACGATCTCAAGGAACACCATCAATCCATCAACCATCATAACGCCTAGCTACACCTCCACTATGAGCAATAACTTTCCAATCATGACGCCATGCGATCCCAATTACAACAAAAATAGCATGCATGTAAGGAAGTTGAAGAGGGTTGGAACACTTTACGAGAATTACACATTGTTGAAGTGGTTAGACATGTAGAAACTCACAACCATTATGCGGTCGTTCTCCATGATCACACCGAAATGGTCATTGCTCTTAACAAATCCTATTCCCAAGTCTCTTGACATGAATAGGTGCAGCCAGAACTTTCAACCCTGTAGAAAATGAAAGCAGTCACTAAGTGTGTTCAGATCCTGCAATCCAATAATCTTGAACTTCGGGCACAACTACAATGAGTAAAATTGGAGGAGACTGCACTCTAGAGGAAGATCGCTCAGGCCACAATAACCATTTAGGAGGGACGAAACCGGGCCCAAGGATTCGTTGCATTGGTTACTCAAAGATTTAACTTGTGGGATCATTTACATAGCCTTCTTGAGCTCACTACTCTCTATGATAGGGCTCTCACAGCAGAAGTTGAGGTTGTGCAACAGAAACGTGATGTGGGTTCTTCGCCTCCCAGGGAGAACGTCGTCACAATGCTTTCCATTACAACAAGAACAAAAGAGATCACACAGCTCGAGATGAGCAGTAGACTATGCAAGAGTTGATAACTTATATGGTCGATAATGCCTTGATCAGGTATGCTCGGCTCTCCAATGTGCAAGTTGTTGTCATCCCTCTCATTAAGAAACTCAACAACACAGACCTGACAACCTCTCTGGTCATAGACAGGGAAATCGAGGAAGCTATTCAACTTACACAGGATATCCATGGCCACTTGAATGACCCCAAGTGCCAATATAAGGACTTTGCGGAGGAAGTCAAAAGAATTTTGTTTTATGTTGCAATGATAAATCCATAAATTGTTTAGCTCAAGGACAAGCCAAGTAATAGTGGTGGGGGAATGTTGGCACCAAAATTTTTGGGTTCATTTCATTTGCGTGCACAAACGAATTTGTGCGTGCTCATTCCAAAATTTTGTGTGTGCCTAAAGTAATGCACGAAGAATGACAAGGAGTGCACACCAGACAGAGTTTTGAGAGTGCACACCACGCCTAAAATATTATCAAATGTGTGTTAGTCCTAGTTTTGATGTGCACTAGAAATAAAGAAGACATGTGTGATAATCAAGAAAGGAATCATCGAGAAATAATCTTGAAAGGTTACTACCAACAGCACAAGGGATCGCGGAGATTAAAAAGATATGTTGGCAAGGAAGTTAAGATTGCCCAATTCTAGAAGACTACATGGACTGCAGGAAGGTACCATAAGCGTGCAAGGTAGTTTTGTCAGTAGAGTGAGTGGAGCAGAGGAGAGAGAGAGAGAGAAAGCTCTTGAGAAGATAAAACTATAAAATGAAGCATTGATATTAGAAATGGGTCCAACTAGATGTTTAGATGAGATCCATTGAGTCCTTGGTATTGAGCTCACTATGAGCATGTGTTTCTTAATATATTCCTAAGTTTGTCATATATCTGAAGTTTTGAGAGAATGTGCATTGCATAGTGTGTTGTATTTATGGGAATTGATATAAAAGGAGATATCAAGCTTTGTAGTTCTCTAATATAGTATTCTTAGTGTATACCTTTGTTGTAATGGAATTACTCTGGTAATAAATATGTGATAGTTATGATCTATTCTTTGTCTATCTTGTACTATTTGGATATGTGTGTGTATTGTTTTACTTCTTGGTCATAATAACTTGTCAGATATGAGTTGCATGAATCCAAGGCCCGATGGATATTTTTATGTTTAAGCCCTCATCCTTATCACAAGACCCTATGGTCTATGTGATCCTCTTTGCATCTCGGGTGAGAATTTCCTCAGCCTTGGCTGAGGATTAATATGTCGATGCTCTTGGGTTTTTTTTGTCAACTCTGGACGAACCCTAGGTCTAAAATCTCTAGTGTTAAGAAGGGCGTGTGAAAGTGTGGAACAAAATGCCAACGCCACATGTGTGATTAATGGAAGCTAGCATGGCATCCACTCGGGAGTCGGTACCATGGTGGTAAATAGGGTAGGTCAACTTGCAAGAGGCATAACTTCCACATACGAGCTCTAATTGAGGTGATATTCTCATTGATGGAAATTTATCGAAGTGTAGAACAATACAAATAGGTTGAGATCTAATCTCACAAAGTTTTGGCCACAAAATAAGTTGTTTAAGGCCTAAAATAGGCTCTGAAAAATTCTTGACACCAAATCACCAAAGTAGGTCCTACAAGCTACTAGCTCCATTTTTTCCACCCAAAAAATACCAAAATAAATGACAAATTATATAATGATCCATTATAAATCAATTTAAGAAATGTAAACTATGATGTAAACTAATATTCCTTTACCAAATTTCAACAAATACACCATGATTTAAATGCCATGTATCAAACGTTATTTACAAAGTACGTAGCTGTGTCCCAAACTTACTCAAGCATTCCTACTATAAATAATTTACAAATACAAATTAATTAATGATTTACAAAATACAAATTAATTCTTGAAAATACTTGATTGTTCCCTAAGCTTACTCGAACATTCACATCATAAATAATTTATAAAAATACAATTAAAAGTCACAACATATCTCCACTAAATTGGATGACTATCATTTAGTGTGGAAGATTAATGTTGTCATTTACCTCCTAGTCTTTTGCTAAGGATGTATTTTTATAAATTCAAACCTTTATGGGGTAACCCTTTTAAATCTCTATTAAGTAAATTTTACTCTGTCTCACTCACCAATGGTTTTGGTTTTTGTTGTTTTGTTTTTGGTTCTTTGTTTTCTTTTTCTTTTTCGGAGTGGTAAAATTTATCATAATGTGGTTGTCAAACAATAGTGTGGATAGATATCATTCGTTTTCATCCACAAATGCATGCCCACTCATCACTGTCATTCAAAAAAACCATGCAACCAGAAATGACCCATTGATGGTTCGTAAAATGGTAGACTTCCACTCTCTATATATTGGGTTGTTAACATGTTTTCTTACTGTTATCACATGAAGTTGTCAAGGGTCATAGGTGTGTGTCGAAAACGCTTGAGTCTGTATCCTTTCCCTGCCTCTCTCTCTTTCACAGGACAGGTCTTCAAGTTTTTCCTCTTCAGCTGGCAAAGTCGTTTTTGTTTTCCCCCTTTTGTTTAAGTGACTTGTTTTCCCTTGTTGTCTTACCTGAAAAAGTTTCAGCCCGGAGCCTTTTTGTTTTCTTTTAAGGATGAACACTCATCGCCTTTTCATTCTATTTTCCCGAGCCCATAGTCAGTCGTCCAAGTCTTTGTTTACACAAGCTGCAACCATGAGCACAAAGTGCAACACTCAAATTGGTTCGTTATGGACTCGAATCAAGCAAGCAAGAAAGTTCAGTTTTCAATGGAGGGATTTTCATGTGAAGTTCAGATCAATGGCTCATGGGAGTTCAGAATTTCAAAGTTGCACAAAGTATAATGCCATTGAAAACCCTGAATCCCGAAGCGAGCATGAATCGTATATCTTAAAGGGGACACGTGGAGGCAGATCCATCACTTCAGAATTTGACGCTTCGGAGGATTGTGGGAGTTAAGCATTGAGAAGTCCCAAAGATTCGAAGTGTTGAAGCTGCCGAAGTGTCGAATCCCCGATGTGTCGAAGTCCCTAAGAGTCGAAGTGTCAAAGTCCCGAATAGCCAAATCCCCGGAGTGCTAAAGCATCGAAGCCCCGAACTATCGAAGTCCCGAAGAGCCGAAGTGCCGAAGTACCGAACAACCGAAGCCCCAGAGTGTCGAAGCGTCGAAGCCCTGAAGTTTCGAAGAGCTAAAGTGTCGAAGTCTCGAAGAGCCAAAGCCCCAAAGTGTCAAAGCGTCGAAGCACTGAAGTGCCAAAGTATCGAAGTCTCCAAAGTGCCGAAGTCCCGAAGAGTCGAAGCCCTGAAGTGCCAAAGCACCGAAGAGCCGAAGAGTCGAAGCCACGGAGTTAAATATCAATCGCCATGCATCCTTTCATATCGGACGAACATTATTTACTTCAGGAATCCGGGCTTCGGGAGTTTTAGCATCTCGACTCCTGGTTTCATCTGGAGTGTTTTCTCCCAGAGTTAAGAATCAAGCACCACGTGTCCTTTCAGATCGGATGGACATTATTTTCTTCAGGAATCCAGGCTTTGGGAGTTTCAACATCTCGAATCCTGGTTTCATCCGGAGCATTTTCTCCCAGAGTTAAGAATCAAGCGCCATATGTCCTTTTAGATCAGACAGACATTATTTACTTCAGGAATCCAGGCTTCGGGAGTTTCAACATCTCGACTCCTGGTTTCATCCAGAACATTTTCTCCCAGAGTTAAGACACAAGCGTCGCATGTCCTCCTCAAATCAACGGTCGTCCTTCACTTCGGAGCTTCAGCATTTGTTTCAGGTCACCACGTCACTTCGGACCCATATTTGTGCCATCTCTACATGCAGACCCCTCTCAAGCTCCAAAGTCCAAAGTACGTGGCAACCATAAGTGAAAACATGGGGAACCCTTATTATTCATGACACATGGCATCCATCTGGTGCTAACACATGGCACACTTTTCAAACATTCTCGAACGTGTCTTCAACCTATTTTCGAGTGACACATGTCACCCCTTTCTTCTGCGACATGTCAGCATCGTGATGTTAGGCCTCCATGTCAGATTGTTCTCCAGAGGTGTTATTGTTCAACGCCAAAAGCAGTGCCCCACCCCAAAGAAAAGTTTTAATATATCCTAAAGTTGGCAAGCAGATAAAATCCAGCGGGGGCGCCAAATCTAGTAGGTATGCCTAGATCACAGACTGAGACCATATCGACGACCACGCTTCATTGCAAAGACACAACTTTCTCGATCGATAAAATTATTGAGTGGACCTGCAATTGAAACCATGGTTTGGAGAAAGTAATACGTGGCTGAAGGTGGTGAATTGCGGGCTCAAAAGAGGTGTGATTCAAAACCACTTTTGAAGCCCCCGCAATCACGTGCTCATATATCGTCCTATCCAAGAGAAGCACATGGTCGCCCCCATGAGCATTAAGTCTCGTTGTGATCCTGAGATGTGGAAGTTAATGAAAATAGAGATGGTGGTTGAAACCTCGGCTCACTCCATAAATGGAAGGCGTGGAAGGCCTGGCCGTGGGGAATGAACCGTTAGCCTGGGGTACCCCTGTGGACAGATTTTCCTGCAGACCCATTTTGATCTGAGCTCGTATCTGACAAAGGGATACATGCACACTCTTACAAAAGACTACTCAGATGCAATGCTTTGAATGTAGTGATCAGATCACACTCCTGATAGTCGAGTACTGATCTAAGTATAAATGTTTGAATTTGATATTTTATTATGGTCATCAATTGGTTGAGAAGAGCTCCCTATCTTGTAATATTTTGATGCCAGAGTTGTTCTCTGGTTATGTATCAAATTTGAGACTTTCACATTAATAGAAGTCATCTTCTTTCATTTCTCTGTAAAAATTGTGCTAAAACACTCGGGCATGGAGGACCCAGTCGAGAGTCATAGTTTTATTGTAATGTAGGTTTGATTACAGTATTGTTGTGACCATTTTTAGTCAGCTTATTTGTTGTCTTATTCCCTCTTACACTGAAAGGCTCGGGCATCGAGGATCCAGTCGATTTTTCATAGTTTCATTGTGATGTAGGTTTGATCATTATGTTGTTGTGACTGTGTTCTTGTGACATATTTTAGTGTATGAAGCTTGAGTTCAAGAGTGCTCTTGAGCCTAAGTTTTTCTTTACCAAACTACTTGAAATCCTGATGCCCATGACAAACTTGTCCACTTTCTCACTAAGTCTTCCTTCTGCTCGCCCTTAAACTCAATTCATCGACTAAAGTTAATGAGGCCCTCAATTCCTTGTGCATTACCTGCTTAGTTTCTATGTTAGAATCATTCATGTACTGATTTTTTTCCATTTGACCTTCACTCATAAAACCAACATCCACCAAACATTATGATGGGTACTAGGCTTATCCTCCTGCAATCTGAGGGTGACTCTCAGTGCTAACATTTGTGGCACCGTTGTCGGGGAACGATTTGAAGACATTTCCCTGGGTAAGAATGACAAAGAAATTTTGATTCTGAAGGTGCATCAGAAATCAGTACCTTGAAGATTGCAACTTTCACCCGACGACTGCATTGTTTCAGTTGTGGCTCTGAAAGGCAGACACACGAGGTATACTCCATAGTTTTCTCTAGCTACACCCGGAGATGACCTAGAGAATATTATCAAGAAATGAAAGGCCTCTCAAGAAGAACACCTTTCAACCGTCTTATCAGGTGATTCTGGTAATTTACATGATTCTTATTTAAAAACTCCAGTAGTTGCTTCTAATTCTCCTATTATACCGTCTGCTGGAGTTTCCTGAAGTTTAAATTTTGGGAGTTTTCCTGTTGATTTCTCCCCTCCCAGTCTTGGTTTGGAAGGAGAAAGCTTTGAAACTCTTGTCTCCCCTGATATTATACAGTGGTTTAGACCCAGGACCTTAGAAGATTTTCCCGCTTTGGGCTTTATCACTCCCCCTCCTATTAAAGTTGTTGCATTTATAGAAGGGAAACCTATGTTACCTTGAGCTCCATATCTCTCTCCCGCAACACTCATTCATTTCCTTTCTCTCCCAGAAGCACAGCTATAGTCATACCTATCCAAGCTCCATCTTCCCCTATTTTTCCTACAGTTCACATCCCAATGGCAGGTGCTAATCCTCCTCCTACGAACAAGATGGATGAGATATTGGCTGCTAGATACGCCCCTCTGGTCTTACCTCTGCCTATGAATCCTCTCCCAGCGACAGACTACCTTAAGTACAGGGGAGGGCGACATAATTGCAGAAGAGCACCTTTCATCTTTTTATAGATTTGCAGAGATCCATGCCATCAAAAATGAAGATGTGTTGATGAGAGTTTTTGTACAAAGCCTTCACGGTGATGCTAGGAGTTGGTTTAAGGACTTTCCTCCTAGATCTATTGATGGGATTGATGTTGTGGATGACTCATTCTTAAGACATTGGGGGGATAAAAAAGATTTCCTTTATTATATTACAAAATTTGGGGGACTTAAGAGAGAGGAGGGGGAATATGTTTCAGATTTATCAAAGAGATTTAATAATATGTATAAAAATATTCCCATTGAAATTAAGCCTATAGAAACCTCTTCCAAGATTACTTATGCTGGTACTTTTGACCCTGATTTTTTCCTCCTGTTGAGAGAAAGAAGGGCTACCTCATTGGCTCATATGCAAGAAGCAACCCTTGAAGTAGAGTCTAAATTGTTGGCAGTAGGAAAAATTAGGAGCAAATCTAATAGAGAGAGAAGAAAAGGTAGGTCTGAAGCCTCAACCTCTAATTCCTCTGTTGCCCACCCTCAAGAGGAGGAATTGACCAAGTTAGTAAAATCATTGGTTGCTAAAGTGGAAAGGTTGGAATTGAAAGGAAAGAAGAGTTATAGGAATCCCCAAAATACTGATAATAGGGGTAACTTCAAAAGACCGAATAATGCCCCTCAGATCATCCAAAGAGATCAAAGAAATAGGGATAGGGATGATCAGATAATTCAGGCTCATCTCCAAAATAACATTGTTACTGATGAAGAAGGAGAGGAAGAAGATTTTGATCCTGAAATCCATTGTCTCGGCGACACCTCCTCATTTCCTCATCTAACCCAATATACATATGAAGTCTCTCTCATGGATAGATAACTAAAAGAAATGAGAAAGGGGGAAAGGACCAACAACAATCCAAATAGATATAACCTGAGGTCAAAGAAGAAATAAGGAAAGATTGATATTTTTTATCATCCTGCTAAAGATGTGGCAGACAATAGTAAAGGAAAGGAGGCACAAACCCCCCCCAACTAGTGGTTAAAATCCCTATCCCAGAAGTGATGGAGATTTCGAAGCCTCCTTCCTCTTACAGCCTTGAGCGTGAGATTCAAAATATTAGGATCCCTGTACCTCTTTCTGAGTTAGTCAAGCATGAGGGATTCAAAAGGTGCCTCTCTAAAATATTTCATCCTGAACCTTCGTCTCAGTCCACAGACTCAGTCAACCTCCAAGATGAAAATCCAATTGTCTTACTAGGGCCCCTGGTAGAGGATAGAGATGATTCCTCCCCCCCTTTCTATACATTATTGAATATTCATGATAAAGTTTTGCACAACTGCTTGACGGATTCAGGGGAATCTCACAATCTCATGCTTAAGATTGTCATGGATGAGCTCAGGTTGGAGGTTACAAAAACCTACCACGATCTGTATTCATTTGATTATGGGAAGGTGAAATGCCTCAAGTTTATTAAGGACCTGGTTGTCTCCTTGTTCCAATTTCCAATGAAGAGTGTGGTCATGGATATAGTGGTAGTTGATGTCCCCCCTAAGTTTGGGATGCACTTCTCTAGATCCTAGATCAAAAGACTAGGTGGAACTTTGCAGATCGATCTTTCATATGCCACCATTCTTGTGTTTGGGGGGGAACATAGAATTCTTTATAGAGAAGCACAACTTGCTTACATTATCAGTGATGAAGAAAATCCCATTGACCACCATATTTTTCCAGTTGATACCTACTTAGGAACTAGTATATTACAACTCACTGATACTCCTCAACCACCTATTGAAATAAGAAAGCATCCTATTACCTTTTGTGAAGATCCTCCCCCCAAGACCTCTGTTTGGAAAATGTTTTTCGATGGAGCCTCTTCTAGGGAAAGTGTTGGTGCTGGAGTAGTTTTTATTTCCCCCTCCCAAGAGACCATATATTTGTCTTGCAAGTTGGAATTTGAAACAACAACTTGGCAGAATATGAGGCTCTTCTCTTGGGTTTGAGAGCTGCCAAAGACATGAAGATTGAGGAGCTAGCAGTGTTTGGAGATGTTGAGTTGATTGTTTATCAAGTCATAAATCTGTATCAGGCTAAGAACCCAAGGTTAAGGGCCTACAAAAATGAAGTTTGGGATATGATTGACAGTTTCTTCCTGACTTTTAATATCTCATTTGTTCCAAGGGAGGAGAACTCTATGGAAGACTCCTTGGGGGCCTCAGTAAGTAATTTCAAGGTCCCTTTTCCCCCAAATCTCAAATATGAGGTGGAGATAAAATACAGACCCTCTATTCCTGACAATGTCAAACATTGGAAGGTCTTTGAGAATGATATGGAGATTAAAAAATTTCTTGAGACTGTGGATGAATTTTCTGATATGCATATTGATCAGGATCAGGATTCTGAAGAAAGTCCTCATGATAATGTTTTTATGAATCAAATTGTTAACCATCATATTGTTCCGTTGCCTAGAAACCATATTCCAAATGGGTTGGTCCCTTTGGAGAGATTGTTTGATAGGAATGATGTTGTTGTAGAGGTTGAAGGATCAACTGAAGAAGTTGATGTGACTAAATGTAATCTAGGAACAGAGGAGGATCCCAAATGGGTCAAATTGTCTAGCAGCTTATCAAAGGAGCAAAGGGTTGAGTATGGCAGGCTTCTCAAGGAGTTTGCTAATGTGTTTTCCTGGAAATATGAGGATTTGAGGACATATGAAACCAACATCATCGAACACAAAGTCCCTTTGAAAGAAGATGCCAAACCTTTCAAGCAGAAGATCAGACAGATAAATCCCATGTTGTTGCCTATTATGGAAAAAGAAGTCAAAAAGTTGGTGGATGCATAGATCATCATCCTCTTGAGATTTTCAGAGTGGGTAGCTAATTTGGTTCCTGTGAGGAAGAAGAATGGGGAAATCCGGTTGTGTGTCGATTTCAGAAATTTGAACAGAATCTCCAAAAAGGATAATTACCCCTTGCCGAAAATGGAGCACATTTTGCAGAGAGTGACTGGTTCATCCAAGATGTCTATGGTTGATGGTTTCTTCGGGTACAACCAGATCTCTATATTTCCTAAAGATAGAGAGAATACATATTTCACTACTCCTTGGGGCACGTTCATGTATGCTAAAATTCCCTTTGGATTGATGAATGCAGGAACGACCTTCCAGCGAGCCATGGACATCTCCTTCATTGGAGAAAAGGAAAAATTTGTAGTCATCTATCTAGATGACATTACAGTATTTTCAAGGTATGATAAAGAGCATTTTCATCATCTGAATAAAATATTCTTGAAGTGCAGAAGGTTCGGTCTCTCTCTCAATCCTAAGAAATCTTTATTTGCCATGCAAGAGGGAAAATTGTTGGGGCACATTGTGTCAGCTGAAGGGGTGAAGATTGATCCAAGCCGAGTAGAGGCCATCCAATCCTTATATTTTCCCAGATCCAAGAAAGAGGTTCAATATTTCTTGGGTAAGATCAACTTTCTGACGAGCTTAATTTCTAATTTTTCTTAATTGGTTAAGTACATTACATCCATGATCAGAAAGGGAAATGAGGTAAAATGGACTGTTGAGTCCCGAAATTCTTTCAACCAAATCAAGAGGGCTTTGACTGAAGCACCTGTGCTCATCAACCCTGACTATTCTAAGGAATTTATGATATTCTCTTTTGCTTCATTTGATACACTAGTTGTTGTTTTGCTACAAAGAAATACAGAGGGGTTGGAGCAACCTATTTCCTTTTTCAGTAGAGCATTGAGAGATGCAGAAATGAGATATGATATCATGGAGAAGCAGGCTTATGCTTTGGTGAAATCCCTCAAGGCTTTCAGGATCTATATTCTGCATTCAAAAATTATTTCATATGTCCCCTCGGCCTTAGTAAAGGAGATACTAATCCAACCTGATATAGATGGGAAGATAAGCAAGTGGATTGCCCAAAATCCTGGAGTTTGACCTGGAAGTAAAACCTACCAAATTGGTTAAAGGCCAACGGTTAGCCATATTATTGGCTAAATCAAATTGCATGGAATTGGGGTTTAATTTCATGAATGTAGACTCAAGAAATCAGCAAACGGAAATTGTTGGTGAAGACTCTCATGTCAGCCCCAACTTAGCAGAATGCACCTGGTATAAAGACATTATATATTTCCTGCAGAAGTTGAGGCCTCATGATGGTTTGGACAAAAATAAGGTGAGAGCTTTGAAACTCAAAGAAATCAAATATTGTATCATTGATATGGTTTTGTAATGGAAGGATCCTCTGGGAGTCCTGTTGAGGTGTCTATACCCACAAGAAGCCCAAAGAGCTATGACTGATTTTCATGATAGCTCATGTGGGGGACATCATTTTTGGAGGACCACAACATATAAGATCCTTAGAGATGGGTATTTCTGGCCCAACCTTTTTACTGATGTTTGTGCAAAGATTAGAGCTTGCACCAATTGTCAAAAGTTTGTTGGAAAGCAGCAACTCAATTCTTTGCCTTTGAAACCTGTAGTGGTTCTTGGACCTTTTCAGCAGTGGGGTCTTGACTTCATTGGAGAGATCCACCCAGCCTCAAGTGGCCAGCACAGGTGGATTTTGGCCGCCACTGAATATTTTACCAAATGAATAGAAGCCATCCCTACAAGGAGTGCCTCTCACAAGATGATCATAAGTTTCCTTGAAGACATCATGTTCAGATTTGGTTTTCCAAACAGGATTGTTACAGACAATGTCGCCTCTTTCAGAGTTGAGCGATTAATTAATTTTTGTGAGAAGTATGGGATCACACTAGTCCATTCTACTCCCTACTACCCTTAGGTAAATGGTTTAGCATTCTTCTAACAACATCCTCATAAATATCATCAAGAAGTTGTTAGAAGACAACAAGAAAGCCTAGGATTCGAGGCTAAAATTTGCATTATGGGCTGACAGAGTTACAACCAAGAGGTCACTCGGCATTTCTCCTTTTCAACTGGTGTATGGGGTTGAGGCTATTTTTCCTGCCTAGCTTGATTTTCCTGTGGAAAAATTCTTCCAAGACTATCAAGGGGAACCTGATGATATGATCAGGAGGATACTGCAACTAGTAGAAGTGCAATAGACCAAGGAGCAGTTGCTAGATAAGGCACATGATCATCAACAGAAGATAAAGCGAGCCTTTGAAAAAAATACAAGCAAGGGGGATTTCCATCCGGGGGATCTAGTGCTCAAATGGGATGCACCCAAGCAAGACAAAGACAAACATGGTAAATTTGAATCCTTATGGATCGGTCCCTTCAAGATTTCAGAGGTATTTCCGAACAACACTTATAAATTTTATACCTTGGAGGATTTTGAAGTTTTAGGTGGCCCTGTCAATGGGCATTTTCTGAAGAAATATTTTGTTTAAGACATGATTGGCTTCCCACCATTGTAAATACCACTTTCTTTTCATTTTTTTTTAATAATAGACTCCATAAACCAAAGCTAAGGCACTAGAGCTGCGTGTTCTTGGCAGCTCACAGGGAGCATGCCATCCCCTATGGAGCCAAATGTTATCACATGAAATTGTCAAGGGTCGTTGGTGTGTGTCGAAAATGCTTGAGTTTGTATCCTTTCCCTCCCTCTCTCTCTTTCGTAGGCCAAGTCTTTAAGTTTTTCCTCTTCAGCTAGAAAAGTCATTTTTGTTTTCCCCCTTTTGTTTAAGTGACTTTTTTTCCCTTGTTATCTTACCTGAAAAAGTTTTGGCCCGAATCCTTTTTGTTTTCTTTTAAGGATGAACACTCATCTCCTTTTCCTTTTGTTTTCCCGAGCCCACAACTAGTCGTCAAAGTCTTTTTTTACACATGCCGCATCCATGAGAACAAAGCGCAACACTCAAATCGATTGTTATGGACTCGAATCAAGCAAGCAGGAAAGTTCAGTTTTCAATGACGGGATTTTCATGTGAAGTTTAGATCAATGGCTCACGGGATTTCAAAATTTCAAAGTTGCATGAGGTATAGCGCCATTGAAAACCCCAAAGCCCGAAGTGAGCATGAGTCATAGATCTTAAAGGGGACACGTGGAGGTAGATCCCTCACTTCGGAATTTGACACTCTAGAAGAATGTGGGAGTTAAGCATTGAGAAGTCTCGAAGAGTCGAAGTGTTGAAGCCACCGAACTGTTGAAGCCCCGAATTGCCGAAGTCCCGAAGTCCCGAATAGCAGAAGCCCCAGAGTGTTGAAGTGTCTAAGCCCCGAAGTGTCAAAGTCTCGAAGAGCCCAAGTGTCTAAGTCCTGAACAATTGAAGCCCCATAGTGTCTATGCACCGAAGTGCCAAAGTCCTAAAGAGCCGAAGCCCTAGAGTGTCAAAGCGCCAAAGCCCCGAAGTGTCGAAGTCCTGAAGATCCAAAGTGTCGAAGTCCTGAAGAGCCAAAGTGTCGAAGTCTCAAACAACCGAAGCGTCGGAGTGCCGAAGCGTCGAAGTGTCAAAGTCATGAAGTCTTCGAAGTGTCGAAGTGCCGAAGTCCTTAACAACTGAAGCCCCGGAGTGCCGAAGCAACGAAGAGCCGAAGCCCCAGAGTTAAATATCAAGCTCCACGCGTCCTTTTAGATATGAAGGACATTATTTACTTTGGGAATATGGGCTTAGTGATTTTCAACATCTCGACTCCTGGTTTCATCTAGAGCATTTTCTCCCAGAGTTAAGAATCAAGCGCCACGTGTCCTTTCAGATTGGACGGACATTATTTACTTTGGGAATCCAATCTTCGGGAGTTTCAACATCTCGACTCGTGGTTTCATCCAGAGCATTTTCTCCTTGAGTTCATAATCAAGCACCACACATCCTTTCATATCGGACGAACATTATTTACTTTGGGAATCCAGGCTTCAGGAGTTTCAACATCTCGACTCTTGGTTTCATCCGAAATGTTTTCTCCCAAAGTTAAGAAGAAAGTGTAATGTGTCCTCCTCAAATCGACGGTTGGTGTTCACTTCGGAGCTTCATCATTTGTTTCAGGTCGCCACATCACTCCCGAACCATATTTATGCCAGCTCTACATGTAGACCCCTCTCGAGCTCCAAAGTCCAAAGTATGTGACAGTCGTAAGCGCAAACATGGTGTTATCACATATTATTGTATGGGGTGTTTTCCCCGTTGGATTTGGACCTTGGGTGGCAGAATGCGAAGAAAAGGGGCTAAAAATCCACTAAATACTGCTAATCCTAAGATTTTATGCCTGTGCGTGTGGTGCTAAGGGGTGCATAGATCTGGGCAGTTGATATCTGTGTGCTCAAAGCTATGGCTCAAGATCCATATCAGACCCCCCCTGACATTCTTCCTTTAATAGGGAGGGGTTCGAGCTAAGCGGTTTTCGAGCGCGGGCCCCCCACTATCATGGCACTTCCTTGTTATATCGGACCCCCCCCACCCCCGAGTAGACCTCTTATCGCCTCTGCTTACTTCTCTCGCCTCCTGTCGCCACCTGTCTTCAAATCAATCTCCCCCCTCTGTCTATCACATCTC
>ML779066.1:1102955-1168700 GCA_009831015.1 Picea engelmannii | reverse complement strand
CACAGATTTACGTGGTTCACCCAGTGTGGGCTACGTCCACCAGAGAAATTGTCAGGTCCTTCCTTTATTATTATCCAGCAAATGAAGGAATATAACCTACAACAAACCCGTTGTAACTTCCTCTTCTTTCTCTCACAGTCTCCTATCTCATAATACAATATTCACCATCAACCATAGCCACAATACATTTCCCTCATAAATGAGGGTTGCCTTCTAGGGAAAAAAACCCTAACATAATTTATACCGTTAGATCTGCGAACTTATAATGAACGGTCCAGATTTACAATGAAATTACAATATACTTTTACAATACAATTTTTCCTTCGGGGGCTTCACCCCCGAACCCCCACTGGGGGGTCGCTTGCCCCCAGACCCCCCAGCCGGGGGGATAGCCCCCCCAAACCCCGCAGAGGGGGTACCCCCCCTCTGCACTCCCCCACATGGAAGAGTGTACATACTTTTGGGGTGTAAATACTTCATGGGGTATAAACACGGCTGAAAGTAAAAGACCTCTGAATCAGGAAGATAATCAGGCTCCACAACCAACACCAACGGCCAAGGAGAAGCCACCACGTCTCCCAGGTGCCAATTTTGACTTAGGTCTTCCTGATTCCGATGAAGCGGTTATGAAGTGGGGGAGGTGGTTTGAGCATCGTCTCCCCCATGAATGAAAATTCAAAACCGTCTGACCGTGAAGGCACACTATCAGCTCAGGTGTTCTGAGATCGCGTGCACATTCTGACAAAGCAGAGACTCAGAGGGACTGGCAGAGTCAAGATCCCATCTGACAAAGGAAGGCATGCGCAGAGGATACTGCAGATGCAATCTGAATGAGAAGATGCAGCGCCATGGAAGCTTGAGCACGCCTCTACTAAGGATGGTAGAATTTTTTAGTATATAGATAAAGTTATATGATTTTGTAATGGTCTTTGGTTGAGCATAACTCCCAATATGTAACTTTGTCTTGCCAGAGTTGTTCTCTGGTTATGTAATCGATTTGAGACTTTCATGTTAATAGAAGTCATCTTCCTTTCTTTTTCATTTTTGTCTGTAAAGTTGTTTGAAACACTCAGGCATGGATGATCCAGTCAAGGATCATCATACTTTTGTAATGGAGGTTTGATTATAGTGGTATCATGATCAGTTTTATTCATTTCCCTGTGTATCTGTTTCCTTCTTACATTGAATGGCTCGAGCATGGAGGATCCAGTTGAGCTGTTGCAGTTGCAGAATGATGGAGGTTTGATCATACTGCAGTTGTGACTGTGTCCCTTACAGACATATTTCGGTGTCTGAATTTGAGCTCAAGAATTATCTTGAGCTTGGGTTTTCTTCTATGAGCTGCTGGAAGGCCTAATGCCTAGAGCAGTCTCCTTCACCCTTCTCTTAAGTCTTCCCTCTGCTTTTGCTTTCACTCGATTTTCTGACTGAAGTTAATGTGGCCCTCACTTCCCTGTGCATTTCCTGTCTAGTTCTATGTTGAACATATTTCATGTAGTTGAGTTTTGGCCATCAACCATCCACATTTAAACCAACATCCAACCTGTGACACAAATAAATGATGGGTATTGGGCTTACCTCTGCTGCAATCCAAAGGTGACTTCTGGTGCTAACATTTATGGCGCCATTGTCGGGGACGAATTGAAGATTTTTCCCTGGGATTGAATGACAAAGATTACTAGTTCTGAAGGTGCATCAGAACTTAGTACATCAAATATTGCAACTGTGCACCTAGCGACTCCACTGTCTCAACTCTACTGTTTCAGTGTGGTTGGGTCTAGCTACACCTGGTATCCCCCTATGAGAACACAACTATCAGATTTGGTCTTTGATGGTGAACAAAGACCATACACACTCATGCTGCATATCTTTCACCTGGTGACTCCACGATTAAAGGATCGATTGGCGACTCCATTGGTTCGAAATGGAAAATATCCTGGCTCAAAGGGTTGCTCCCTTTAATTTCTTTGCTTTTTCTAGATTTCCCAATGTTTTTTCTGCTCCAAATGAATGGAATGATTATTTGCCTATATTTAGAGAGCGTAAAGAGGACGAACCTGCTCAGCATCTTAGTGAGTTTCATGAACTCATGCAGCAGTGGGAGATACATCATGAGGATGTATTAATGAATATGTTCATGTTCTCTTTAGTAGGGGATGCTCATGAGTGGTATCATTCTTTACCCCCAGCTAGCATTTCTTTGCTAGGAGAATTTCATGCAGCTTTCAACGGTCATTGTCAGAAGTTGTATCCCTCTAAGTTAATTTTCCATAGTTGTTGTGAGGGATACAATGATTGTATTCAAGATATAGTTGCTTCCTACGCAGGCTGTGAGGATGAGCCTGATGACTTGGATCATAAATTGGTTCTTTCTCTTCCATGTTCGTCTACATCAAAGGAAAGTTGTAAGGATGAGGACCAGGAGGAAGAACATGCTCTGAGTGAGTTGGTGGAGCTGGTAAAATCTCTTTCTGTAGAGATAGAGGAATTGAAGGCAGATCAGGACTGTTACCTTTTTTAGGAAGAGCAGCAGATCCCTACACCATATTTTGACGACTCAAGAAGCAACCAGCCTGTGTATGACAACTATGAATCAGATTTTGAGCTGGATATGCAGGATTTCTAGGAACATACAACAGAGCCTTGTCCTCTGTTCATTAAAGAAAATTATCATGAGGAAATGAACCATCCTAGGCCTACAGAAGACCAAGAGTAGAGCTTTCCCTTGGGTCCTTTTTATGATGATTATGAATTTGATCCTTGGGAGAGCCAAGGAGAAGAGGAGCAGTAGAAGGGGCAATTTATCTCATGTCCAGAGCTTGTAGGCGAGCAGCCATCGCCTGAGGTCAGTCAGCCCGCATCAACTCCTCATCCGCCTGTGCCTACCAGTGATATTCAACCCTGTGTGAGAAACTGTGGAGCAGAGCAGTATTTCTGCTATAAAATTTTTGGATTTTTCCACTCATTCTATGAGCCTGTCAACAAGTACTTGGAGTGGAATTTTCTTCATAGCTTGGATCTGCCCAACTTTATCTGAATTTCATCCTTGGGAGAGAAGCTGAAGGATGTAATCGTTCTGCTTCCACGATTGCATCATCCATTATTCATCACTGACAGAGTAAGAGAAGTTCCATTCAGGAAGTTACTTGAATGGCTATGGTGGAAATTTGCTTTCACCTAGCACCATGTAAAAATCAATTAGTTTAGGATTGTATATAAATAAGCTCCTATGAAGCCCATGTGTGTTTATTTTCATTTTTATTTATCATCTTGTATTCCTCAGCAGGGTGTTTTGAGCTTGAATCCATAGCCCAATGCAGAAGGCGGATGGAACTGCAAAAGAGATCTTAGATCCTCGCAGGGAGGACTCTATCCCCCATGGAGCCTAATGTTATCACATATTATTGTATGGGGTATTTTCCTCGTTGGATTTGGCCCTTGGGTGGCAGAATGCGAAGAAAAGGGGATAAAAACCCACTAAATGTCGCTTATCCTATTTTTTTATGCTCGGGCACGTAGATCTGGGCAGCTGAGATCTGCGTGCTCAAATCTACGGCTCAAGATCCATATCGAACCCCCTCGACATTGTTCCTTTAACGGGGGGAGGGGGGGGGGTCCGAGCTAAGCGGTTTTCGAGCACGAGCCCCACACTATCATGGCACTTCATCGTTAACTCAGACCCCCCCACCCCCCGCACTAAACAGATTACCGCTCCCCCTCCCTCTGAGTAGACCACTTACCGCCTTCGCTTACCGCTCTTACCTCCTTCCACCACCTATATTACACTCAATCTCCCCCCCCCTGTCTGTCACATCTCCCACTCTCTCTCCCCCTCTCACCTACCGACACTTGTTCCACTTCTCTCCATGTCACCTCTATCATGTCGTTGTGTCCCCCTCAACCAATCACACACCACCGCAGCCTCCCCTTTGCCTCCACATCCTCTCTGTAAACTATGTCACTCTGCATCTTTACACCTCAGTGCCCACACATACCCAGTAGCCTGTCGGTCACACCCATCGCCTCATCCTCGTCAGCTCCATCCACATCCTCCAATCGGGTCCCTCTGCAAAGGTCCAATGAAGCAGTCGACGGCCAAGGAGAAGCTTCCACGTCTCCCAGGTGCCAAGTTTGACTTGTGCCATCCTGATCCCAATGAAGTGGTTATGAAGCAGGGGAGGTGGTTGGAGCATCGTCTCCCCCATGAATGAAAAGTCAGAAACATCTGACCATGAAGGCAGATTGTCAGCTCAGGTGTCATGAGATCGCATGCATAGAGACATTGCATGCGCAATCTAACAGAGCAGAGACTCAGAGGGTATGGGAGAGTCAAGATCACGTCTGACAAAGGAAGGCATGCACAGAGGAGACTGTAGGTGTAGTCTGAATGAGAAGATGCAACTCCATGGAAGCTCGAGCACGCCTCTACTAAGGATGGAATTTTTTTTGAGTATATAGATAGAGTTCTGTGATTTTGTAATGGTCTTTGGTTGAGCAGAGCTCCCAATCTGTAACTTTGTCTTGCCAAAGTTGTTCTCTAGTTATGTAATTGATTTGAGACTTTCATATTAATAGAATTCAACTTCCTTTCTTTTTCATTATTGTCTGTAAAGTTGTTTGAAACACTCGGGCATGGATGATCCAGTCGAGGATTGTCATACTGCTGTAATGGAGGTTTGATTATAGTGGTAGCACGGTCAGTTTTATTTATTTCCCTGTGTATTTGTTTCCTTCTTACATTGAATGGCTCGGGCATGGAGGATCCAGTCGAGCTGTTGCAGTTGTGAAATGATGGAGGTTTAATCATACTACATGTGTGATTGTGTCCCTTGCAAACAAATTTTGGTGTCTGAATTTGAGCTCAATAATGCTCTTGAGCTTAGGTTTTATTCTATGAGTTGTTGGAAGGCCTGATGCCCAGAGCAGTCACCTTCACCCTTCTCTTAAGTCTTCCATATTCTCTCACTTTAACTCGATTTCCTGACTGAAGTTAATGTGGCCTTCACTTTCCTGTGCATTTCCTGTCCAGTTTTGTGTTGAACATCTTTCATGTTGTTGAGTTTTGGCCATCAACCATCCACATTTAAACCAACATCCAACCTGTGACACAAATAACTGATGGGTACTGGGCTTACCTCTGCTGCAATCCAGAGGTGACTTATGGTGCTAATACATGGGGCACCCTTATCAGTCATGACACGTGGCATCTGTCTGGCACTGAGACATGGCACTCTTTTCAAACATTCTCGGACGTGTCTTCAGCCTATTTTCGAGTGACACATGTCACCCCCTTCGTTTGCGACACGTCATCATAGTGATGTCATGCCTCCACATCAAATCATCCTCTAGAGGTGTTATTGTTCAGTGCCAAAAGCAACACCTCACCCCAAAGCACAGTTTTAATATATCCTAAATTTGGCAGGCGAATAAAATCTAGCAGTGGCACCAAATCTAGAAGGTGCATTGAGATCGCAAATCAAGACCAGATTGATGGCCATGCTTCATTCCGGAGACGCAACTTGCTCAAACGATAAAATTATTGAGCACTCCCGCAATTGAAATCGTGGTTTGGCGAAAGTAATACGTGGCGGAAGGGGGTGAATTGAGGGCTCAAAAGCGGTGTGATTCAAAACCACTTTTGATGGCCCCACAATCATGTGCTCATATAGCGTCCTATCCAAGAGCAACACGTGGTTGACCCCCTGAGCATTAAGTCTCATTGTGATCCTGAGAAGAGGCAGTTAATGAAAATAGAGATGGTGGTTGAAACCTTGACTCACTCCGTAAATGGAAGGCATGGAAGGTCTGGCCGTGGGGAATGAACCGTCAGCCCGTGGTACCCCTATGGACAAATTTTCCTACAGACCCATGTCAATCTGAGCTCACATATGACATAAGGATACATGCACACTCTGACAGAAGACTGCTCAGATGCAATTCTTTGAACGTAGTGATCATATCACACTCCTAATAGTCGGGTACTAGTCTAAGTATAAATGTTTGAATTTGATATTTTTTTATGGTCGTCAATTGGTTGAGCAGAGCTCCCTATCTTGTAATATTTTGATGCCAGAGTTGTTCTTTGGTTATGTATCAAATTTGAGACTTTCGCATTAATATAAGTCATCTTCTTTCATTTCTCTGTAAAATATGTGCTAAAACACTTGGGCATGGAGGATCCAGTCGAGGGTCATAGTTTTATTGTAATGTAGGTTTGATTACAGTATTTTTGTGACCGGTTTTAGTTAACTTCTTTGTTGTCTTATTCCCTCTTACACTGAAAGGCTTGTGCATGGAGGATCCAGTGGAGTTGTCGTAGTTGCATTGTGATGTAGGTTTGATCATTATGTCGTTGTGACTGTGTTCCTGTGACATATTTCAGTGTCTAAACCTTGAGTTCAAGAGTGCTCTTGAGCCTGAGTTTTTCTTCATCGAGTTGCTTGAAAGCCTGATGCCCATGACAGACTTGTCCACTTTATCACTAAGTCTTCCTTCTGCTCACCCTTAAACTCAATTCACTGATTGAAGTTAATGAGGCCCTCACTTCCATGTGCATTGCCTGCTCAATTTCTGTGTTAGAATCATTCATGTACTGAGTTTTGTCCATTTGACCTCCACTCATAAAACCAACATCCACCAAAAATTATGATGGGTACTGGGATTATCCTCCTGCAATCTGAGGGTGACTCTCAGTGCTAACACTTACAATCAAATAAGGTGAACTTTTATCCAATCAAAAACAATTTTGAGTCTCACTTCAAAACCAACACCAATAATAAGTTATATTTAAATTATCATAAACTACTAATTTTATTGATCATTAACAATATGAAAAAATTATCTCTTACATTACATTTCTCATTATTCTACACATATGTATTAAAATCTTTCATATCTTCATTGATCATCTAGAAACCTCCCATCTTTTTCCATCCAATTATGGCACTCGTTTTCCCTTTCTCACTATTACATTTATTATTTTTTATCCCAACAATACTTTAAAAATTCATCTTTACCCATATAATAAGGTGTCTATATATTTTAGGATGAATTAATCCATCATAAGGTTCAATATTGTACTTCAACAAAGGTCCAAATTCATGGACCACTCATTCACTTACCTCTTTAAGTTCTACTTTTCCTCGATGATGATGATGATGAACATCCACTTAAACCAAATTTGGTCTATCGGACCTTAAGAAAGGTAAAATATTACTTGGATTTCTTTATCATTTTATTTCTACATTCGAAAAGCGTTAAGAGAAGAGTTCCAAGATTAGCATAGTTTTGATGAGTTAGAAGGTTATGAAGGTTGGTATTGTGACAAATCTTTTGAAATTGAGATATAATTTGGGTACACGCAAGACATTCTAGGAGAAAGTGTTTTTCATCTTCAACCCTCTTAGTGTCACAAAGATGACATATTTTTTCATCCTACGGTGTTTTGGGAATTGTCAATGCACAATTTCACTATGGAGCTTGTGAGAATGTATTCTTATTTTAGCAATGTTGATTTTCTTCTTTACACTAGTCAAAACGAAGAGATACTTTTGATCTTCTAGATTATGGTTTATCACCTACTTATAGTATCATAATTTTATTTTATCCTCTAATTCTTTATCACACCACAATTTCTCCTTAAATTTAGATGTGATAATAATTTTGATATTATCGTTAAGAAATGATATATTCATTTATTCCCAAATGATTTAGCCAAGACTTGGCATCTTTATGCCATTCTCGCTTGAGCATGAAGCAATTTTGGAAAGCCTCTTGTCTTCCATTTTATTTATCTTGTTCTTGTATATTAGGCACCTAGTCATAGCCATGTTCTCAATGGGGGAAGGACTCACTTCAATAAGGAGAATATGATAGGTTGTATCTCCTTTAATTTTGAGATTATAAGTAATAACATTATTTTGGATCCGCTCTATCTTTCTCCATGATTCTTTAGAGATAGTACATCCCCAAACTTCACATCCATATAAGATAACAAATATGACAAGAGTTTTAAAGAGGATTTTTTTCTTATCCCATTTCCAAAGGTCTGTTGATTTACAATCGCTTTCAAACCAATAATAAGTTTTAATCGCTTTCAAACCAATAATAAGTTTTAATCGCTTTCAAACCAATAATAAGTTTTACACCCTCCATTTGTCCTTTTCTCAATTCTATCGTTCCAGTCGAGCTTGTGATGAATATCGATTATGAGATATTTGTATGAAGGCACTTCCTCCAAGTTGTTGTTGTCATATACGAAATTACCATAAGTGACTTTTTGGATTTAATTATCATAACTTTCATTTTATCAGTTTTAACAGTCTTTACCCTTACTAGAGCATAAATGCTTGAGGATTCTTAGTTTATTTTTTAGATCATAGGGACTCCTTGCCATAAGAACAATATCATCGGCATAAAGAAGAAGGATGATGGCTATAGTAGCGAGAGTCAACAAACACAACTTGTTTCTTCCAAACAATCTTCTAACTTGTCTATATATATGCCAAAAGGGTAGGGGATAGGGTACAACCTTGCTTGACTCGTATATTACAATTAATTTCTTCTGACCAACCCTCAGTATTCCTAAAATTTTCATGAACATTCTCATATAACCTTACCACAAAAACTCTCGACTCAAAAGGAACTTTTAGCTCTTCTAACCTATTCCAAAAGTTCATCTTGGGCATTGTGTAAATTTTTTTTCTAAAGTGAATGAAACAACAAATAAGATTGGTTTTATTATTGTGACACTCTTCCATGATGATCCTAAGCATAAAAAGGTGGTCCACGGTTGAATGATAGCTCGTAAATCTAGCTTGTCCTTTAACTCTTTTTCCATGGATTTTTAACCATACGTTATCTTCTTTTCCAAAATAATTATGTATAGGTTGGTTAAAATGGGGCTAGTCATAATGGTCCTGTAATTAGAGGGATTGTTTTTATCCCCACAAATAGTTACAATGAGGCTTTGCATCCAAGGTTTAGGAAGCTCTGCTTGACTGTTAAATTAAAGATCTTGTGTATGTGAGAGATGATAATAGGTCTTGTATATGCGAGAGATGATAATAGGCCCTCCATTTTTTAAGATTTCAACTTGGTAACATTTGATGTCCTTAGCTTTCCCTTTTGCAAGTTGCTTAACCCCAAAATCTATGTCTTCTATAGGAAAAACTTCATCCTCTGTAGAAACATTTGGAATTTTTTCCATAGCATCAAGGGATTCATAAAGATTTAAGGTAAGAATTACAGTCCATCAAGGAAATCATATTATTTTCTTTAGTTTTACAAGTCATAATTTGCCTCCATAATTTCTTAGGAGCTAGCTTAGATAGGTGCAAAACCTTTTCATGCTTTCTATTTATATGGTGCATTTTTTCATTTTAATTAGGGATTTGTACCTATTTATCTTATCAGATTTTAAGGGCTCATTCAAAGCATCCCTAATGGATTTTCCAGCAATTTTACACTCATTATCATACCAAAGGTTGGTTGTTCTATTTTTTTTTTTACATAACGTGTTAATAGAACTAGAAAGGGTTGTCATAAAATTATGAAATAAGTCTTCAATATTGTTCTTATATAATAGGAGATTTAATTCACTATTTAAATCCTTTAAGAAAATATCAACTTTATTTTTGTCAAAAACCAAGTGCCTTTGATTATCGAAATTTTCTTCAATGGGGATTTGTGCATGATAAAGTTTGGAGTTAGGGTTAAATGTCTACTTGGCTCATGGTTGTTTAAAATGTCAACATTTATTATTTTGTTGTATATGAGGATATCATATATCACATAATCCACATCGTTGATGCCTAGCCCATGATTACAAGTCATATGGTTGGATTACAACCACTTCATTAGACCACTACAAATTGTTAGATCTTGAGAACTTCAAAGCTTGATTAATTCAGTACCAAACAAATTCTCGATTAGGTCTTCATAATTTATTTTGTATCTACTAGCTAAAACAAGGTCTTCATCTAGCCATAGAGGATTAGGTTGAAATCATTGCTTAAAAGAATAGCTTGATTAGTTACAGTTCTAGCATTAAAGTATCCTAGCAGGGGGATACCACCTCCATTTCCTAGATCATAAATATATTGTTCTAGTCTATTGTAGGGACAAGTTTTATCTAGATTGTTTTTCTTATAAAAGGTAGAATTAATAGGTGCCAAATAATAGTTCGCTATATAAATATTCTTAGAAATAATATTTGAAATATCCATCCATATGTACCAATTGAGAAGGTCTAACTTATGAAGTTGAATGTGAGGAGAAATGTTCATTTTTATGTAACGAGCTATGCCTCCAATCCCTCTGTGATAGAATTTCTTGTTCCATGTCGACCATAAGACAAATCATTCTATGTTAGGGACCTAAGATTCTTCATGCTCCCAAGTTTCAACTAGAAATATAATATCAATATCACTTAGGATCCAACTTAACATAAGACCTTTGTTCCATGGAAAGTCACGACAGTTCCAAGAGAGGATTCAGAGTGTCACAAATCCCTATTTATTATTATCTTTTTTGTCTCTATACTTAATAATAGATTTTTGATTCCTAATTATTGCCCATTTTCTATCATTCCTCGCTTCTTTTACCTTTCAAACTTTATTTATTAATCCATCTTCGTCTTCTGGAATGAGATCTTCATTTATAAATATTCCTAACCCATTTAAGCTTGGAGATTTACTAAGTGTGCAATATGTATAGTCATTAGAGCTTATCTTGACATGAATCAACCTATATTTATGTTAGATTATTCTTCCTAACCTATTTGCTTCTATGAGGCAAGTTGTTTCATTTTGTGATTTATTTTTAGTTCTTCTTTTACTATTGCTAGGGTGTCCTCATCTTTCTACTCTTTTATGCCAAAATTTATGAGGTTCAAGGATCTTTTGTTACATTCATGATCTAACTCTATGAGCTTACTCATTTCCTCTTTGATGGGTTTTATATCCAATTTGCTTTCCAAACTATTTAGAGCCAAATTGTTAGTTAACTTTCCTTCTAGCTCTTTAATTGTGTCCCTCGGATTACAATTTTCTTGGACCTCTAACCTCCATTTTCTACAACTGAGTCTCCAACCCTAATATTCTACTTTCTATTTATATTTGGATCTTGTCTTCTAAGGGTCTAAACTTATTATCAAACATTACCTCTAACTCTCTTTGAAATTTGGATTCTATCTCTTCTCTCTATTTTTCTAATAATTCCATATGTTCATAAAAATTATCTAAATTACTTTTCTAAACCTCCCCTTAAAAAAGTTTCGTTATTTGATATAAATTGCTCATATTAAAAAGTAAATGAAATAAATAAAAATTACAAAACAACTTTTTTTTTCCACGGTGGAAGTTCCGCGCTGGAAACTCACCCCGATACTTCCCCACATAGTGGCTGCTATGGGAGTGATAAAGCTTCGCAGCCCCAAGGGACACAGGTTTCGAACTCGTGACCTCTCCCCAAACTGGAAGAGTATGTGCACGTCTTAACCAATTGTGCTATCCCATGGGACTAATTACAAAACAACTTGTGCAACTCATTCAGCCCAACAAAATCAACCAAAATAGAACTCAAATATAATTCACCAAAACCCAAGTATAATTCATTGCTCACCAACTCAGAAACAAATCAATGCATACCAACTCCAATATAATTCACCAAAAGGTTTGAACGATTTGAACAATAACTCAAATATAATAAAGGAGTGTGCAACAATAGATAATATAAAAAAATATTAAATATTTAATTTTTTAAGATTAAATATTACATATTATATAAAAATTAAATAATATTAATTTTTAAGATTATATTTAGAGAGTAAAGAATGATTAAATTCATAATTCATCCTACATTTGATTCCATGTGATATTATGATGGCCATGTGTAATTCGTGGGATGATTTCTCCCCATTTTAATGATGAATTAAAGAAACTCATTTACTCTCTTTCATGCATACGCACCTATGAATTCGTANAAATTCATAATTCATCCTACATTTGATTCCATGTGATATTATGATGGCCATGTGTAATTCGTGGGATGATTTCTCCCCATTTTAATGATGAATTAAAGAAACTCATTTACTCTCTTTCATGCATACGCACCTATGAATTCGTAATGGATAAAGAAGTCCCTTATAGAAAGTTGAATTTCTATTTTAAATGAAAATGTTAAATCCATGTCATAATGCAATAATTAGTTAGTTTCAACGGTCATCAATTTCACGTGGATCATATTAGTCTCGTTTTAATGTGGAAGGTTTATCTAATATGCAAGCTATGTTTCTGTCTACATTCATTGAACTTACTGAACTTACGTGGATTCATTGAACCTACATTGCTAATATCTTTTTGTCTACATTCATTGAACCTAAAAAAACTCTCAATTTTTATATTTAATTTTTTTTAACTCACATAACTTATTTTCTTGTTTATATTTATTTAATTCATTTCTCATATCTCATTGTCTATATTCATTGCATATACAATGTCTCTCTGTACATTCATTGAACCTAAACTATTCACAACCTCCATGTTTATGTTTAGAGTTTTTAACTTACATTACTCATATTTTCTTGTGTACATTCATTTAACTTGTTACTCATATCTCTAAGTGACTACATTCACTAAATTTCCTCATGTTACATGTCTAGATTCATTGAACTTACATTAACGATGTCTTCACTAAATTTACATTACTTGTCTAGATTCATTGAACTTACATTAACGATTTTTTCACGTCTAAATTCAATGAACCTACAATAATGATTTATGTATCCTTATGTGAATATCACTCACTAAAATCTCATTTAGTCCACGTTAGAAGAAACTCCCCCTTAATGTAGCGTTACTACGCATGCATGGACCAAGTCTAGTCAACACTGAATTACCCACGTGTAATTAACGTCGACGGTTTGCTCCAACTTCTTCGACAAGCCGCATATATCAAAATTCACATGACTAGGTGGGGCTTGTGTTCAGGGTAACCGCTAAATCACATTAGGTCACATGTATTGACCAGTATTATCCCCTCTTAAACTCCACAATTATCTTAATTTTATTTTACTAAGTCCACGTCACCACTTCACCACTTCCATCCAGAAAAGTACGACACATCATCTCTCTCATCGACAACATCGTTGAAGACACCTTGCATAAATGTCAAAACTATGTCTTTTCGAAGCCATAATACATATATAAGAAACAAAAGAAACAATTGCGTTCACGCAAAAAAACACGCATCCCGTGCTATCACGACACACATAAAACAGAACTCGAAATCACTTGGATAAAAAAATTATAATGATGTGATGTTGAAGAAAATTTACATAAATTGATTTTATTAAACATTCTCCAAAAGTAAATAACTTTTCAAACAACAAAATTTAGCATATTGTAAATCAACTTTCATTACAATAAACGGTATTAAAAGTAACATTGTTAAAATTAAAATTGAAATAAATGGTATTAAAGTAACATTGAAGCTTTTTTTTTTAATTTTTTTTTTATTGATTTTAATTAATTATATTCTAAATCTAGTCAGAAATGATTGGAATTGTAGATTTTAGTTGTTAAATCTGCACAATTTGAGTGTGTCAGAAGTTTTTCAAAATGCGGAATGGATTTATGTGTTCAAAAATGTAATTTAAGTAAAAAACAGTGATTTCACTAAAAATGAAAAAATGAAATTTCATCAAAAGTTGAATGGATTTATGTATTCAAAAATACAATTTAAGTATCAAAAACTGTGATTTCACTAAGTGCTGAATCTATTTATGCATTCAAAAATGCAATTTAGGTAATAAAAAACTGTGATTTCACCAACAATAAAAAAACTGTTATTTCAGTAAGGGCTAAATCTATTTATGTATTCAAAAATGCAATTTAAGTAATGAAAAACTGTGATTTCTCCATCAATAAAAAATTGCAATTTCACTAACAATAATTTCATCAAATTCCAATAATAATTTCCAAAAATTATTAAGCCTTAGCTCGAGAGAAATGACAGTAGTGAAGCTGCCATTGGTTCAGTTCATGAAGCTGCCATTGGTTCAGTTCATATATAAGGAAACCTATTATGACCCGTCATAATTACATATTTGATTACCAACCAATCCTCCACTGGAGCTTACCTACTTCTTCCTTCACTTGTCCCCCTGAGTCACTGTCTTATCCATGGCACATTCAGACAACAATGGCTCACTGTAGTATTTCCATAATCAGGGCCACACGAACATGATTACAGAAAGAGGACCCACATGTTGCTGGTGCTATTGCTTGATCAAGCTATGAGCAAGTCACCCTCAAATCTAAAGCACTTTAAACCCCCAACCATGAAATTTCTGCAGTCATAATCTTATCCATCCACCCACGTTACAAACAAACATGTAGCTTCAATACATCCAATCGAACGGAGATAGTAGTTTCCAGCACTGGGAGAAAACAACACCCATTTACATGAATGCATAGACGGTTTGTAAGGAAAATGAATAGTTGGTCATGCACTGATATTATGGTCATAACTGGGCATCAATACGATGGTCAGTGTCTTCAAAAATTTATGGATCACTAGAATTGTATAGTACTAACAACTCAAATCTTCAATTTCAACATTAACTCTTCCATTTCAACAATTTCGGAACAATTTCAACAATTTGACCAGATTTCGAAAAAAATTGATAAAAAAAAAAACGCCACATATTAAAACGTTTACACTACGTCAAATTTTTTTTGTCTGTCTGTAAGTTGCAGGAATGTGCTTGTGTCCTTTTCGGATTATTAAAAGTTTGGGATTAAACCATGCCAGCAGACATTGATTTTGGTATTTTTCCAATGATGGAAAAATGAATCGAAATTGTTCATTTCGATTTTACAGATCGATTCACAAAGAGATCATGCTGTTTCAATCCTTGACTGGATTCCAATGAAAAACATGTCGGTAATCCCTTCCATAAAGACATAGGAAAAAAGGCAAAACATTAACCATTATCCCACGCTCCATGGCAAATCGCTGGTGTGATGCGGGCATTAATGACCGGTAAATTCCAGGCCTGCCACTGACAAGTCATAGTATTACAGGGATTTTTGGTTTCGTGTTTATGCAGAAAAGCATGGGGCCGTGAAATTTTAGTGTGCCCACACTGCAGTGCAGGAATGCCTTGGCTTGTGCACGACAGGATTTGGGGTCCAATCCTGTCGAGCCTGCTTACATTGCATTGCATGCTCTGTATTTGAACACTTGGACTACACCACCTCTGCCAAGGACGCCTGCATTCCGTCTGTTGGAACTGAAAAGCATTTAATTTCAACGAAATCCTTTTCTGGAATCCTCTGACACCAACTGCCTCAAAGTTTATCCTTTTTTCTACTGGCGTGTGAATAGAGATAGAGATGATGGATGTGGTTGAGGAGTGCATGGCAAACATCTCCACTCTTTGGGGGTGTTCACTTGAGTGCCAATTTGACACAATGAATTAATTAGTAGCCCATAATCATGTTTAATCCACCACAGGAAGAAAATGAGAAGCATCCTTTCTTCTAGCAGTTTCAGAAAACAAGCGGTTTTGTACATAATTGACTTCATATAACCTATGGCGAATTATGACATTGTACCACCAAATGTTCTGTATGAGAATCAAATCAATAGCACGACATCAAATCGAACAGATAGGTTCTGTATGTGAAAATCATAAACAATAAATTCCACAAATCATTGAGTGCTATCGATTAAATTTACAGCCTTTTCAATATCAAAAGTGATGGATAAGATAGATGAATCCAATTTTATCAAAATGAATATAAAAAATATTTTGTTGTCCACCAGCACTGGCTACAATAATACAATATGATCCCAATTTTAAATGATGATACAGTTTAGCCTACTAACTCATCTGCTCACTTCATTTCAGTCCATACTAGGATCCATGGAATTGGAATGGAATAAAGAAGCAGAGGACTTGTGAAAACTGTGAAAATTCTGAATTCTTAAACTCTTTATTCATGCGCAGAAAATTACAAAGGCAGGCATATTTGTCCAAAGCCAGGAAAGAATACATAAGAAAACCACATACGCATATACATCCAACAGCTCTATTCATGCCTGATGGATGTTGCATAGTGCAAAGAGGTCTATCCATCCTCTTTTACTGAGACTCCCTCTCTCCTAAGCAATTTATCCCCACCTAAAATGCCTCTACTACAACTCATCGGGCTTTTAATGCCAATGATATAACTCACTGAAACCAGACCTTAGATTAAAAACACCATGACTTTTTCACCTTACTATGTTCAGGCTCTCACCTCTTCTCTCCAAACATATGTACATTAATATAAACTTTTAAAACAACCCAGGCTGGATAATTACTATGCCACTGTTAGGCTCCACTGTTAAGCTGGTAGAAATCTATGGAAACGCTAGATGAGTGAATAAGCCCTGTACCAAGTTGGCCCAAACCCTATTCCCGCTGATGTTTCTGCGGGGCTTTCTGTGATCCGAGAGAACAAGTAAGGCCAGCCTCACTCAATGCACATGCTAATCCAGAAATCTTGGCATGCGAAACAGGTCTCGGGGTGAGTACAGGAGGTGTCCAGTCTGTGCCCACAACTGTAATTTCATCTGCAGAATTTGGTCTCAATTTTAGCCTGGAATTTCCCTTTTCAAAATGCATTGTCAGCTCCATCTGGTGCTTGAATCGATGGTCCCATCCTGTGCCCTTGAGCGCAATGCTGCCGAGCTCCCTAGCCAAAGAGGAATCATTACTGTAGGTATCTGGGGAAGAACTGGTCACAGCATTGGTAGTTCTCTTGTAGGGACCAAACCATTTGGCCTGCAAGTATCTATACTTCCTCCATGGTGGGAGGTGCATTCCCATCTTCTTGAGGGATTTCTTGGAAGAGTCGCACATGATCTTGATGACCTGCTTCAATCTCTCGGCCTTCCCTACATATACATTGGGCAAAACCCGCAACAAAGCATCGAATACGGTTGTGGGTCTAGCGATCTCAAACTGTACTCTGAAATCAATGTCCACAAAGAAACGCTCTCCATCTATTATTACATCTATGTACTCATAATTCCCTGCAGGAAATCCGCCAATGTGCTCCCACCTCGACTTGCAGATGCCTGCATTGTAGCCCAGTCCTCGCAAATAATTCATCACAGACCGCCTCAACCAGCTTCTCTGGTCGATAATCTCTTGTTTCTTTGCATTGGGATTTTCAACTTCGTTTTGATTTATCTCAAGAGCCCTAACAGCTTCCTTGTGCAGCAGGAACTCAACTGGGTTATTAATACAGGAGGAAAACAGGCCTTCTAGCATCTCCTTAAGATCCGCACTGAAAAATTCATTGAAATCGTCCTCAGGAATCCCAGAATTAGAATCACCATCTACAGATTCTACCTCTGCATTATTATCAGAGCACGGCTCTCCAGTGCCATTCAAGCAATTGCATCTCGACCTCCCGCAATTACCAACTTCATTATTTTCCATTCCTCCTTCGTCTTCTTCTTCCATGAAACCGTAGACCATATCAGCAAGGCAGACAGAATCAGGATCGTGCTCGCTACCACTGCTGCCATAGTTGGTAGTCTCAAGATAATTATCACCGCAAAGTCTGGCTCTCACCATTTCATTCAGAGGATCTGTCACCTGCTTTGGCCTTGGAGCCATTACCATCTCAAAGCGATCATGATGATGATTCCGATGAGATGCAAGGTGAGAAACCACAGTAGAAAGGCACGAAGTAGCAGCATTAACAATCTGCATGGAGGATGATGGCCTTATGGAATTACTTGTAACAAACTGACTAGGCTTCTCCTCCACCTTTTGCTTTGAGCTATGGCTGCTGCCATTGTTGCTCGACCCCGAAGCAGATGGGGTCACATGCCTCGCTGCACATAGGATTCCAGGAGCCATCCTTCCCGTAAATTCAGATGTTTAATCCGATCCTCCTGATCACACAAATAAAGATTAAGAACCTATGCTACAAGCAAGGAAACTCACATGGGCATCCACAAATCCTGGAAAAAAACAGTTACTGATGCGCTAAACTTATAGTACTTCATGGGAATAAATATGGAGATTGAGAAAAGACGGTTTTGTCTCGACTAATCCAAATACTCATGCCAGAGAAGTCAGATTATCAGATAAAAAACAAATAAGTTCCCACACGGCCATGAACATGCATATACCTCGAGGACAGAAAACCAATTTTGTCACAGAATCCTTGGACAGATCTTTCTGGTCGATGGCCTGTGAACGGTGGGTGGTTCTTCTGAAATCGAATACTGGGTTTTGATGAAGGAGAAACATCAACGAGAAATACCCATATCTGCCCAGAGGGATTTTGAAACAGAGAATGAAGAACAAATTGGTTCAAGGAAGGTGTCGGGAAGTTTGGGTGGTAATAAGATGTATATATATATTAAAAAGAAATGAGAGGGGGCACACGTGTCAATCTGAGAGGATGAGAAATGATGTCGTATGTTATGTTCGTGTTCAATCCCCTTCATTTAAAACGAATGCATTAGCGGATTTCCCAAATCCCCAACCATCCATTAATCAAGAATTAAATTATTGATTTTTTTTAATAAATAATTCTAGCCAGATAACAAAGAATTACGTGACTCATCAGCCCATAATAACACCACTAATATATATACGGAAATAATTAAGTATATTGAAAAAACTCTACAATAATAACTAGGCTGAAAAAGCCCACAAAACGACAAAATATGCAGCTGTCACAGTCTTATAACACTAATATTATAAATATGAATAAAAATATGGGTGTCAGCATCTCATATAGGAAGAGAAAAAAATGTGTACAATTACAGTGGCATCTTTGTAGAGAGATATACCCCATATTGGCATATTTGTAGAGAGATATACCCCATATTCTCTTCTTGGCTGGTTGAATATGATAGAGATGGCATGGCATTGATGGTTTCTATCCTCATAATGTACTCATTCTTATATCCTTTCTATCCTCATAATGTACTCATCCTCTCCTCATTCTCATTCGTCACCATGTAGACATCTCTAACTCTAATACTCATCATCTTTAACTCTAGTTATGTTTAATGTTCTCCTATCCCATGCTTGATTTTAATGGAACATGTGTCCTCATGTGTCTCCTAACCATGGCCTAGTCTCATGCCATGACCCCACTCACACTCTTGCTCTAGGGAGAATACCCTCCTGCAATGATGATGATGTTGCTTCTGCTCATTTTCCTATGCTATAGCACCATCACTTATCCACTTAGGTGAGCCAGTGACTTGGACTGGGACACATCCTTTTATAACTTTTGAAAAGCTCTATCTTTGGCAAAGGGATAATAATTCAAATTATTGGAGCTTCATAATACATTACATTATAAAGAACACCCCTTCTTTAAAGCTTAGAAAACAAATGGCTACCTTTATGTGATTAAAATGGTTTTGAAGAGATGAGCTTCTTTAGAAGGGGAATGAACCGTTACTAACAAGTGCTATCAAACTTAAAATAAGAAGCACTCGAGGGAACATGTGTTTTATTTAATATTAAATCATTTATTTTGTCTAAATTATTATAGTAGTAATGTCGTTTTATCATTGTTATACGCTATGACACTTGATTAAACTCTCGTCCTTTTTCATTATAAAATAACCATCTAATTAGTACCTAAATGTTTTATATAATGTAAAAACGTAAAAACAAAGGAATCCAACAATTACATAATTGTAGTGGATTGACATTCATGCAGTGATTGATTTATTTAACAGGTCAATTATTATTTTCACTATCTCCGAGTAATGGAATCGACTTTAGGTCACTTGGCGATATCTTAAACGCAACCGCGTTGATTTTTTTTCAATATTAATTAATTCATATCACTTTAAAAAATTATAAGTGATATTAATATTAGCGTAAGTTTATTTTAGCTGTGCATCTATTATGTGTTGAGTGGATTAAATCTCTCAAGGTGTAACATTTTTTTCAGTCCACATCCAAATATTTTTTTGTTTATTCATATTTTTTATGTGCTACATGTCAAATTCTATATCGAGCATGGAAAGGATTACACATCTTCTTCATAGTTTATGTGTCACATGTCAAACTCCATATTGAGCATGGAAGGAATTACACATCTCCGTCATAGTGCGTCATAGAAAACACCTCTTGTCACAATAACATTTAACATTTTCATTTTAATTAGCTTACATGCTTTAGACTTTGTGTTTTGATCTTACTTGTGATGATACTTTGTCAGAGATTTTATAATATCATTGTTGGCAAAGTAAATATTAGTATTGGTGAGATTGAGGAGTTTAGAGTCTTATAGAAATTAAATAACGTTGTCCACTCTTTATTACACTTTTTGAACTTTAAAATAATGAGTTAGAGGAAATCATATCATATTCATTGGTTGAATTAGATGGATAGGCACTCTTTGGAGTTTCCATTGTTATTATCCTATTTGCAAATGGCATTATCCTCATGTCCCACTCACCGAGGGGCCTTTAGAGATAACAAGACATCATAGCTTCTTTTTTTTTTTTTTTTTTTGACACTCATCACCTTTAGATTAATCTCAAGAAAACAAAAGTTACAACCTTTAACATTCCTAAAGGGGAGGCAAGCAATGCAAATTTTACTTTCACATAAGTGAGAAGGCAAAGGTGGTCTTTTCATATGTAAATTTGTGGGTCCTCTTCTCCAAACCACACTTTAGCTTGTCTATGGCAGTGGAGGCTAGAATGAGCAATGGATATGTGGTTATCACCACTCTTGAAAGACAATGTTTTTATCTTCACTTTCAAGACATTCAATTTAAGGTTTGACTCTTTCACTCATTGGTCACACCTACCCTCTTGTATAGGGTGTGAGGTTTGGGGACCATCCCTTTAGGGAGAAGACCAAAGCAAGATAAATAGAGTGCTTGTCATGATGTTATCCAAATATCTTCATGCCAAGAGATTAATTCCTCATGATGGATGGGCAACTCAGGAAAATGTCTTCTTAGATACCCATATATTGCTCTCAAATCCTCTATGGAGTAAGGAGAATGCAAGATACCAGATATATAAAATGTGCAGAACAGAAACGAAATGCTAGAAATAACAGAATAACAGTGAAATATCCAGCATAATCTTCACAATACACAGAAGTGATATACGAAATAGAAACAGAAATAGCACTTGATTCAGATAGCAATGTTCACAGGCCTCTTCGAGGGGGCAACCTCCAATCGAGCAGCGCTCTGTTACAATAATATCCAAGCTAGGGTTCTCATACCCTCGACTCCTATTTANGATCCTTCTAGAAGCGGAAGCTTCTATTAGGTCTTCTTACATCCGCCTTATTCTATTTTATTGAAAGGTCTTATTAATATTGACCTTTATTACATCCGAATACATTAATCTACCTATGTGCGGGTTAGGACCTTAACAGAGAACGAGGGATCAATTCATGTTGGTATACGAGAGCTTATTCATTGCTTCATCTCATTGGCCTTGACATTAATAGACCACCCCCACATAGCTTTCAAAGGATGCCCCTTATCTTTCCAAGGATGAGATAAACAAGGGTATTCATACTAATATTTACAAAGCCTACCTTCAATCCACATGGTTTAAGCCTAGAGAATCACTTTCTCTTTAACTTCAAATCTACTTGGACTTGTATCTCCAGTGTAGTGATGGGTTAATTCAACCCTCAGGGTACACCAAACTCTAATCACCTTGTAACTTGAGGGTCCTTCTCACTCAGTGTAGAGTTTTCTCCCACTAGCTTCACATTGAGACAAATCACCATATTCTTCGAGAGTATTGTATTTCCTACTCCTTAGAGCTTGAGATTAAGGGTCATTTTGTATTATGGTGCTTTCCCTACTATGAGATTTAAGGATGGATCTTTTATCTCTTAAGAGATTCACTTGACTCACAAGAGAGATTTCTTGGCTTATGAGGACCAAAGATGCTTAGCTCTCTTCCTTATGGAGATGTTTGACCTTCATCGACAACTTACCAAAGGCCATTTCCCCACAATAACATGCACTAGGTTAATTACATTAGTTCCATCCCTCTAACACTAGTAGGAAGATGACTCATGGATAGGTTCCAAGCTGACATGATAGACTTGCAAGGTGTCATAGACCTAATGATTTTCATGGTCTCATGCCTATCGTGAATTTATTTGCAACCTTGAATGTTAGAAGTGCTTCTCTAGAGCAACAAAACTCACCTAGGGAACCTCCTTCTTCTTGAGCTTCTCCACTACTCCCTATCGCGTTGGGTTAGTGCTTCCCAATTATTATTATTATTATTATTATTCCTTATTTAAAGTTATTTTTCTCTTGGGATGTGCTTTCGCCTTTCCTTCTCAATCCTTGTGTGGCAGTTCCTTAACATAATAGTGTGGCAGTTCCTCAACAAGCCAAAGAAATTAATATATTAAGGCAAGGAGAACACCCTTTAGGTTATGATCCATAGTTTGAGTATAGGCACTTGAAGTCCAATAATTTACTCTAGCAATGAAAGGTTACATAAGAGGAATTGTCCTTTTAGTAACACCACTCCAAACCCCCATTCCTACACGCCCTAATATCTCACACTCCTTGGATTACACTCAACCATAAGAGTTGTCATCGTTTGAAGATGACTAACAAGGGTCTTTAGACACTTGACCAATAAGGAGAGGAGAGGACAAGGTCGCTTTCTTGACATAAAAGGAGGAGGTACATTAGGAGACTCACCTATTATGAATGAGGAAGGAATCAACCCACTTAATAGACCATATAAAAGTCTTTACATATTGTATTCCACCGACTTTAAATTCCATATATATTAATATATAAATTTAATTACTAATATATCATATAACGTAATCGAAACGTTCTACCTATTGGCTCTTTTCCGATGATTTTTTCTGTTTGATTTTGCCTAAAATCCAGTGAGTAATGGTTGGATCTACATATTTGAGTGACTAAGTTTATATAATCGGAGTACCCCAGGGGTTTTTCAGCATGTTGAATCCATTTATGCATTCAAAAATGCAATTTAAACAACAAAAAATAGATATTTTATCCAAATTTACATAACTGAATTTCAACGAGAAAAACTAAAAGATAGAATGTTTACCAATGCCACAATCATATTATTCATCCCCTTTCTTGAAGTTGGAAATGTTCTTAGTTTGCTCCCAACTAAAAAGGTGGTGCATTTCAATGAGTGATAAAGTTGATCGAGGCTATTTATTTTAGTTATGGTTCTTATATGAGTTGACTAGCCATAGGTAACTCTCATGCACTTTAGTTTAGAGTTTACCAAATCACTCGTCATTTTATTTTTAATTACTATTTTCATTTGGTTTTTTATGCACTTTAAAGGAGATAGAAAAGATGTTTGCGTTGATAAGATCCAAAATTCACATGCATCCACACACAATCACATGCGTTCACACCAAGTATGAACTCACGACACACATTGGCACGCAATAAACATGCTTCTTCCCCGTGCATTCACTTGGATTATAGCCATTGTAAGTATATATCCTTCAAGGTTTATTAACAATTTATCTTTGAGGATTTAGATGTAGGTTGTACTAGAAAGGCGTGATGTAAGCAACCCGTAACATAGTGGTGTCAACATCAATACCATTTCGATGATCGTTAGGGATATGATTTATAACGTCTAAATTTGAGCCCATGGTTTAGATATATTTACCTAACTCTTTAGTGGGGTATACATTACTATATACAAAACTTAGTAAGGATGGAAGGAGTTTAATCCTTGGAGAATTATATGATCCATAAGCGAAAGATTTATAGTCCAATTATTTCACTGACATGGATACTATGCGAAAACTATTTCTAGTCTCTATCCTTAGTGTTTAGAGTGGTTACAAGGCTTATGTTCTATGTGTAACATGTATACAAACAACCAATTGCAAACATATATGTTCACTATCCTTTTGCAGGCATGTAAGGATGGTAAGTTGGTGAGTTCAAAGGCTTGAATGTTTGGTTGTATTATGCAGAGACCTTTGTCCTTTTAATGGTTACAAGGCCTTCGTTTTCAGTGTATCATGCACACAACAACCAGTGAACAATGGCAATAATAAGTGAGATTTTGAGTGTAAACATCTTTGTTTCAAGCTTGCTCCTACTCTTGAGGCATGAGAAGGTGGCTTGGTTTGCAGTGCTTTGTTTCTAGGCCAAATATGCTCACCTAGACTACACATTGTGAGGTGTAACCATAACAGGTCTGTTTGGCATCAATTCAACCGAACCTCCTCATTAATAACACATCAACACTTCTTTGCTTGTTAATCAAATGAATTAACAGATGGATTAGTATTCCATTAAATGTCAAACATCATAATGTACATTCTTATCCACAACAATGTTATCCTCAATGGCTTCCTTAAAACAAGGCCAAGCAATGGATATATGAGAATCTTTGCTTTCTCCAAATTATGAGAGCACTCCAACGGCCAAAGAGATTGCAAGTATTATGGAGGATTACAAATTTAATCGACAAATAACTGATTGTCCAGCTGAAAACTTATAATTAAAAGAAGTATTTGAAACTCAATTCAGTTTAATGCTCAGTCCATTGCTACAAAGAGGCTCGACACACCCTCATAAGGTGAAAGATACATTTTTATTGCTGCCATGATCTTGGGAACTTCATAGGACCGTGAATGTGCTAGTGAGAAAGCTACCACTGTGTGAAACCAATATATACCCTTCACTATTCATAAGAGCTCTTACCTACAATTATGAAAATCTTCTTTTAAGTTTGCAACCTATGCAATAATGGTAGTCATCAAGTAGCACAATAGTAAGAGGCAATTTGTGCACTAGAGAATGCAAAGAGGAAGAATGAAGAATTATATGATATCATCGGTTCCTTAGGAAGACAATCTGGTTGATATTCCAAACCACATGAAGTCAAGAGTTAAGGAAAATCTTGTCAAAACCCAAACGATCCCAGACTCAAGAAGGCTCATCCAACACCCAACAATTTCCCTACCCTCAAACAATAACATATATAATGTATGAGCTTTCTTTATATTTTAAAACATAATTACGTTGGCAATTAACAACCTTTATTATTACACAACGATTACTTTATTATTTTATCATTTTTCAAAATGACTCCATGTTTTTTCAATCATAATTCACAATGGTTATCCTTTGTTTTAACCCTATAAATATACACCTCTGCACTCTTTTCTATCATTTCAAATTTATTTGTTCCTGATGACGGGTGGAGTGTCCCCCTGAAACATTACTATCATTGAACATTTTGAAATATAATACACATTTTATCTCCAAAAATCTCATGCATTATTATGACTAACTGTGAACGTTGTCACACTCAAAATAACATATATTTCACACCATAAAAACAATTGGAAGACAGGTCAATCAATAATATGGTGTAATTGAAATGACCCTAAAACCAAACTTGGTAATTTGGTAGATCTCTCTAGAACTCGAGAAGTAATGGAAAAGGAAAATATGAGCTGGTCCTATGTAGCAAACAGTCCAACCCAAGACAACAACAACCATGTAAGGGAATTAAAACATCAACTTACAACTTGAAGACTCCACAAAACTACTATGTATAGCACAAAACTACTAATATTTTTTATGTCACATGTCAAACTCCATATTGAGAATGGAAGGAATTACACATCTCCCTCATACTGCATTGTAGAAAGCACCTCTTGACACAATAACATTTAAGATCTTCATTTTAATTAGCTTACATGCTTTAGGCTTTGTGTTTTGATCTTACTTGTGATGATACTTTGTCAGACATTTTATAATATCATTGTTGGCAAAGTAAAGATGAGTATTGGTGAGATTGAGGAGTTTAGAGTCTTATAGAAGTTAAATAACGTTGTCCACTCTCTCTTACACTTTTTGAACTTTACAATAATGAGTTAGAGGAAATCATATCATATTCATTGGGTGCATTAGATGGTTGGTCACTCTTTGGAGTCTCCATTGTTATTATCCTATTTGCAAATGCATTATCCTCATGTCTCACTCACTGAGGGGCCTCTATAGATAACAAGACATCCTAGCTTATTTTTTGACACTCATCACCTTTAGATTAATCTCAAGAAAAACAAATCCATATCATTTAACATTCCTAAAGGGGAGGCAAGCAATGCAAATTTTACTTTCACATAAGTGAGAAGGATAAGGTGGTATTTTCATGTGTAAACTTGGGGGTCCTATTATCCAAACCACGCTTTAGCTTGTCTATGGCAGTGGAGGCTAGAATGAGCAATGGATATGTGGCTATCACCACTCTTGAGAGACAATGTTTGTATCTTCACTTTCAAGACATTCAATTTAAGATTCGACTCTTTCACTCATTGGGCACACCTACCCTCTTGTATGGGGTGTGAGGTTTAGGGACCATCCCTTTAGGGAGAAGAACAAAACAAAATAAAGAGAGTGCTTGTCATGATGTTATCCAAATATCTTCATGCCAAGAGATCAATTCCTCATGATGAATGGGCAACTCAGGAAACTATCTTCTTAGATACCCATATATTGCTCTCAAATCCTCTATGGAGCAAGGAGAACGAGGGATCAATTCATGTTGGTATATGAGAGCTTATTCATTGCTTCATCTCATTGGCCTTGACATTAATAGACCACCCCTGCATAACTTTTAGAGGATGCCCCTGATCTCTCCAAGGATGAGATAAACAAGGGTATTCGTACTAATATTTACAAAGCATGCCTTCAATCCACATGGTTTAGGCCTACATAATCAATTTCTCTTTAACTTCAACACTACTTAGACTTGTATCTCCAATGTAGTGATGGGTTCATTCAACCCTCAGGGTACACCAAACTCTAACCACCTTACAACTTGAGGGTCCTTCTCACTCATCGTAGAGTTTTCTCCCACTAGCTTCACATTGAGGTAAATCACCATATTCTTCGAGAGTATTGTATTTCCTACTCCCTAGAGCTTGAGATTGGGGGTCATTTTGTATTATGGTGCTTTCCCTACTATGAGATTTTAGGATGGATCTTTTATCTCTTAAGAGATTCACTTGACTCACAAGAGAGATTTCTTGGCTTATGAGGACCAAAGATGCTTAACTCTCTTCCTTATGGAGATGTTTGACCTTCATTGACAACTTACCAAAGGCCATTTCCACACACTAACATGCACTAGGTTAATTACATTAGTTCCATCCCTCTAACACTAGCATGAAGATGACTCGTTGATAGGTTCCACGATGACATGATAGAATTGCAAGGTGCCATAGACCTAATGATTTTCATGGTCTCATGTTTATCATGAATTTCTTTGCAACCTTGAATGTTAGAAGTGCTTCTATAGAGCAACAAGGCTCACCTAGGGAACCTCCTTCTTCTTGAGCTTCTTCACTACTCCCCATCTCATTGGGCTAGTGCTTCCCAATTACTATTATTGTTGTTTTCCTTATTTTAGGTTCTTTTTCTCTTGGGAGGTGCTTTCACCTTTCCCTTCTCAATCCTTTAAGTAACACCCCAATAACCTCAATCCTTGGGTGGAAAGTCCTTAACATATTAGTGTGGCAGTTCCTCAACAAGCCAAAGAAATAAATATATTAAGACAAGGAGAACACCCTTTAGGTTATGATCCATAGTTTGAGTACAGGCACTTGAAGTCCAATAATTTACTCTAGCAATGATAGGTTACATAAGAGGAATTTTCCTTTTAGTAACACCACTCCAAACCCCCATTCCTACACACCCTAATATCTCACACTCCTTGGATTACACTCAACCATAAGGGTTGTCATCGTTTGAAGATGACTATCAAGGGTCTTTAGGCACTTGACCAATAAGGAGAGGAGAGGACAAGGTCGCTTTCTCGACATAAAAGGAGGAGGTACATTAAGAGACTCACCTATTATGAGTGAGGAAGGAATCAACCCACTCAATAGACCATAGAAAAGTCTTTACTTATTGTATTACATTGACTATAAATTCCAATATATATTAATATCTAAATTTAATTACTAATATATCATATAACGTAGTCTAAACGTTCTACCTTTTGGCTCTTTTCCAATGATTTTTTACGTTTGATTTTGCTCGAAATCCGGTGAGTAATGGTTGGATCTACAGATTTTAGTGGCTAAGTTTGTATAATCTAAGTGCCCCAATGGTTTTTTGACACGCTGAATTCATTTATACATTCAAAAATGCAATTTAAACAACAAAAAATAACGATTTTATCCAAATTTACATCGCCAGATTCTAGCCAAAAAAACAAAAAATAAAATGTTTAGCCAAAACGAGAATCATGTTATTCCTCCCATTTCTTGAAGTTGGACATGTTCTTATTTTGCTCCCAACTAAAAAGGTGGTGCATCTCAATGAGTGATAAAGTTGATCGAGGGTGTTTATTTTAATTATGGTTCTTATATGAATTAAGTAGCATAGTTAACTCTCGTGTACTTTAGTTTAGAGTTTACCAAATCACTCATCATTTTATTAATAATTACTATTTTCATTCAGTTTTTAATGCACTTTAAAGGAGATAGAAAAGATGTTTACGTTGACAAGATACAAAATTCACATGCATCCACACACATTCACATGCGTTCACACCACATATGAACTCACGACACACATTGGCACGCAATAAACATACTTCTTCCCCGTGCATTCACATGGATTATAGCCATAGTAATTAAATACTAAATATAAATATATATCCTTCAAGGTTTATTAACAACTTATCTTTGAGGATTTAGATGTAGGCTGTACTAGAAAGACGTGATGTAAGCAACCCGTAACATAGTGGTGTCAACATCAATACCATTTCGATGAACGTTAGGGATATGATCTATAACGTCTAAATTTGAGCCCATGGTTTAGATATATTTACCTAACTCTTTAGTGGGGTATACATGAGTAGATACAAAACTTAGTTTTGAGCCATTTACCTAACTCTTTAGTGGGGTATACATTACTAGATACAAAACTTAGTGAGGATGGAAGGAGTTTAATCCTGAAGAACTATATGGTCCATAAACGGAGGATTTATAGTCTAATCATTTCACCGACATGGATACTATGCAGAAATTATTTCTAGTCTCTGAAATTATTTCTAGTCTCTATCCTTAGTGTTTAGACTATAGAGTGGCTACAAGACTTATGTTCTATGTGTAACTTAGTGAGGATGGAAGGAGTTTAATCTTGAAGAACTATATGATCCATAAACGAAGGATATATAGTTCAATCATTTCACCGACATAGATACTATGCGGAAACTATTTCTAGTCTCTATCCTTAGTGTTTAGAGTGGCTACAAGACTTATGTTCTATGTGTAACTTAGTGAGGATGGAAGGAGTTTAATCCCGAAGAACTATATGATCCATAAATGGAGGATTTATAGTCCAATAATTTCACCGACATGGATTCTATGCGGAAACTATTTCTAGTCTCTATCCTTAGTGTTTAGAGTGGCTACAAGACTTATGTTCTATGTGTAACATGTATACAAACAACCAACTATAAACCTCTATGTTCACTATCCTTTTGTAGGCATGTAAGAATGGTATGTTGGTGAGTTCAAAGGCTTGAATGTTTGGTTGTATTATGCAGAGACCTTTGTCCTTTGAATGGCTACAAGCCTTCTGTTCTCAATGTAGCATGCACACAACAACCAATGAACAATGGCAATAATAAGTGAGATTCTGAGTGCAAACTTCTATGTTTCAAGATTGCTCCTACTCTTGAGGCATGAGCAGGTGTTTTGGTTTGCAGTGCTTTGTTTCTAGACCAAATATGCTCACCTAGACTACACATTGTGAGGTGCAACCATAATAGGTCTATTTAGCATCAATTCAACCCAACCTCCTCATTAATAACACATCAACACTTCTTTGCTTGTTAATCAAATGAATTAACAGATGGGTTAGTATTCCATTATATGTCAAACATCAAAATGTACATTCTTAGCCACACCAATGTTATCCTCAATGACTTCCTTAAAACAAGGCCAAGCAATGGATATAGGAGAATCTTTGCTTTCTCTAAATTATGAGAGCACTCCAACGAACAAAGAGATTGCAAGTATTATGGAGGATTACAAATTTAATCGACAAATATTTGATTGTCCAACTGAAAACTTAGAATTAAAAGAAGTATTCAAAACTCAAGTCAGTTTAATGCTCAATCCATTGTCGCAAAGAGGCTCGACACACCCTCATAAGGTGAAAGAGACTTGTTTATTGCTGCCATGATCTTGGGACCTTCATAGGACTGTGAATGTGCTAGTGAGAAAGCTAGCAATGTGTGAAACCAATATATACCCTTCACTATTCATAAGAGCTCTTACCTACAATTATGAAAATATTCTTTTAAGTTTGCAACCTATGCAATAATTGTAGTCGTCAAGTAGCACAATATTAAGAGGCAATTTGTGCACCAAAGAATGCAAAGAGGAAGAATGAAGGATTATATGACATCATCAGTTCCTTAGGAAGACAAACTGGTTGATATTCCAAACCACATGAGGTCAAGAGTTAAGGAAAATCTTGTCAAAACCCAAACGATCCCAGACTCAAGAAGGCTCATCCAACACCCAACAATTTCCCTATCCTCAAACAATAACATATATAATGTATATGATTTCTTTATATTTTAAAACATAATTACATTGGCAATTAACAACCTTTATTATTGCACAACTATTACTTTATTATTTTATCATTTTTCAAAATGGCTCCATGTTTTTTCAATCACAATTCACAATGGTTATCCTTTGTTTAAACCCTATAAATATCCACCTCTGCACTCTTTTCTATCATTTCAACTTTATTTGTTCCTGATGACGGGTGGAGTGTCCACCTGAAACGTTACTATCATTGGACATTTTGAAATATCATACACATTTTATCTCCAAAAATATCATGCATTATTATGACTAATTGTGAAAACCTTCACACTCAAAATAACATATATTTCATGCCATAAAAACAACTAGAAGACAAGTCAATCAATAATATGGTGCAATTGAAATGACCCTGAAACCAAACTTGGTAATTTGGTAGCTCTCTCTAGAACTCGAGAAGTAATGGAAAAGGAAAATATGAGCTGGTGCTATGTAGCAAACAGTCCAACCCAAGACAACAACAACCATGCAAGGGAATTAAATCATCAACTTACAACTTGAAGACTCCACAAAACTACTATGTATAGCTTGTTGGAGGAGCATATGGCCCATACGATCTGTGTGTGGCCTCCCACAAGCTRTGCACAATTTTGAAATGTAAATTAATGCTAAGGGAAGTGCATATGGCCTCAACAAGAGCCAATTCTTCTTCTTAATTCATCCAACAGTGAGGACATTGCTCATAAACGATGCCAAYGGTCTATGGAGGAMTGCAACACTAAATATGAGGGACATGATTAGAAATGTAGTGATATAATTGCAACAATCAAATTTTGGTAGTCATAAATATCAAAATTCRAAGTGGAATGGATGGTTTTCATCCCATAGTTGTTGCCATCCACAATTTAGCCAATGGAAATTGTTTTGGGGAGAGATTAACATAATTACAATATGGGACTTTCATCATAACCATGAATGCAACTAATAGCAGTAATTAACCATAAATAAGTAGCAATAATCTCTCATATATAACTCTACACCACAACCACAATGAAATCTCAAATCAAATCAAGACACAATGGACACCATATTTACCCTATAAACCCAAATGGGAAAACCAACTTCGAATGTTTGCTCAAATCTCATTTCAGTGATCTCTAGTTACAATGTTGCTCATGGTTCTCTACACATCCTCGTCTATTTTGGTTGGAAAATCAGAGTAGTTGAATCCTTGAAAAGGCCACAAAATCTGAGATAATGTTTGTGAAGGAAATTATTGTTTTTGATATTGCATCAACAACATCCATTCTTGAAGACATGACAAAGATTGGTGTACAGAGGTCAATGAAATCATGGGATTTCTTTAAACTCTATGACATGCTTGTAAGCATGTGTAGGCACCAAAGAGTTGTTTCCATGTCGGGAAGTGACTGATCCTAGCAGAAGAACGCATACCACACTTCCCTTGTTTTTCATTACTGGAGGAAGAAAGGACATAACATTGTCAATTGTTGGTACTCAAAGGTATGCTCATTCTATGGGAAGTTAGGCCATCCCGTGGCCACATCTTTCTAGGTGAAGCAAGCCACGTTCCACAAACCATATTACTTCTATAGTAAGAATGACAAGAATACTTCCCCAATCCAATAGCAAACTCAAAGGCACAGGGAGAAAAGGAGCATGTTAAGAAATCCATACAACAGTGCCAAGACATTTTTCCACCACTACAAGTTGAGTGGACATTGGGATGTAAAGTTTGGTGACTTCATCGAGATATTCACCTCAAAAACTACACAACCAAGAGAAGAGTGTGGAGAGTGTAGATTGAAGAAGATGAAGAGCTACATGCGTCTCTAGTCCAAGGAGACGAAGCTATTGAAGGATATATAGATACATAGGAGGTCAGTGACACACACAAGATAGACAATAGGTTGATGCTAAGGGAAGTCACAATCCAAATGTTGCCAATATGATCCGTAAATGAGGGAATTATAACCCATTCACTTCACCAACATAGATACCATGCAAAAATTTATTTCTAGACCGTGTCTCTCTGTTTCTTTAATCTGTACAAAGATACATGTCCTATGAATTGATTCCAATGCCTTTGTTCTAGATTAGTTCACTGCTTAGTTTGAAATGAATTCAAGCCTCTCTCTACTAATTATTAGTAGACAAAAGAATGACTATGTTAGTGGATGAGTTACCTTGCTGATTACCTGCTTATGGAAAGAGAAAGTGGACAACATTATTTAAATTCTAAAAGATTCTCAACTCCTCTATCTCACCAATACTCATACTTTGAATATTCCATGAATCCTATGTAACGTTTGAACCTATAACCAATGTTACCACAACAACTGCTCACAAGTAAAGACTAACACGATTATGGGTCTTGTGTGATTCTTTATGGGTAAAAATGCCTTAAAGGGAAACATTTGTTGTTTTTATTGCGTTGGAGAAATACACTTGAAGATGTTGTTGGTATTTTATTAATAATGGAACTTTCCTTGATATTCTTGATAACTGAGCAATATCTCTATTATAATCTCTCTCAAACACCAACAATTATGGGTAATTAAGTTCTTTGAATTGTTTAAAATATAGGTTTGTATTAAATTTAAAATTCTTACTCCCCACAACAAATTTTTAGAGTGACCATTGTGTACAATGCAATTCAAAGTCACAACAAAATTATGAACTACTCCTTGAAGTTCAATGTTCAGTTGAGCTACTTTTGATGCATGAAGAATCAAACCTGGATCCCATTTATGTTGTGCAAGTTTCTAACTCGTTTGCAAGGTTTTTGATTAAAAAGATGAATGTTTCTAGGTCAAAATTGAAGACACGAGAAAATGGGAATTCTTTTATTGTATGATGGTATTTGTGATTTGTGTCATAATCACTTGATGGCAGGAAATTTGTCAAAATCTTAGGCTATCATTTTCTTTTCACAAAGAAGACAATGACAAGTTATTCCAATTCCAATTTCTGTAGGCATTAGAGAGAAAACTAAGCTAACATATGTTTATCATTCTAGATTGAAGCACATAACTAGATGTTGTAACCCTTGAGATGTTTCTGGCTAGGAAATTATGCCAAGGCATCCATTTTCAATATGACTAATATAAATAAAGCATTTGTTTTGAAAAAAAAGATTATAAAGTTTGACAATTTCTTAAAATTTAACTAGTCAAGACATTAATGAAAATAATTTATGATAAGAACTCAGAAGGCATGATTTCACAATATAGTAGACAATTTAATAATTTATGATGAATGTGATGAATGAAAAGATAACATAATTGAAAATATTATAAGGTATTCGTGATGACTAATTCTTATAATCCCTCAAATAGAATAAATTGTTAAATTATTGTAATCTAACAATAACATAAAAGTACCTGAGAAAATTGTATATATAAACAAACAACAATGAATATTTCATATACCATTTAAGGAAATAATAAATGAAATTACTTATAACATTAATACTTACAATATTATGATGAAATATGTAATCTTAATAGATTCCTTTATCGATTATAACATTGGTGGTCGTACCAAATTGTTACATATAAAACATTAGATACATGCTTTGTGAAAGATTTATAGAAAATTGGACAACACAATAACAAGACATTCACAGACTAATACCTTTGAAATCATGAATCTTTCAATTTATTGAATAAAGTCTTTTTCTCATTAAAGTCTTGAATAATTCTTTCTTGGGAAAAGCCCCTTTCTATCGAGCATTTTCTTGTTTTTATACAAATTTTGACCATAACCAAAATTGGTTATTGGAGCAGATCCTTCGACGAGCTAGGGTTCCGCAGATCTTTCGCAGTGCGAGGGTCTAGCAATGGCCCCAATGGGGCATTCGCCTCCCAGCGGAGGAGGGTCGACGAGCGACTCTTACAGTCAAGCCACAGCAGGCGGCAAGGAAGCGGAGAGGGTCAAGCGGCCGACCTTTGAGCCGCCGCCAGACATATACTCGGCAATATGGGAAGATAGCGTGTCCAAGGATCGAGAAATGGAGATCGACCCCGAGAAAGCAACCTCTATCCCCACAACGAACGCTCCATGGAAACCTGGTAAGTGTATCCCACAAGCACCACAAGCCCCCAAATATGTGATTAGTTCACCACGCATTGAAGAACAAAAACAATTCATGAGAGATTACGCCCTGGTGGGAAAGTTTTTAGGGCTCTGGCCCTCAGAACGAGATCTGATCCGTTGGATCCAGCACTGGTGGAAACCAAAGGGTCACTATGAATTGCAACTTGGATCCAAAGGTTTTTTTACAATAATCTTCTACAATCTTGAAGATTGTAACCGCATCTTCGACGGAGGACCATATTTTTTCAACTCGGCAGGCCTTTTCCTGCGCTTCTAGACGGAGAAATTCAGCCCTGAAAAGGAAGACTTTGCTCATGCGCTTGTATGGATCAGATTATACTCCCTCCCACAAGAGTTCTGGCTTGAGGAGGTTCTGGCAGGTATCGGTAACACCATTGGCATATATGTCAAATCATCTGAGGCTACAAAGCAAAGGCGTTATACCTCCTATGCTCGCATCTGCGTATACTTGAATATAACTAAGGCACTTCCTGGTTCCATCATATTGGAATATCAAGATGAGGACTGGATCCAGACCATTGATTATGAGCATATTCCATTCCGTTGCCGTAGATGTCATGAGCATGGACACCTGTTCAGAGAATGCCCCCTCAACAATGCTCCAAAAGAAGGAAACCCAGACAGCAACAAATATAAGGACAGCTTCACCCAACCCACAGGGAAACGGCGACCGGGAAGCAGAAGACAACCAGCTCAGGTAAGCAAGGATCCTTCAACTAGTAATAGATTTACAACACTACAAGACCAGCCTGAAAACCCTGCAGATCATATACCGCCAAATGAGCCACCGCCGACTACTGGATCTCAAACTGCCAAGCAAGGGGAAGACAAAACCCCTCTGAACAAGGAACCCACAATCGCCCCCCCAAGCGAGAACTATGAAATACACAATCCTGTGGACGCAGAGAAAGGAGAAACGAAAATGGAACTAGAAGAGCCCGATCTGGCAGGGGTTGATCTGGAACACCTTGAGCATGCTTATAGACAGCATAAACTATTCACCATTCCCAGAGATCAATTACGAAAGGTGCATAAGGTATACCTCAACTCCTCGGCAGGATCCACAGCCAGAGCCACTCAAGGGCTGGGAATCCAAAGCAGTCAATCAAAAAGCACTGGAAAAACCCAGAAAGATGAGAAGAGAAGAGGGCGGAAGTCCAACAACAAGCTCATTCAAGAAATCGGGCACTTCATGGTAAACTCAGGGCAGATCCACCTGATCTCGGATAGCTTTCCTCCCCTCCCCAACCCCTCATCATCATGAAGATTATCTCCTGGAACATTAGAGGCCTCAACGGGCGTAGCAAGCACAAATTGCTATGCGATCTGATCATGGCAGAAAAACATGACATCGTCCTTCTGTAGGAAACCAAATGCGCCTCAGAAGATGTGGACAAATTACTCCCCTACTGTTGGAAGCAGGGGGCAGCTATTGCGGTAGACGCCACAGGTACAGCAGGGGGACTAGCCATCCTCTGGAATACAAAATCAATACTGCTCGAGAACTTTATAGCTACACGGGGGTCCATCACTACGGATTACAGACTCATCGGTTCCGATAAACCAGGACATTTAACCAATGTCTATGGTCCAGCCACAACATGGGAAAAAGAAACCTTCCTTTGGAACCTAGACTTCCTGGCCGCCTTACACCAGCACAATAAATGGATTATAGGAGGTGACTTTAACATCATACGCAGTCTGGAAGAGAAAAGAGGTGGTTCAAGAAGATTGGAACAAGAAACTAGCAACTTCAACAGGTTCATAGATACCCACAGCCTCATCGACCTGGACACTATTAATGGAGTTCACACTTGGACAAATAGAATATCTGGCATTCATCAGATCGCTTGTAATCTCGACCGATTCCTCATCTCGGACTCCCTCATGATGGACGGCACAGGCATGGAAGACTCAATCCTGGACATCCCTGGATCAGACCATTGGCCCATTCATCTCTGGATAGACCTCCCGACTACAACAGGTAGGAAACCTTTTAGATTTGAGCAGTTTTGGCTCGACCACCCGGATTTCCAAGCCAGCATTCAGAAATGGTGGAGGGAAGCCGAGATAACTCAAGGATCCAAAATGTTCAAATTCCAACAGAGACTAAAAAATATTAAACAGTTACTCAGAATCTGGAATAAGAATACCTTTGGTGATATCTTTGCGTCCCAAAAGCATTTAGCAGACCGCATGAGTGAAATCCAGAGGCAAATTAGAACCCAGGGGCTCACTACTAATTTAAAGGATCAAGAACAAGCTGTCACACAACAATTAGCAGCCAGGAAAAAACAAGAAGAGATCCTCTAGAAGCAAAAGTCGTGCATATGGTGGCTCAAGGAGGGAGACCGCAACACCAAGTTCTTCCATAGAACAACTATTCAGCGACGGCATACTAACAGAATCACAAGCCTGATCTCTGCCAATGGAGAGCCCCTTCACTCACATGAAGATATGGAAGTAGCTCTGGTTGGGTATTATCAGAATCTCCTCACCGAGCCTATCCAGGACAGGCATGAAGCCATCGCCAAAGTAACCCAGCACGTGCCTTCCCTTGTCACAAGGGAACAAAACCTGGCCTTATTACGACCTATCACACTCGAGGAAGTAGATCAAGCGCTTCAAGACACACCTAAATGCAAAGCTCCAGGACCTGATGGCTTTACCAGTGACTTCTTCCATCACTGTTGGCCAATGATCAGGAACGAGGTATGGGAAATTCTTGAGGATTCCCGAGCCTCCGACCAGAGTCTAAAAGCTCTGAAATCAACCTTTTTGGCTCTCATTCCCAAAGAGGGACAAGCGCAACATCCTCAGCGATACAGACCTATCGCGCTCTGCAACATAATTTATAAACTCTTAACAAAGGTCATAGCCAGCAGGCTCAAGCCCATCTTACCGAATATCATCTCCCCAGAGCAATCAGGATATGTTGAAGGCAGGCAAATAATGGACAGCGTCATCCTGGCCCACAAAGTGATCCATTCTCTGCAGAAAACCAAAACTCCAGGTATACTTCTTAAACTGGACATCTCCAAAGCCTTCGATAAGATGAACTGGGACTATATGCGGGCCATGCTCATTGCTTTTGGTTTTGACCAACGCTGGGTCACCTGGATCATGAACTTAACCTCTTCAGCTTTCTTTTCTATTTTGGTCAATGGCATCCCCTCTCAGACCTTCTCTCCTACAAGAGGTATCAGGCAGGGTGATCCACTATCCCCCTTCCTCTTCATCATCATGGTTGAAGGCCTTGGCCGTTCCATCCAAGCTGCAGTCGAAGAAAACCGCTTAAAAGGCCTACCCCTGCATGGCATTTCTCCTCCCATTTCGCATAGTCAATTTGTGGATGATTCGCTCCTAATGGGCACCCCCACGGTTCGTGAAGCTAACGCCCTTCTCGACATTCTCCAAGCCTTTGCCGATGCTTCAGGACTGGAATGCAATAAGGAAAAGTCCCAAATCTTCTTCTTCAACACGCCCCCTCCAATCCAACGCCACATCATTGAAATCTTAGGTTTCAAAAGAAGCTCCCTTCCGTCCAAATACCTGGGCATCCCCCTGATAGACAATCTTCTTCGAAACTCCTCGTGGGAGCATCTTCTTTCCTCCTTCGCCAAAAGGCTCTCTTCTTGGACCCTCAGAGTTCTAAATCTACCCAGCCGCCTGGTTCTCCTCCGAAGCATCCTTCAAGCCCTACTGATTTACTCCTTCTCGGCGATGGCAGATCCAAGACATGTCCTCTCAATCATTAGAAACCTCCAAAGAAACTTTCTCTGGCAAGGCTTCAATACTGGGAAGAAGATTGCTCTGGTTAGTTGGGATAAACTCTGTCGGCCCAAAACTCAAGGAGGTCTGGGACTGCATGACCCACTTATTATGAATAAAGTTCTCACAACAAAAATCTGTTGGCGGTGGCTTAAGCAACCTCAGGACCTCTGGGCCAGATTCTGGCAGAAAAAATACACGCCACACGTAGCAGAGGAAAATCTCATAAGATGGGATGGAGATGGACCTGGCTCTCGGATCTGGACAGCGGCCAAACAGAACAAACAAGTGGTCACTCGAAATGCTTTCTGGGAAATTCGGAATGGGGAAACGGCTCTCTTCTGGCAGGACTCCTGGCAGCAATGGCCTATTTTAGCCAAAACAAGCTGGGCGGAAGAAATATCCCCAGGCGCTACTCTGGCAGGACTGACCAGAGTGGTTGACTACTGGAAGGACAATTCTCCTGAGGACAAGTGGTGCAAATGGCACCTGGACAAGGAACGCATAGCTCTGGATGCACGGGTGGATCTAGGACCTTGGCAGGAGGAGATGTCCAAGCAGAAAATACTCAAGCTAGCAAGAGAGGATATTCTTCGCTGGGGCCATCGCCCAAAAGGTACCTTCAGCATGCAAGAATCCTACCAACTCCTGACCCAGGTAAATCCACCTCCTACCAACGAACTCTGGCGCAAAATATGGAGTCTTCAACACTGGACAAAAATCACTATCTTTCTATGGATTATCTCCCACTCCAGCATTCTCACTTGGGACAATCTCTCGAAGAGAGGTTTTATAGGCCCCTCCATCTGCCTACTGTGTGGAAGTGCGGAAGAGACCATGAATCACCTCCTGAACTCATGTCCTTACTCAGCCCAACTCTGGGACCAGGCGGCCATTATCATGCGCAAATCAGATCGGCAAAGAGAGAGTGTTATTGATACCATTGTAGAATGGAGAGATCATGCGTTCCATTCCCCCCTTCTCAATAGGATCTGGCAACTCCTTCCAGGATTCATCCTCTGGCAAATTTGGAAAGAGAGGAACAGAAGGGTCTTTCGCAATCTCTCACAACCTTGGCAATCTTGCTGGCACCAATGTCGCAACCATGTTCTGGAAACCATCTCTATGAAGCATTGGGCAGATAACACGGGGGGCAACACTCCCTCTGAACTTTTAATCCTCCAACTTTGGAAACCTCTCCCCTTTCCCCCCCTCTCTCCCCCTTCTCTTTCCCCCCTCCGCGCCCCGAGCCCCTCGTCTTGGTCTCCCCCACCTTCCCCCTTCATAAAACTTAACTTCGATGGTGCCTCAAAAGGCAATCCAGGAGCGGCGGGATATGGAGCAGTCTTTCGTGACCACCTTGGCCACATTCTCTTAATAACCGCAGGCTACTTGGGGCACTCTACAAATAACGCAACAGAGCTATGGGGAATGATTCGAGGTCTACACCTTGCAAGGGAACACGGATTTCATAATTTAGTGGTGGAAGGAGATTCACAGGTCATCATCAACATGTTACAGCGCATCCTAAATGGAGCAAACTTGGACAAAGTCACGCCAAGCTGGAGGCTCTCTTATGGTCTACAACTGCTTACCAGCTTAATGACACCAACACAAGCAATCATCCCATCCCATGTTCGAAGGCAGGCAAACCAAGTTGCAGACGAGCTTGCCAATATAGGAACCACCTGGACGGGATCGGATCTCATATGCATCTCTGCGCTGGAACCGGAGCATCCTACCCCTCAACATTGCATCCGCAAGGCAGCTACAGTTGATTCGCCCCCGGATGGGGTGGTATTGCATTCCACCTGGCATGATATGGGCGAAGGGGGAGGCCAGCGAAGCATAGAGCCATGTGCTCGGCTCGTGCCCACTGCAGCCACCACCCTCGGGCGTTAATTCGCATTCAAGGCTGATGGGAGGGGCATTAATCCAAACCTCCTCGACCACCTCTATGTGTCGAACTGTGCAGAATTCATTTGGCATTATCGCTTGTTTGTTCGGATCCGACTCCGGCTCTGCGTTTTTCATGGTATTTCGGGCGATTTTCATATTCCACCTTGGCTCTGCAGACTTTCTGCAGACGCCGAGCTTTGCCATGCCGCGGCAACGTATGCGTCCACGTCGAGGCTCTCCTTGGCATCCTCGACGCCCTCACACTTCCTCCTCGCCCTCTGGTTCATCCACCCCCGGCCTCGATTGTTTAGCTGTCGTTGACACCTCCTAGCCCTCGACATGGCGCTCTCCCTTCGGCAGGCACCCCTCCTCTCCCCCGGCGCCGCGCCATGGTCGACCTCGTCACAGTCCAAAGCCGCCCTCTCCCAAGCTGTCGCGTGAAAACTATGCCATTCTCCACGACTTAGTTTTTGAGCTCCGGGATGGGGTGAATGACCTCCATTTCCGGGTCCAACAGATGGAGGGAAGGCTTTCTACCCTTCTCCAGCTTCTCGCCACGCCCCCTCCAGCCGCTCCTGAGAACTCTAGCGATGCTCCTGAGAAATCCAGTGACAATGCAAGCAGTCATCATCTAGACACCACAGAAGAAAGCCCACCATGCAACGGGAAGGCAGCTTCTCCAGGGCCCAAGAGTGCTCTCGCGCGGAAGGAGACTTTGACAAACTCTGCAGGAGGGGACGACGCTGCAGCTTTGGTAGCGATAGCTGAGGGGAAAGACACCAGCATCCAGGTGCACGAAGATGAGCGCAACAACGCCACGGACATGCAGTGGACTGCTAGCGGGACACCTGTCATCGAGGAACCCTGGCATGGCCTCTTGCCCGAGTATGTTCCAGATTTTACAATGCTGGTTCCATACTTTAGCTCCAGTGGCTCTCATGGTAGTTAAATAGTCTAGTTTTTCTCTAGCACTGTTAGACTTTTCTTGCTACTTGCTCTATACGGTTGGCTGAACTGGTTTCTCCTTATGGAGCAGTTCAGTAATTACAACCGAATGACTTAGTAAATGTACTCTTGCTCCTGGTTTTGAGAAGGACCTTTATATAATACAAATACTTACTTACAAAAAAAAAAAAAAATGGTTATTGGAAGCTATTTTTTAGCTTCCAAAATACAAATTTAGACTTTGAATTTACAATTATGGAAATTAGTAAAACTAACTCCAACTACTGATCTTCGAACTCCCTGGTATTCCTGTAACAATTTTGTTGATTCATTCTTGCACCAACTAAGTTAGAATCTTCCAATCTTCATTTGAAGGATACTTGTATGACAACATTTTTCTGTAAGAAATATCTAACTCTATATACTTGTCATAAGTAGAGACAATTGAAAACAAAATTTTAATCTTCCATAGTAGATAAAAATCATATATTAAACTGTCTACTATTGCTTGACCTCTTATTGTTCTGGTCATATCCTGAAATTTATCAACATTTTCTCTAGATTTGAACATATTTTGTCTGTAATTTTCAAATGAAAACACTTTTCCCTTTTTACTCCAACATGTAGGTAATCCCATCTTTACCAAATTGTCAATCTTATTTGAAAAAAGCTCAACATTTCTTTTAACAACAACCCATTTGTTTTGAGCTTGTTGTATCAAATTTATTTTTGTAAAAACTTTCTATGTTTCCATTATCATAGAAGTTCGATCCTTTACTCCTTTATTTCTTAATTCATCTTTTGATTTCGAATTAAGAAACTTAATAATCTTATTGGCCAACTAGGGTCTATTACATGGATTATTTTAAGGATGGAAATTTATCTTAGAATGTAGAAACCTTGGTGAATCTCACTAGTCCTTAATATGCAAAGTATAAAATGTTTGGTGATATTTTTGTAAAAATATTCAAATTTTTAATGATTTTATATAGTTTCTATAAAATTTGGGCTATTTTTAGGGTAAAATAATTTTATTCTATAGAATTTGGGCGAATCACTTTTAGAAAATATGGAAATTGGTGAATCTTTTGTTTTTGGAAAAATGATATAAAATAGCCCATGGGTGATATATATACCCTAAAATTTTCCCTAGTCTATTACCTAATTTTTGAAAATCTTGTTGTATACATGTGTCTGCTTCATTTGCTAATGCTAACTCTTCTCCAACTAATTTGAAAGAATCCCACATCTTAGTAACATTTGTTATAATTTGATCCCAAATAAGATGGTTTTCCCCTATCGAGTAAGGCTCTCCCATTAGCTTACCTTGCAATTGTTCAATATCCTCCTGTAATTTTTCTTTTACTTTTTTATATTGGGAAATCATCGTATCCCTATCACTCAATTGCTCTCTTCAAATTTTAATTTCATTATTTTGAACAACAATTGATTACTTCAAATTTTCTACTTCAACTTCTTTCAAATTTAAATCAGAGAGGGTTTTAGCTTACTCTTCTTCTTTTCATATAATTCAATTTGGTCTTTCATTTGAATTACCTGTTTTAAAAGTGGATATTTTTCTTGTTCAACAACCTGCAACTCAGGTGTTTGAACATGATCAATGTTTCAAATATTAAGCTTTTTCTTCAAAGTCTGAATCTCAGTATCCTTAGTTTTAATCAAAGATTATATAGATTTAGTATCCTTGGGATTGGCTCCCAAATCTATTACCCATTGTTCAAGTTCTTCAATTCTCATTTGTTTGGTCCTTTTTGCTAACCTTTCTTGCTTCAGTTGCTTTTGAATTTTGTCATTCATGATTTGCAATTTTTTCATACCAAGAGAAGCTTGAATAACATCTCTACAAACCGTTTCTCCAGTCTGTCATGTAAATCCATCTTATCCATTAGATTGATATTATCTAAATCAAATGAAAGTATGGTAGTTTTATAATTATCAACAACTTTGATACTTTGACCCTTTGGTTCCAAAATTTCCATATTTAACTTTCTTTTCTCATAATCTAAAGACGATAACAATCTAGTTTGAGAAGTTCCTTTATTCTAGAGTTGAGGATATATATCATAATTGATTTCAACGTTCTTACTCTTTACTTTTAAGAACTGAGAAAAAACATTTTCTTGTTTCATTTGTTCTGTTTCTTCAACTTGATTCCCTTATTGGACCTTTGAACTGTAATGTCCCCCCCAGCCTTAATCCCGCTACGAGGCAAACACTAATGTGAAGAACAACATCATTCTCATACTTAATTAATAACATGCATTTAAGTCATATTAAACACATTTAACTCAGATTAAGCACAAGATTATTGCTAACATAAATAATCCCTTTCATTAACAATAATTCATATGCACAACATAATACATGATACATATAAGCATCACAAGCATGCAAAACATAATATTAAGCATAAGCTAATACTTATCTTTGAAACTGTGGTAATTCCACCAACTACGTACAGGCCTTCCATGAACCTCCCAGCCTTAGACCACGCTGCTCATCAATCTTAGCAGTGGGTCACCCCCGAGCTGGGACTAAGCTCCACCCAAGGCAAAGAATCCTAGTCTAGGCTGAGGTTATAGGGAAAACTGCACAAAATAATAGGAAGGATTCTTCCCAGGATGCCTTCTTACGCCCACTACTCACAGACTCTTATTCCCCACATGCTTGTTCCACCCGGGAGTATACACCTTCACAAGTACAATCCGTCAGTGCTTCACCTCCCTCTCTGGGTCTCAGCAACAGGCCGGATCAGGAAGTCTCAGAGCTCCGTAGCTGGTGCTGGAATCTCTCTGGGAGAAACCAACTTCCCAACAGACTCTCTCACCTGGAGGGAGTTGCTCACAGGCCTTACAACCTGCCTCTTCAACCATTTTCAGCCCAATTTCCGCAAGGTGAGGATAACATCAACAACAACTGGTCAATTCCACTCAGGAAAAACAGAAGGTAGCAACCCAAAGACAGTTCGGGTATAGACTCGACTTTGCAAGAGAGAATGGGTTGGGCTCATAGCGTACACAGTTGACGCGGCTCAATCCACAAGTTTGTCACTAGTTTTAGGGTGCGTGACAAGGAATTAACGCAGAGGTTGAACACAGACTCAAATGGTTCAGACCACTGATACCTCGACTTCGCAGGAAAACATTATGGTTTTCTAGTTTCCAACCTGCGTGAGGGTATGTAGAGGTCGAATATAGGGGCCACGAGATTCACGGTTCAGATAATCGACGATTGAATGGAGGAGGAACCCCCAACATGGCTCACTTCTCTGGTTTTAACTGCATGTGTTTGGGTTGACACTTGTCACCCATGAAGCTTGTTCCTTCCCATTTGGAAGTCACTCATCCTTCCAAAGAACTTAGGATAAAACATCACATTTCACATGGATTTTAGAATAATATTAAAATATTATTCCCAAGGACTTAAGCCCCTAGGCTCTACACTGAGCCTCTCTTTCCAACCTTCTAACCCCAATCCCTTATCCACTCTGTGGAAGCTTAGTCCCCCATCACTCATTCATCGTGGTCGGTCTACACGCAGCGATGTTTATATTTTTATTAATGTTCTACATGATTACATATACAAAAGCAGGCTCCCAGCCTTAACACTTAGGCTCTCCGGCCTAATAACACATAAGCCCACCAACTTATATAAACTTGGCTCACCAACCTATAAAACATAATTACAATTCATAATGCAAGTTTTATACTTCATAGACATGATTTACAATAGGGCTCGGCCTTGGGGACATTACATGAACTTTCCACATTTGCTGATTGAAAAAATTGAATTGTGAGGACATGCTCGCTTGTTGATGCCTTTGATTCAGTTTTAACTATTGGAAATTTATCTTTTGATTGTTGCTCTGTTTTTTCCTTTTATTTGATTGATCTCCTTTTTCTTCTGAAATATTTTGAGAAGATTCTGGATGACTTATTTTGTTGATTTTTTCTTGTTGCTAAGGAGTTTCAATAATTGGTGACTATGATGACTAAGCAACTTCTTGTATTTGAGCTTGTAATATCTTCTGTACATTTTCCTAGCTATCTTGATTAGCAAATTGTTCCAGTTGATGTTTACTATGATGTCCATATGGATTTGTAACCTAGTTTATCATTTTGGTAGTAATTATTAGATGTGGATCATAATTCGACATCTCTCCTTTCTGAAAACCCATTTCCTAAAGAAACTTTTATGTTACCTACAATGTTGCTATAGTATTCACAATAAATGGTCCAATTTATTTTTTCAATTTAAAAGTTACTTTTTGTTTCTTTGAGGAAAAGTGAATATTATCAGAGTCTAACCTTTACCTTATATACTATAAAGAAAAAATTATGATTGTTAAAAACCTTGGTAATTTGGAAGGTTGTACTTCAACACCATAAATCCTAATTTTAGTATGATTTCGAAAAATATACCAATCTCCTACTTTAACATTTAAACTCAAATGAAAAATTTTCTTACAATCTAGAAAAATCCTAGGAGGAGCCTCTTCATGAATTATGGTAAAGGTTGTTGACATAAAATGATTAATGAATTCAAAAAATCCTTCATTTTGAGGTTTCTTCCTAATTAAATAAGTCAGTGTATAACTGAGCAAGGGTTTCCCATTTGATCCTCTACCTTCAATTCCAAAAGCTAAAACTTGATAGCTTGAAAATATAGGAATAAGTACACCAAATAAATTTGAAATCTACAATATTCGTTGATTTCAAATTTCATCAGTTGAAAATGAAGTCTATCTGCTAAATGTTGGGCATAATTGAATTGAATCAAGGGCTTAATACATGTTGGGCAAATTGATGACATAAAGACTAAAATACTCTCATCAACAACTTGGTCATTATGATAACACAACATCATTGTTATAACCTGTTTGGAAATCTCAGGAAAAATGCTAGAATCATAAGTAGAAGAATTTTCAAGGATATTTGTATCTTTATCCAAAGAAAATTGGATTACAACATTTTTATCACGGGGACTTAACTCTTTGAAACTTGAAGCTAAATTTCCTTCATTCAAAATTTTACCTTTAAGGTTTTCTACCGATTTTAACATCTTGGAAATTGATTGAGAATTCAATACAAACCGAACCAACCCATTTTTTGATATCAAAGACCTTTCTGATGGCACATAGTTTGAGGAACACCAAGACACAAATTCTGGAAAATTATATGTATGTGGAACTATGAATTTAACAAGGTTAGATTCCCAGACATGGTAGAAGTCATGGAGGTCTCCAACGCATTCAACAACTAACTAGCGAATTTCAAATAGGTCAAAAGATAATATAGTATCAAAGGCTTCTTCATTTTTATGTACCAAATCTTGTTCCTCTACAGATAGGCTTCTAGCAGACTTTAAAGGCATGGAAGACTTCAATTTAAAATTAAAATGAAAACACACTTTAAAATACCTAGATAAATGTTTTAATCTGACGAAGTTCTGGCTTTGTAGGTGCTTCTACTAGTTAAAATCTTCACAATCTTCTTTTGAGCTCCAAGTAGCGCAAATAACCCTTTTACCACAAGATTTATCTTTTGACCTTGGGATTTTACCTTTTATTAAACATAATTACATTTTGGATACGTGGTGTGTCTTATTCAAAATCATTTTCTTTTTAAAATTAATAAATAATTTCAACTTATGTCACATGATGTCATGTCAACACATATGTGTTGTGTTGTACCATATCCACATCACCACCCTGTCATATATGTGCTTGCAGTTCAAATCACATGTATAAAATTGTTTCAGGGGGGGTCATGTAGTTGTTTCAAAAACCACCATGGGGGGGACTTGCTCTGCTATTGACACGCAGTATGTTTTAAAACTAGTGGTTTTTCATCCCTCCCCTTTCTTATTAAATATCGTGTATGTTGGGGGGGACAGAGATCAATAACAAGCGTTGATTATTTTTAGAATGTGCCCAATGAAATCTGCACATGGTTAAAATACAACTTTATTAAAATATAATAAAACTAAAGTTATTTTCACATTTTATTTAACACACAATAAAATTCTAAAGTTTCAAATAACTAACTATAATAAAATTAACTAACTATATTAAAACTATTTTTTTTAATAATGTTACAAAACTAGACATGCTGGGAACTATGTTGATGAGTGGGATGCTCCATTGTTGAGAATTGGCCTTGGTTTTCCATATCACTCAAACTAGTGAAGTCTTGAAACTAGATCTAAAGACAAAACAAACTTGTTTCTTTCGAGGAAAAATCCCCTACAGTAGTGAGCTTACTGTAGTAAATCTATAACCGTAAAGAAAGAAAATTCCAAAGAGAACACACAACAAATATATTATAACTGATCCAATTGAAATAAATAACTATCTTGAGGAGAAGAATGATAAACTCACTAGTAGTCCTACATTCGACGTCGTTCCCGAATTTTAGAATCTCCTTGATTGATCAATAGTTTCCCTTGGAACCTGCAAGAACTTCAAGCATACAAGTCTACACAAAGAGGTAGTTATACTTATAACTACTCGTTAGTCCAATTAAATGTAAAGGAATAATCAAAGAAACTGATGTTCTACACAACATATATGAAATGATTGCAAATTAAACATTAGAAGCACAATGCTTTTCAAATGAATGAGTTTCTTATAAATATTCAATAGTTTTGGTAGTTACACTATATACATGTCATGTTACAACACTGCCCTGTTAAAAATACTCTGGGTTCCTCCACCTAAGCTCCTACTATAAAGGCTGGTCCTGACCTTCGATTCACTGGCAGACTCAAGGAGAGTATAAGGGAAACTCCTAGTCAGATTGGAAGGTGCTAAAAGAATACCGGAAACAAGGGTTTCCAGGTCAAGAACCAACAAAAAATGGGAGGTATATGGGATTGCAGACACGTCGAGTGTAGCCAAATGGATGTTTGCTTTGGTATGCAATGAGTCATTACCTTTCTCCTTGGACCAAATTCTCTATTTAAGTCATCTCTTGGTTGTTAGAGACTGTTGAGTATGGGTAAAAGGAGTTAGGAAACTAATCAAACCCATAAATCAACATTTAATTAGGAAAAAATATATTTTTTAATCATTTATTAACATGTACGTGACTTTCCTTGGAGCAACCCGCATATATGCGTGCTGCATAACTTCCAGGGCGCGTAAATGATCTAGATTTATGAGCAGAATGAAAGGAATAATAGATTGAATACAATAACACAGAGATATGGAGAACAACAACATATATCCAGTGAACAATAACATCTATTGAATAAATAAAATAGGTTGAAACTGTAAAATTGCATAAATGGAAACAACTTGCTCGAATGGTGGTAGATATATATGAGAAGAGATGTGGCTTTCTATGCACATCCATCTGAGCAGAATGATTACAATGAGGCTCCAGAGGCCTTTTTAACATTACTCATGAATTCCAAAACTCTAGACATCCAAAAACCTAGCCCTAGGAGATGAAACACCAAAAGTTATGTGGGCCCTGATGGGTAAGTTGGTACCTCAACTTCTTGGGGTTGTAAGTTTTGCATAAGACCTCTATTTTAGGCACGTGATAGCCCGTTGGAAAGGTATTTTCGAGAACTACACATGATTCCATCAAACTTTGACTCAATCTATAGTTTGACTGTGTAACGCAAAAAAACAATGTTTAGGGCCCCAAAACGGCCTTGGAAGTACAAAAATATGTGCTCACATGAAAACTTAAAAAATAAGAAAGTTGGATTAGGTGGGAGGCCACAAATATCCACCTGGAAACTGTGTAGGGATTCATATAGCCCCAGAAGTGTAGAACCCACAATTACAAAGGATTACAGAAGAACGTGTTGAACTAAAAACTGTTAAGAGAAGTTAGTTGGAATAGCTGGGTGACCACCAATATCCACCTGGATTAATCCTCCCCCCTTGGGAAGAAATGGTCTCCATTGCATTGAGTGCCCCCATCAGGCGAGGAAACTTCTGTTGAATTTGGCCCTCGGTGAGCCACTTGCCTTTGCGTAGGAGTTTCCCTACCTTGACAACCTGATAAAGATGGATCCTCTATTGGCGAGTTCCCTTGACCTTTGTGTCCACTATCTAATCAGTGGATGCCTGTTCCATGCATTCAGGCTTGAGATTTGTTGGTGTCAACTGTTTTGCGATCTCTGAGGTGTCCAATAATGGTAAAAAATATGGCCGAAGGAGGTCCACATTGAACACTGGGTGTAAGCCAAGGAAGGGTGGAGTGTTGAGCTCAAAATTATTACTACCCACAACCTTGGTGATAGTGTAAGGACCATAGCAAAGTGGACGGAGCTTCCAATGGGGTCCTATAAGGTGCTCTTTCTGCAAATGTAACTAGAACTTGTCTCCCACCTGAAATTGGTGTGGTACCAGGTGTTGATCATGGCGCTTCTTGTACTTAGCATTGGATTTTTGAAAAATATCATGGACCTGTTGGCAGATGTGTTGAATCCTCTCAATGGATATGGTGGCTTTGTCGGACTTCGACTAAACATGGGAATATTATTCCTGGGTGTTTGCAAGAGGTAGTGAAACATCAATGGGACCCAAGGGTTGGAGTCCCAACCCTACCTGAAATGGACTATGGCTAGTGGAGCTATGGAGAGCCCTATTGTAGCTGTGTTGAACATAGGAAAGACTCTCATACCATGTACATGAATTCTTAGAGTTGTACATGCACATGATGTGCACAATCATCCGATTGATGAACTCTGTCTGGCCATCGGTTTGGGGGTGGAAAGTAGTAGATTTAGTGAGCTTGGTGTTCAACAGTGACTAGAGGCTCAACCAAAATGTGCTGAGGAACATCCTGTCCCGATCTGAGGTGATGGTTTGTGGTATCCCAAAATGGACCCATAACTGTTCGAAGAAGATCTTGGTAGTATCTGTTGTTGTGATGCTCTTCTTGCAGGCTGTGATAATGTCCATATTAAAAAACTGATCAACCACCACAAATACACAATCATTGTTGTTCTTGGTGGATGGAAGGAAAGACATGTAATCCATTGACATGGATTCCCAAGGCCTCTCGGGAGTAGGAAGACGGGTGTATAATCCTTGCTTCTTGATGGATGGCTTGGAAATGGCACATGCAATGCAATATCTGATATACTTGTTGACGTCTTGTCGAAGTTTTGGCCAATAAAAATGTTTCTGTAGAATAACCACAATTTTCTCCACACCAAAATGTCCTGTCATCTGACTGTATGAGTCTCCCAAATCATCTTTGCACGCTCGCCTATGTGAACACAGAGGTGTCCCAGATGGCATAACATTCCATATTGGATGTGAAAATCTGTGACATTCTCTCATGTACCTAAGAGATGATAAGTGGTGGCAAAGTCAAGGTCACACTGATAAAGTTGGGGCCACTCAAATGCCTCATGCCCATAGGAATGGAGCATTGTGGTGACTGCTACAACAGGAGGTCGACTGAGGTAGTCATCGAGACGATTTGTGCTTCATGTTTTATACTTGATGTTGACATGGAACTGTTGTAGGTCTGTGGACCACTTTTGATGGTGGTCATTCTGCAACTTCCCCTATGTCTTTATGAACTATAGAGGCTTGTGATCAGTGTGGATGTTTGTCTCCTTTCCCATAATGTAATGTTTCCACTAACGGTGGGCTTGCACAATGAAATACATTTCTTTGTCATAGGTGGGGTATTTTCGGACAATATCTGAGAGTGTTTCACTATGGTATGCTACTGGATGACCATGCTGAGTGAGAACTACATTGATAGCATAGTCGGAGGCATCAATCTCAATCTCGAACGGTTGTTCCAGATTAGATAAGGAGAGTACTGGAGCTGAGCACAAGTGATGCTTCAAATCATCAAATTCTCATTATTGTTCCTGCCCCCATGTGAACTTTGCCTCACCACCACCCTTGGTTACTTGGCTGAGGGTCCATGTGTTGGCATAGGGGCATACCCAGGGTTCAATGCTCAACAATGCACCAACAAAACCATGATTATCGGCCCTTTCAGAAACACCTGTGAAGCAGGCGAAGTCTCACCCGAGGTAGAAGCAGGGGGGGTTATAGGACGCAGGTGTCTGTAACTAGGTTGGGACACAGATTTGTGATAAAATAACTTCGTTGAATATTCTGTTAACACTTAGGAAGTGACATGAATTAGTTTATTAACCCTATTAACACTACAGAACATAATCAAAGATAGATTGATGTAGTTACAACAAAAGATTATATCCCCTGAGCACTTAGCACTATAATTTAGATCTAGCATTCATTTACCCTTAACATAAGTAAAGTCCTTAAGAAATAAAGGATCTATATATTACACATCATATCAAATCACTAAGTAGATTCATAGCATAAATAACACAACACAAAGAAAACTAAGAGACACCAGATATACGTGGTTCACCCCAGGGTGGGGCTATGTCCACAAACCGCTTCGCTTCTTTATTATTCACCAAGATCTTACATTCAATCACTCTTGTGCACTAAGCCAAAGAGTCGAGCTCCACACTAGACATGAGATATGCGCACTAAGCACTAGATCCTCCTTCAAAAACTAGGTCAAATGCACAGAGACAAACCCTCTATCACAACATTTGCACCTTCTACAAAACCATAGTCAAGCACAAAGCCTCAACGCACATACATTCCTTTGCACAAAGAAACTTTGTTCACACAGAAATATGTTCACTTCTCTCTTCTTCTACAATACATTCCCCTTTATTTATACATTACAAACCCTTACAATAAGGCCTAAACATGGGAAAACCCCATGGGACGACATCCCATAAACCCATTACAAAACCCTATAGGAATCTTTATTGGGTCCACATAACCCTAAAAAATGGGTGAGATTTGCGATCTCATCTCCACCTGGGCGCTCCTTCTTCGACCAATGTTTCAAAGTCCAAAAGTGGGCCAAATCTGACCAAAGTTTCCTCAAAACTTGGTCGAGGGCCAACAGGCCCCCAACACTCACCTATGACTCATTCTGAGTCACTCAGGTCCAAACAATGCTGCTTCGAATGCCTCGATCTTAACTCAAGCTTCCTCGACTTTCTACCTCACCTGATTCTCCTGCTCAATGAGCTCCTGGACTATCTGCTTTGTAACAGGCCCTTCCAGGCATTGTTCTATTGCTGCAACTACTTGATCTAGTTATGAGCCCTGTCCATCAATCTCCTCGAAAACCTTGCAAGCTTCATCCTGCACAAGTTGTAGTTTCTGTGTTACTTCCATTACCTTACCCTGGAGGGAAATGATCTATTGTTGTACTATGTGCTGCTCCTGGGATATCTTTCATCCTTTCCACTATTGTGAGTAACTTCATCTGTGCCTGCAACGAAAATGCTTGCTGCTGCACCTCCTGTAACTGTGCTTCTAGCTTCTTTAGCTCTGCATCCTCGTCAAGGAGTTCATATGTCTATGTGCTTCTATCACTTAATTATTTACATTCTGAAGCGAGGGCTCTTATACTTGCTATTGTGTTCTTGGCAGACTCCTCCCTCTGGTCACACACTATTGATATTATGGTAGCTGCGGGAGGTATTTACCTCCACTTGTAAACCCGGCGAGGATAGAATACTCCGGGAAGCAAGAAGAAACCCTAATGAGTTGGCTAATAACCCTAGAATACTTGTCAGCTCAAGAAGATAATTTATATTAGGTTATTAGCCTCCAAGAGAAGAAGTCGGCCATAAATAATAATATATACTGAACATACAAATACCCAGAATGAGAAGTCGGCCCAGGCAGTTAGCCAGAATTAGTATAAATATAGGAAGCTAGTTCTCATTCTGGCAGGCAGTCTCATAATTGCAGAGCAACAACTTGTGTGCACTGCATTGCCCAGTCTTGTGCACAGGTTTGAGGAAAGCTTCCATTACAGCTACTGCAACTAGCAGATCACATTTGGCTTGGTCTATCTCTTGGTTAGGGTTTGGACTATCTGATCATCTCTTGTTGGTGTGATATCCTTGGGGAAAGGTGCGCTACCCTTTGTTTGGCTATATAACATAGGGTTTGCTTCCAGAGTGATTCTCTGTCAAGATTACGGTGCTTGGAGGGTGGCTTCGGCCTATGGTTGGGTGACAATAAAGATATTGTCAATAGTAAAATAAGCACATCCATTATATTCTAACAGGTTATGGGCCCACACCTACTTCATTCAGTCTAACCGTTGGAAGGAAACATAGCCAAAAGGATATTAAGCTCGTTGAAGAACTGCAGCTAGGGTTTCTAGCAGGAGCAGTCACCAAAGCACCGCCGCTAGGGTTACTAGTAGGTGCAGTTGTAGAAACCCTAATCCTCTCATTGAGACACCTTAGGTGAAGAGATTGACCTAATCTCCAGACATATCAGTGCGCCCTAGACTAGCGCATCTCCTGGTACTCTCAGCAAGCCAAGACGTCAAGTTTGAGTAAGTGGTCAAATCTAGGGTTTGACCAAGTGAAGGTAGACATGACTTATTCTATGAAGTCAGAAAACAAGTTATATGGAGCCTCTAACTTCAGAGCGTGGAAGACAAGGATTGACCTCATCCTTTCCAAGAAAAAAGTGCTGGATATTGTGAAAGGAAAGATCATGGAACCAGAGTTTGAAGAAGAAAAAGAGAAGGCACCACAAAACATTGCAGTTATGGAGAAGTTCAAAGATGGTGACATCAATTCCATGAGTATCATAGTGGAATCTATAAAAGACCACTTGATACCCTACATCTCCCATCTTGACACATCGAATAAGATGTACGATGCCCTAACAAATCTCTTCTCGGTCAGAAACATTGGACAAGTTATGAGTCTGAAGAATGAGCTCTGTGAAATGAAGATGAATGATGAGGACAACATAACATCATAGTTTGTGAGGATCTCCCAATTAAGAGATCAACTACAAGCTATTGAAGAGATCATTTCAGAGAAGGAATTGGTAAACATAGTAATCAATGGTCTTCCCAAGACGTGGGATGCATTTGCTGCAAGCATGAACACAAGAAAGGAGTATCCTACATTTGAAGAACTTTGGACTTGTTGTGCTCAAGAAGAATCAAAGATCAATGCAAAAGAGAAACCCCAAAATAAGTATGATGATCAGGGATTCACATCAAGATTCAAGAATTTCCTTAACAAAAATAAGTTTGGCTCAAGGAGGAAGCCAAATCAAGAGAAAGACATTTAAGAAATACAATGCTTCAACTGTCGAAAGTATGGTCACTACAAGAATCATTGTTCCGAGCTAAAGAAAAGGAAGGAGAAACATGAAGCATCAGTTGCTGAAGAAAATGAACCTACAAAGAAGACTAAGCAGGATGAAAGAGACTTCTTCTTCTGAAGGTAACAATACTCTTCGTATTTCTTGTATATATCTTGTTTGCATCGTCTTTGTAGATATCTTGTATATCTATCTCCTGGAAGATAATGTATTCCAAGAAGAACTATACCTATGGAAGAACAACAAGATAAGGATTGATATCATTAGATAATACACATGAAAAGATGAAATACGCCGAATCAATCATGAAGAGACTTAGAAGAAGCAAAGAGAGAAAGAAGTCAGAGAAAGACTTATAACGTTTTGTAGAAGACAACAAGACGGAAGCATGGAATCTGTTAGACATAGAGAGCCAATTATATATTGTAGAAGACAATAAGGATGCAGACAGAAGCATGGACTCTGTTAGACTAAGGGAGCCGATTATATGCACTCATACATGAAGCAAGGAATAGGAGGGATCTAATCCTATGATCCATTAAAAATGATGAAGTAGGGTAGAAGCCATGAAAGACAGTACGTGTTCAGTTCAACCGTAGAAGAATACCTCTTCGAACAAAATCCTTAAAGTATCCCTGGTTGTCTATCCAGATCCGTGATCCTATGATGAAAGAAATAAGTGAAATCTTTAGGGCATGGAATCTATAAGAAAATCCATGGACCCAAGAGCTAAAGGAAAAACATGAGAAAGAACATGAGGAAGAACATGAATATTCCAAGAAACAAGAGAAGACAGAACAACCAATCATTATATCACAAGATTACCAGCCTGGCATGAACTCACTAAAAGCAATTAAGTAGAGGAACTGGAAATTGTGATGAAGAACAGTGTATGGAAGACTTATGAATGAAAGCATTGCAAGATCCAAAACTAGAGTTTCTCCTAGATGGAGGGAGAAGACTATGATGATTACTCGTTTTGGTAAACCAAACATATCTTTACGTGAGTCAATATCCATGATTTGGAGTTCTACATCAGATAAATGCAAAGAATGTTCTCCAGAGCAATTGAGCAAATAGAATATGAAGAGAAATATCAAGACTTTGAGGCATACCAGAAAGAGACCCTTGTATGCAGATGGAAGAAAATAACTTGGTGGAGAACCTCCAATGCACAATAGAAGCGCGGTGAATATTTCCTATAACAAGATATTGTATCAAGATGATTACTCAGAAGATCAAATCTCATGATGACAGAAGAAGTGCCACATGGATATGTTCCAGTTTTCCAACAATGATATATTTTATTGATCAGAGCTACGTGAGGCCTTCAAAGAAGACCAGTGCTCCAGAATGAAGTACATTTGAAATAAAGCATTACATTATCCATGATGAAGTTTAGAAAGGAGAAAGAGGTTCTCCAATACATATCTCCACAGATGAGCAGATAAACAAACATCTTGGTAAATCTTTTGTCCAAGATAAAAGAGTTTGCGTACTCAAGCTGGAGCTCATGGAGATGAGTTCCTTATTGAAAAAGGAAGAGATGACTCCCAGGTTGGGAGGGAGCACTGATATGTATTGATTTATGGACAATCATTTTTCAGTTCGAAAAAAGGGTCCAGGATGAGCAGTTTCCTTTCCAGTTCAAAAAGTGGATTGAGATTTCCAACGGACAACGATTTCTCATTGTGGTTAACATGGGAAATGGTCTAGATTGTTGATGTATCATAGACAATGAATTCCCATTATGGTTAACATGGGGAGTGGTCTAGGGCAGTCTCTCTTCTCGAGGGTTACTCAAGAATACTGGCTCGCCTCGCTGGACAATGATTTCTCATTGTGGTTAACATGAGGAATGGTCTGTTTTGGAGGTTGGTACAGGACACTATTTTCCTCTTGTGGTTAACAGAGGAAATGGTCTGGACAATCATTCCTTAGGGTTTATAAATTCTCTCTAGGGTGCACTTTGATTAGTGTAGGAAGAATGGCCTAGGGTGGGGAATGGTCCAGGTTCAGAAGACAGGAAAATTATTCTTCCTTTCTTGAGAAGAATAGTCCAGATATCTCATTGTTCTACTCCGAGGGCAGATATTCTTTTAGATCTCACAGATGTGAGTGAAATATTGGCCCAGATGATTCAGTTTATATCATAACATTGTTTCTGTGCAGGTTGATATCAGATGATTGTTATGAACACTGTATGAAAGTAGATGTATACTACTTTGGTGGATGTGTTCCACTGTTTCTGACTATATGTTGTTGATCAAGTACTTGTGTGTTACTTGGTGTGGTAGTGTACTATTGGATTGTAGTTATGTACTACTATGGATAGACACAGTTGTGTTCTATTTTGTTTCGATTGCCTTGAATACTATCAACAATATTGGAAATGATTACCAGTTAGATGGATAATCAAAGGATAGAGATTTCCCAGACGAAAAATGGTTCAGAGCATTTACTGTTCTAGATTAGAAGAATGGCTCTTGTATCACTATGTGGAGTGAGCATCATGTCTTATTACTCAGATAGAGTATGGTTTCGAGAGATGATGCAACTGATGACACTGATGATGATGATGGTGCTCATGATCTAGTCATGATATAGTCTGTACAACTATGTTGATTCTACTGAGTGAATGGTATGTTTTTGTGCTCAAGACCATTACCTGCAATACCTCACTAGGTAGGAGGGAGTGTTGATATTATGCTAGCTGTGGGAGGTATTTACTTCCATGTGTAAACCTGATGAGGATAGAATACTCTGGGAAGCAAGAAAAAATCCTAATGAGTTGGATAATAACCCTAGAAGACTTGTCGGCTCAAGAAGATAATTTATATTAGGTTATTAGCCTCCAAGAGAAGAAGTCGGACATAAATAATAATATTTACTGAACAGACAGATACCCATAATGAGAAGTTGGCCCAGGCAGTTAGCTAGAATTAGTATAAATACAAGAGGCCAGTTCTCATTCTGGAAAACAGTCTCAGAATTACAGAGCAACAACTTGTGCGCACTACAGTGCCCAGTCTTGTGCACATGTTTGAGGAGATCTGCCATTACAGCTTCTGCAACTAGCATATCACATTTGGCTTGGACTATCTCTTTGTTAGGGTTTGGACTATCTGATCAACTCTTGTTGGTGCACTATCCTTGGGGAAAGGTGCACTACCCTTTGTTTGGCTATCTAGCCTAGGGTTTGCTTCCATAGTGATTCTCTGTCAAGGTTAAGGTGCTCAGAGGGTGGCTTCGGCCTATGGTTGGGTGACAATAGAGATATTGTCAATGGTAAAACAAGCACATCCATTATATTCTAACACACACCTCTTGTGGGTTGCTTGGTACTGTTTGGGCCTCTAGATCAGTTATCCTAGCCTGAAGCTACTGGAGGGTCTCTGCGAGCTTCACTACTTGAGCTTTGACCAACTCTTTCTCCTCGTATGCCAAGCCCAGAAAAAAGCGACATAATTTACTTACCGCTTCTTTAAACATGACCTGTTCTGTGAGAAACTGCTTTTTTTCCCTTTGTAGCTGGGATTTTTCCTCCTGAAACTTCACATGAAGCTGTGCTTTCTCACTTTAATGGGCAACTACACTATCCTACATTTCTCATAATTTTACTAGTACTTCGTCTTTCTCCTTTTGCAAGGCTTCTGTAGTCTTCTCCTTCTCTTCCTAAGGTCTCTGGAACCAAGATTCTGTTGCATCCACAATCCTTCTCAATTGGGCTGGTTCATCCCCTAATTCTACAGTCTATGATGAGGAAGGCACAGACGACACAGTAGGTACTGCATGGACCAAACGAACAACCTACTGCACTTCCTTCAATTCTCTCTCAATCGTTCCGTATAACTCCTCCTGCTTCGCTCCATATCTCTGCAACATATCTTCAGAGGTGTCCTCCATAGCTCCAAAGACCAGACTTATGTCGTCATCAGTGAGAGTGGCTTCCAACTGTGGCTTGTTGGCGTGTGTCTTCTTCCTTGCTGAAGGTTTCTTCAGAGAAACCTTCCTCTTATGTGGTGTCACTGTCCCAACAAGGGGATATTAAGGTGGTGTAGCTTCACCTCCTCCTTTCTCTTCTTCTCCTTCATCTCCTCCTCCCTATTCTTTTTCTTCGTCTTCTCCTCCTCTTGGCGAGTTAGACCCGTTATCTACAGAAGAGTTGTCGTCTTTATAAATTTCTATGTCCTAGACTTCATCCTTCTTTTTATGCTTCTCTGTCCCAATGGACTATTTGACATGTTCAACTCATGTAACTATGGGGCTCCCTATGGTGTCAGTGTCGGATAATTCTACATCGATGACAGGTAGAAGAAATTCCTTTGGCCACTCCTTTGTAATCTGGTCCATATCTTCATATGTCAGCTTGTAGTATGATTGCAATTCTTCCTAGTGCTCATCTCTTCGCGTGGTGATGTATATGAAGTGGGGATCAGTGCGAAACTTTGCTATGGGTCGGTATTGATGCAGGGTGCGCGGTGTCATACACGGGAATAATTCGATGGAAACCTTAAACTATTGGTAATATCCATGAAACACGACATTGGACTGCCACTGCTTCGTCATGTCGTTGGTATACCATAGGGTGGAAATCTGAGCGACCAATGGCTCTGAAGGTTTGATCTTTGGGAAAGTGGCTCCTTTAGGTATTTTCCAAGCGACAAATTCTATCAAAATGATCAACCAACTGTAATGGAATTCATATCCCAAGTCCTGGGCTTCACGACAATCCTTTTATAATTTGTTGATGAGGTAGTTCACCTAGTTCATTTGCATGCCCTCCACACACTTTCCTGCAAGGTCCACCATGAACCCGGTGACATGTGTGGGGAGATTCTTCCTCACTAGCTTGCCAACTAAGAGTTGAAAACAAAGGCACACTGTGCCATCTAGTATAGAGGCTACCTTGTAACATCTCTTTCATTTTTCTACCTCTCTGTAATCTTATTTGATGCGCTGTGCTAATGAACGGTATGAGGCCTTCCCTGGATAAAAATATTGTGGGTCAGGACCCTTCACACTTAAACCAGTGATCCGTTGGATCAGTGTCAGATCCACAGTAATCCTTCTATTGAGACATAGATATCCACCATGATAAAACTACAAAAGGAGTTTAATGCAAGTGTTAACCTCCTGGTGGTGGACAAAATGCAGGATCTTCATCACGTTCAAAACAGTTGACTACGCCAACCCCTTAATCCATGGATATAAGACGAGGCAAGGTTTCTTTCTGGTTGTCTTCGTTAAATAGCAGTGAGGAGCCAACATGGCATAGTTCTTCCGGTCTCCTAAGTTGAAGTCGTTGTGCTTCAACAACGAGATCTATCCTAACTGACTCCCAACTATGTGAATTCCTTTCAGAATGTACGCAGTGAACATGGAGTACTCAAAATCTTGAGGGATACTCTCGTGGTTAACAATGCTATCCAACGGTGGAATATATTCACATAGGATAGACAGGATCTGCTTTGAGTTAGCCAGATCACCATGGTGCTTACTTCGCTGTTCAGTTCCGGGGTTGATGCGGGTGGAACGACGTTCGGTTGAAGGGGAAGCTTGCAGTCCCCTAGTCGGAGACGCCTAAATACCTTCATATATCAGTCTGTCGGCCATTAGATTCTTAATAACTTCCTCGACAAACTTCTCCAACTCGCTAGGTTCGCCCGACATTCTAGCTTTTAACAGACATGTGGGGTAGACAATGGACAGGCAGGGTCTAGTTTCAGATAACACAACTCAACACTTGGACAATTCTCTTCTTAGCTCATTCAATCACGGGTAGCAAAAAGTGGTCCCAACACAACGACCGACGTGTTAAATAAGAGGGGCATTGTGACATATCTTTCAATGGCCAAGAAATATCTCCATTAATGTAAATCTATTCGTTATGGTGCAGTCTCAATGTCGAAAAGCGCCCCATAAGCCCATAAATGCGTTTTCTAACCATTTTGGAGCATCATTCTAACGAACAGGGTGCCTCCAATGATCATATAACTTCGCCATGGTGAAGTCCAACTCTGCGCGGACCTGCTGTTCCAGTGAGGTTCAAATCCGGTGAACCTGGCTCCTACGAGGTTCCAGTCTGCGAAGTCTTCCATCTGGTCTCTGTAACTTCTTGTAGCTTTTCTAACCTAGCCTTCTTTTTATTGAGCTTCCTTGCCTTTTTTCCTGTTATCTGGGTCTCTCTAACTATTTTTGGAATCCTCTCTCCATTTTTTTTCTTATCTTCCCCTAGCATAGTGGCTTTGTATTGTTGAGGTACTTTCAAATATTTTGAAGTTAATATCCCTTTTCTTAACATTTCCTGAGTGGGCATACTTATTTCTTGGCTAGATAGGTTCTTCAAGACTTCTTACATTCTTTCAACCTTGATGTATAATTCTCTTGCTTTATGTCCCTCCTGTGTTGTTACTTTTCTCTATTGCTTCGACTTATCCTCTCGTTCTTCTATCAGTCGGTCTATTTTCCTAGCTATGAAATCCCTTAACTCTTGCTTTTTATTTTCTATAGCTTCTTCCTCTACTTTCCTTCTTATTTGTTCCTTCTCAATCCAAGTCTTACCTAACAATAGTGGGAAAGGGGCACTATCCCCAACTAACTGAATGACTTCAAATTTTTCTTCAATTGATGTTCCATGAACAATAATAGGTATATTAGTTACTCTTCCATATAAAGTTATCATCTTACCTTTAAACAAGCCTACCCTTCCTAAATAAGGTACCACAATAGGCTTTCCAAAAACTTCCCAAGTTTCTTCTGTCATAATATTCACTTGTGTTTCTTCATCCAAGACATAGTCTATGTCGAAGTCTTCTATTCTTGTACTTATGCACTATTTTGCTTTCAGGATTTCTAGTAAATTGACATATTTATGAACATCCATCATTTCTTTCAGCTGTAATAACGTAGTTTGAACTTCCTCTGACCCTTTCTCTTTAGGACTTTCTAACATGCCCTTAGTCTCTTGACATTTTTCATAGTTTTCTTTCCTTATGTTCATCCCTTCAACTTTAGCAATAATCCTTGGACAATCCTCAACCTCATGACCAAAAACCTTACAACAAAGACAAATAGGGCCTACCCCAGGACATTCCTTAGCAAGATTTTCCGACATTCTACAGTTATAACACAAAATCAATCCTCTTTTTCTCCTAAATGTTCCCCAATCTTTTCTGTACTGCGCACTTCCCCTAGGATCATAGTGCTGGACCTACAATCTGCAAAAAAAAATTCTAGGTTCCTGCATCCACTTATTAATCCAAAAACTCTCTCTATGCATAGGAATAACATATCTTTCTTCATTTCCATTAAATTTACTCAAATCAAATCTTTCTTTCAACTGTGTCGTAGCCTTCAGACTAGGACATAATCTATTAAACATACTTAAATTCATGCTTTCAAAACAAAAATTTTCACTTATCCTTACCAAAGCACAAAGCTTGCTTCTTTAGAATCTTACCTCTTTTCTTCAGAACATCTGACTTCCTTAGAACAAAGCTTCGCAAGTCACGTAGAATACTACACACTTGAGAAACATATCTACGCACATAGCTTCTCTTTTTCTTTACTTCAGTTCCCAACAATCACAATTTCAGGTCCTGGAAATGAAACCATTTGTTGGCACAGGGGTAGAACCAGGGTTCAATACACAACAATGCACCAACAAAACCCTGACTAATGGCCCTTTCAGAAACACCTGCGAAGTAGGCGAAGTCTCACCTGAGGTAGAAGTAGGGGGGGTTACAGGACAGGTGTCTGTAATTAGGTTGGGTCACAGATCTGTGATAAAATCACTTCACAGAATATTCTGTTAATGCTTAGGAAGTGACATGCATTAGTTTATTAACCCTATTAACACTGCAGAGCATAATCAAAGATAGATCGACACAATAACAACAAAATATTATATCCCCAGAGCACTTAACACTTAGCACTTAGCACTATAAGTTAGATCTAGCATTCATTTACCCTTAACATAAGTAAAGACCTTAAGCAATAAAGGATCTATATATCACACATCATATCAAAGAACTAAGCAGATTCATAGCATAAATAACACAACACAAAGTAATCCAAGAGACACCAGATATACATGGTTTACCCTAGGGTGGGGCTACGTCCACAAGCTACTTCGCTTCTTTATTATTCTCCAAGATATCACATTCAGTCACTCCTATGCACTAAGTCACAGAGTCAAGCTTCGCACAAGACAAGAGATTTGCGCACTAAGCACTATATCCTCCTTCCAAAACTAGGTCAAATTCACAGAGACAAACCCTCTATCACAACATTTGTACATTCTATAAAACTATAGTCAAGCACAAATCCTGAGCGCACATACATTCCTTTGCAAAAAGCAACTATGTTCACACATAACTACATTCACTTCTCTCTTCTTCTGCAATACATTCCCCTTTATTTATACATTACAAACCCTTACAATAAGGCCTAAACATGGGAAATCCCCATGGGTTGACATCCCATAAATCCGTTACAAAACCCTAGAGGACCCTTTACTGGGTCCACATAACCCTAAAAAATGGGTGAGATCTGTGATCTCAGCTCTGCCTGGGAGATCCTTCTTCGACCAACGTGTCGAAGTCCAAAAGTGGTCAAAATGTGACCAAAGTTTCCTCAAAACTTGGTCGAGGGCCAACACCATGCAATATGGGATAATCCCAACACAAACCTCCTATAGAAGTTGGCAAGTCCCAAGAAGCTCTGAAGCTCAGTTAGTGTGGTCAGGGCTGGCCAGTTATGAATGACTTGGATCTTAGATGGATCCACATGTACCCCATGCTCATAAAAAATGTAGCCCAAGTATTGGAAATTTTTCATGCCAAAGGAGAATTTTTCCATGTTGGCATATAGGTTGTGCTGCTGCAGAGTGCCCAAAACCTGTTGAATATGCTACATGTGCTCCTCCCAAGTTCTGTTGAATATGAGGATGTCATCAAGATATACCACCACAAAAGTGTTGGTGAAGGGTCTCGATACATCATCCATCCATCTCATGAAAGTTGTTTGTGCATTTTTTAAGCCAAAGGGCATGACCAACCATTCGAAGAGACCTTCTTTAGATTTGAAATTTTTCTTCCATACACCAGTTGGTTCGATGGGAACCTGATGGTCAAGAAGGTCATCAATTCGGGGAATTAGGTACCGGTTCCTAACTATGATTTTGTTTAGTTCTCTGTAATCAATACAGAGCCGCCAGGTCCCATCTTTCTTCTGGACCAGCACAATCGAGATTCCACAAGGGGAGGAGCTAGATCAGATGTGCCCCTTTTGAAGCATCTCTTGGATCTTGTGCTTGATTTCATCATTTTCCATCAATGAGCGACGATAGACTGGTCCATTAGGTAGTGGGGCACCGGGGGTTATATCAATTGGATGCTTGAATTGGTAGTGTGTCGGTACCCCAGTGGGTAAGGAGAAGATGTCTCTATACGCTTCCATGATCTCGTCCACTTTATTTTGCTGCAAAGAGAGGTTCTGTGTAGAGGTCATGGATGTGGCGGCGAACTTCTTCTTATTGTGAGCATGGATCACAAAGAAGACAAACTTCCCAGTCTATGAAATGGCCTTACTTCATTACTTAGCATAGATTAAAGAAATAGCGGTAGGCGATGATACCTCTGGTATCATTTTCAATTGTATACCCAAAGTAATAATAACACTGCAGAGTCTAGACTCATACACAACATGTCACTTCCACAAATATGGTTGGCCTAAAAGAACATCACAAACTTCAAGGGGAGAAATATCACACAATACCTCATCTTTGAAGGGATTGATTCTGTAGGGAAGATGACACTGTTGGTTGATGCAAAGATCTCATCCTTGGCGAAGGCAGCCAATGGTGTAGGGATGCAGGTGCAGTGTTATCAGCAAGTCCAACTGCTTGGAAACCTTTGCTGAAATCAAGTTCTTATGACTGTCGCTATCGACAATGAAATGCAATGGAGTTCCCTTTACCCACATCTGTGAGTGAAAGAGGCGCTCCCCTTGTTAAGTTTAATGCTTTTCATAGATAATGGCATAAATAGGATCACTGAGAGAAACATAATGACAAGGTACACAACATTTTATCCCAGGAAACCCTCATGGGGGAGAAAACCCAACAAAAACTTCCTTAATATAGATTGCCAATACAATGCCAAGATAAAGACCAAAACACTAGAGATAAACCAACACTGAGCACGCGCCTCTCTCTTCTCCTTCTTGCAACTATAGGCTCTACCTCCAAAATATGCACACTAGATGAGTGACTAAGTGAGTGAATGAATGAGGCACCATCTCCTCTTATTTATACTAGATGAGGGGTGCTAGGGGTGTGTCTTTTCACCAAGCACGACCGACTTCTTCAACTAGTGGTTAAAACCACTTTAATTATCCCTAGGGTCCGACTTCTCAATTACCATCATATAAACATGGTTAGACCAATCCACAAAGGGGGATTCGGTCATATACAAGACCCGACATGATCAATCCACAAAAAGGGATTTGATCTATATAAAAATAACTCAATAATAATTAGAATATTCTTCGCAGTTACAATATTTCAACACTCCCCCTTAACAACAAGGGTATTCTACTGACACAACCCAATACAACATCATCAGGAGAGAGAGAGGGAAACAACATCATCAACATCTGGAACACTGACTAGCACATCTATAAATCATCGAAAGTTTTTCTCATCATCAATAACATCATCATTCACAACATGGAGCTAGAGTAACATCATCATAATCATTTGCATCAACATCAATTAGTATAACACTAATACAACATCATCATCAATAGCAACATGAGGCTGATACACCATCATCAACAACACGAGGCTGAAACATCATCAACACGAGGTTGAGAAAACAACATCATCATCAACACGAGGCTAATATAACATCATCAACAACATCATCATCACGAGGCCGAGATAACAACATCATCAACAACATCACCAACACGAGGCTGAGATAACAACATCATCATCATATGGCAACAAAATGAGGCAGGTGCAATAACAACATTTTTTGGTACTCTGACAGACCGTCCTTACCGGACCTTCGGGATCTGCCCATGAATCAAAAGATTCCATAGGATATAAAATCCTAATGGAGCTACCACGTGG
>ML779066.1:1074133-1085317 GCA_009831015.1 Picea engelmannii | reverse complement strand
TTCAAAAACCAGTGCTCTGATACCAACTTGATCTAAAATTGAAGAAGACTTGAAATACTTGAAATTATTTGCAATGTAAATGTTATGTGTTTAAAGAAAAAGGATCAGTTTACAACACATAGATTAAGGGATTACTTATGAAAAATACACATAGACAACAACATAATCAATGAACATAAGCACATAAACACAACAATTTGATAAAGGAGTTCACCCCAATCTTGGGCTACATCTCCTGGTCCAGCTTCCAATGGATCACTATTATTAATTTCTCAAAGTGCTCAAAAACATGTCTTACAATGCTCAAACTAACAAACCGACTGCTCCAATGGCTTCAGAGCGTCCAAAAACCCCTGTCTGGGCTCTTTCGGCACCTCAATCGGTCGAAAAATGAAGAAGTTAGCCCCCCTGGAAGTCTCCCTCTTCAAGCTTGTTGTATCTGCATATACAAATTGCATCCTTGTTGTTTGAACCTGGATCACATGCAATATAAGGCGTGAAAACCCAACACCGGGCACAACTGCGCCAACGGTGCAAACCGTAGGATGGTTAAGGACACGCCAGCCCCTAACTGCCTAGCACCTGGGCGTATGAGGGTCATGTGACCGCGCGTTGTGGTAAAAAGAGACAAACGGTTGAACCGCTCCAACTGATCCGGTCATGGGCACATGGGTCATATCATAAAACCGTGGCTTACAAACATAAAATCCGCGCTTTTGCATAACAGTCATATAACTGTTGCAACCGCGCGCATATATGTTATACAATGGTTATATGTAATACGACGCGCATATATGTTATATAATGGTTATATGTAATATGGCACACATATATGTTATATGATGGTTATATGCAATACGACGCGTGACCAAGGGCTGGGGCTAAGCCCCGACCCGGTCGCGGCCCGAACCATTCCCATATGCTAATTTAAATACAATCCATTCCACTTATATATCAAGTAACACATGGTGGCGCATTGGTTGGCCACTCCTTGCCAAGTCATTCCCCGACCCGGAGGTCACGGGGTCGACTCTCGTTAATAGAAAAGTTTTAACCATACATCAAGTGACACGTGGTGCCCAGAGATTGGGCCACGTCAACATACCATTAACCACCAATGGAAACATGTCAAATAACCATTCAACCACACTTTCCAATCAACATGTACCACGTCACCACCTGACACATCATCGTACGGCCTGTACGTCCCTGCCACGTCACTGTACGGACTGTACAGTCAACAATTTTTTTTACCTGTTTGACTTGACGAACAAATTGCAATATCTCTCGCTCCCGACGTCCGTTTGAGACGAAATGAGTTGTGTTGGGTTCGGAAAGACGAGGCCTACGTTCTCGTCCGGTTTGAAGTGATTCCGAGCACTTTGAATTTTTGAGCAAAATTTGATCCCCTGATCAGAAGGATAGGATAAACGGGGCACAAATTTTGAGAATTCAACTATCCAAATCTCTGTCAGCCATTGGATCAAATTAAGTGGAATGATAGGATAAGAAAATATGGAGAGTCGTTGGATTTAATCCAAGGAAAAGTTGCATCGCAGACATATCGAGTCGTTGATCTAATATCTTGATCAAATGAACATCATTCGTTTCGGGTCTAAAGTTATGAGGAGGTTATGCTCTGGAGAAATCACTTCAAGAATTTCCAGTTGAGATTTGAAATACACGAAGCCCGGAGAGCCAGAGAGCCAAAATACATTCTCGACCACCGATCATCCGAAGTAGATCTCAGTCATCAGATTAGCCGAAGAGGATCTCAAGCGTTAGATTGTTTGAAGTGAAGTTGGGCTGTATGATCCAGAGCGTCGGTATGAGTTTTGAAATTCCCAAAGCCTGGAGACTCAGAGAGTTGAAATACATTCTCGACCACCAGATCATCCAAAGTATATCTCAGTTATCAGATCATCTGAATATGATCTCAAGCGTTAGATCGTCCGAAGTGAATCTGGGATGTCTGATCTAGAGCGTGAGTTTCAGTTTTGAATTCCCGAAGCCTAGAGACCCAGAAATCTGAAATAAATTCTCGATCGTCGGATCATCCGAAGTAGATATCAATCGTCAGATCGTCCGAAGAAGATATCAAGCGTCAGATCGTCCGAAGTAAATCTAGGCCGTCTGATCCACAAAAGATGTGGCGTAATCCTCTAGTCTTCGGGTAAAGCCCCAAAGTAAGCCTCAATCGTTTGATACAAGAGGACACGTGGCAGTAATACACATACTTTGAGGAGAAGTAAAGTTTGATATTTGAGATTTCATAAGTCCAGAGACCTGAAGGAATCTCGACCGTTGATTGAGAAAGTGGTCGTAGAACCGTTGATCAGGTTGAAAGGTCAAATTCCTGATGTAGAGGCAGAGCTGTCAATTAAGAAGAACATGTGTCTGCAGATCATCAACTCCAGAAGATTGGCGTACAAAGAAAAGCAAGGTTTGAGATTTGAAACTCCTGGAGCCTGGATAACGAAGTAAATCACAACCATTGATTTAGGAAGGCTAGATCTAATCCACAGACTTGAGAGGATAGATCTGAACTGTCTGTTCAAGAGCACTGTCAAGATCATGAGATCAACGGTATCGTCGCATTTCGGGGATTAAAGGTGCACGAACTTTAAAAAGTTAAGGGCGGGATGCAATTGAAACCACGATTTTGGAGAAAGGACACATGGAGGCTCGAGATAAATTGCGGGGAATTTATTTTTTTGATCTCAAACCACCTTTGGCCGTTCTCGCATTCGCATGGTCACATGATATCATTTCCCAAGGTCACATCAATGGAAGATAGGGGAAGGATCTAGCACTGCTAGGCTCCACATCAGAGGTTACACATTGAAAAGTCATAAGGGCCTCTGCGTGTATAATCCAATGACGCTAATCAAACATAATCTGATTGAAGGGTTATTGTTTCACTTCATGATTTCTTGATCAATTATGATTCAGTTACACTAACTGAATCATTGTTCCTAAGTGATTGAATCATTGTTCCCGAGCGTTGGAATCATGATGCCTGAGCGTTTTTGAGATTCTCGACTTGAGCGTTGGATATGCAGAGTGTAACGGATAATGAGAGAATGAATAAAAGAAAAATGTTGTGACAAAGAGAGGTTGTTGTTTCTTGGTAAAATAAGTTGAACTGTATGTGATTAAGAAGTTAGAAAAAACAAAGACGAAAAGATGCAGAGATGAAGAACATAATCTTGACAGAGCAGAAATGGTAAAAACAGAAGGCTGTATGAGAACCTAAGAGCATGAGAAGAATAGAGGAATAGAAGATGGATATAGACAACAAGTGGAGCCAAGCATGAACATACATAATCAGAACAAAATTGCAGAACAGAGAAGAAGTTGTAAGCATTGAAATGTCTGTATTGTTGTAAGGTATTATTCAAGTAAAGATTTATAATCAGGGTGGTAGGTTGGTGCTAGGGAGGACTATTTTCCTCAGAGTTTCAAGTGGGTGCTTAAACACAGGGAGTTGTAGCTTCCATCTGGTTGCATCCAGAAAAACTAGGGTGGTAGGGTGGTTCAAGGGAGAACCATTGTTCTCTATTATATAGGTTGGTGCATGTGTGACTGGAAGTTGGTGCTTCCATCCAGTTGGTTCTGGAGCACTCAGGGAGTTGGTGCTTCCTTCTAGTGGGTGCTAGATAAACTAGAGAATTGGTGCTCTCAACAAGTTGCAACTTTTTAAATAAGTGGTTGTAGCCTCATTTTGAGTTGGTGCTCAAAGATTGATGATGTACAGAACATAAAATACTACATATCATTCTAAGAAGAAGATATTTTCTCCCTTTATGGGTTTCCTCATGAATATCTGTCTCTGTGTATACCATATGTGTGATTGATGTCTATTATTTCTGTTGTTCATGTCTTGCATAATCTCGATGATCACTTGGAGAAGATTAATAATATTTCAATAGGCATAAAATTGTTTAAGCACAGTAACAACTGATTCACCCCCCCCCTCTCAATTGTCTTAGTAATTTCAACACTTGATCATGAATCATAGTTTTTAATGCTTCCATAATTGTTCTATTCTTTCTTTCTTCTACACCATTTTGTTGAGGATTATAGGGAGTGGTGAGCTCCCTCTTAATCAATACATCTCCGCAAAATCTTCCAAATTCATTTGAGGTGTATTCTCCTCCATTATATGACCTGAGTATCTTGATTTTTCTTTCAGAGAGATTTTCTACCAAGGCTTTGAATTCCTTGAACTTTCCAAGTACTTCATCTTTTGCTTTCAAGAAATAAACCCAAGTCTTGCGAGAATAATTATCAATAAATGACACATAGTATACGTACCCACTTAGCGAGGTTGATGGCATTGGACCACATACATCTGAGTGGATGAGCTCCAAGATTCCTTATGCTTTGTTGTCGCTCTTTGGGAAAGGATTATTTATGTTCTTTCCTTGTGCACATCCCTTGCATACACCTTCATGGTCAACCTTGAATTCTGGTAAACTTGTAACTACCTTGCTTACATATGGTAAGGCTTTATAGTTGATGTGAGCTAGTATTCTATGCCAAAGTTCACATGGACTCTTAGTGGAGTGAGTCAAGGCTGAGTGACCTTTTAACTTATACATGCCACCTTCTTCTGTTCCAATAACAATCACATCTTCTATGGTTTTTACTTTAGGCCACATAAGAAATTCACCATCTATGAATGCAACCCTGAAACCTTTCTTATCTAGAGCTGAGATAAAAAGTAATCTCTTTGAAAAACCTGGTACATAAAGTACATCCTTCATCTTCATCGGAGTCCCTAAATCAAGTTTGTAAGTGGATTCTCCCATTCCTTTGATAGGGTACTGATAGTCATCTCCAAGTGAGACTTTTTGGGGAAAGTCCTTTTCTATAAGGCTAGAGAGAATTTCTCTCTGACCTGTCATGTGCTTAGAAGCAAAACTATCTATGATCCAAGTATCCTCTCCAGGTATCACAAATACTGAGAGGGCGGAAAATAAGACATAATATTCAATCTTTCCTTTAGTCATATTTGTAGGCGGCTCATCATCTTCAACTGCATGGGCATGATGTATTTTGTTATTTATCTTATTGTATTCTTCCCTTATGGCAGGACAATTCTTAGCAATGTGTCCCATCTTATCACAATGATAACATTGATGAGAGGAGAAATATTTTTCTTTTCTTTGTCCCTTCTAATACTTCTGGAATCTCCTTGGAAGGTGAGATTCTTTATGGGTGAATATCTTTGGGGAGTGAGATTCCTTATGAAGGTGGGTCTCCTTATGGAAATGAGACCTTTTCTTTCCTCCTTTAGCATGAGAATCTAAGCTTGATATTCATTCCTTAATATTACTGCTTCTCGGTTTGCCACTCTTGCTTCTTCTTGAACACATTCTTCCCATAAGATATCAAAATGGAGTTTTTCTTTTCTTGCATAGATGGTTTGGATGAAGGCATCCCAATGTCTTGTGAGACCATTAAGAGCTGTCATTATAAGTTCATATTCATCTAGGTTGTCTCTAATTGCTTCTAATTGTTCCTTGAATTGAGAAACCCTAGAGAAATAGTCATGGGTTGTTTCTCCCTTCTACATCTTTGTATTCTTGAGTTGGGTTCTCAAGTTCATCTTCCAGTTGATGTTCTTTCCTTCATACATTCTGGTTAGGGAATAAAACATTTCTTTTGGATTATTCTTAGAAGACACTTGAGGGATCAAGTGATCTTTAATGGAATCTGCAATGATCCTTTTGGCCCTAACCATATCCTTCTTGTACTTTTCTTTGATTGCTTCTTCTTTGGGTTCTGGTACATTTTATTTTATAAATTTTACTAGGTCATTCTCTTCAAGAATGAGTCCAATTCTATACTTCCAGGCATGGAATTTTTCCACACCTTCTAAATTGTCAACAAGCTTAGTGCTTGCAAATATCTTGACTTGGAGCTGAGAAAATGACCAAAAAATGAAAGTAATCATAAAGTGATTCTGAACTTACCGAGAGATGCACTGGGCCGAGGCAAGTAGGATGGAGTTGTCAGATTTAACAAATTTCAAGTTTTACCCCTTGAAACTTGACCTGCGAAAATATGAACTGGTACTTCTGGTACTGGTTTTGGTTTCCTGGTTTTCTGGTACCATTCAAAACTAGGGTTTGACTTTTTGGAAGCTTTGGCCACTGAAAATGCGTGCTCAAGCTTCCAATGAGTTCTCTAGGATAGGGTGCACTTCCATAGATGTTTCTTAGTCAGAAATTCCCTTCCAATAAAAAGCCCTAATTTTCTTGTACGACAACAATGACGTTTTTGGTTACCGAGTGAAAGGCACTCTCTTCAGTTTATCTCTAAAACCATGTTAAGTTTAATGATTTTCATAGATAATAGAACAAATGGGATCATTGAGAGAAACACAATCACAAGGTACACAACATTTTATCCTGGGAAACCCTCATGGGGGAGAAAACCCAACAAAAAGTTCCTTAATATAGATTTTCAATACAATGCCAAGATAAAGACCAAAACACTAGAGATAAACCAACACTGAGCATGCGCCTCTCTCTTCTCCTTCTTGCAACTGCAACTACCTCCAAGATATGCGCACTAGATGAGTGACAGAGTGAGTGAATGAATGAGGCACCATCTCCTCTTATTTATACTAGTTGAGGGGCACTAGGGTTGTGTCTTTTCACCAAGCAGGGCCGACTTCTTCAACTAGTGGTTAAAACCACTTTAATTAGCCCTAGGGGACAAATTCTAAATTACCATCATATAAACACGGTTTGACCAATCCAAAAAAGGGGATTTGGTCATATATAAGACCTGACATGATCAATCCACAAAAGGGGATTTGATCTATATAAAAATAACTCAATAATATTTAGAATATTCTTTGCAGTTACAATATTTCAACACCCCTTCCCTTGGTTCTTTTGGTTTTCTTGGTTGGACTTTGGTGGTAACGACAGTGGAATTGGGTTCGACATTGATGATCCACTTCCCACTTTCTGGATTTGATTCAGATTCAAAATCTGCCTCTGACTCGAAAGGTTTAAGCTCAACCACCACTGAATTCTTGGAGCGACATTCTTCAGTGTTGTGCCAAGGGATTTTATGGTATTCACACCATTTTGCTGTGTCCTTCTTCATCTTCTCATTACCCTTCTTGAGTTGCGGCTTAGACTGGTTTTCCTAAGAGCGACCATATTTTCTCTGTCCCTTGTTTTTTGGGTTGGGGCCAACTTTTCCCTAATTCGGCTGTGAGGAGTTTGCAGATCCAAAGTCTCGCCTCTTCTGCTTAAATTTATGCTCGATATTGATAACATATCTATAAGTCGCACCTAATGATGTGATGTCCATAAAATCCATTTCTGTTTGAATGTATCTATGAAAAAAACCATGGTATTTGAGCACTAGATGTTGTTCATGGTTTTTGATACCTAATTTGGTGCGCAAGGTATGGAAAATATTGGTGAAATATGGTACTATCTGGTCCCTTTCCTGACACAACATGGTCCATATTGTGTACTGGTCCTTGTAGCTTCCAACAGGGTAGTATTGTTCTTTAATGGAATCCCTAAAGGAATCCCATGTGGGGGTGACCACAAATATTTCATATTCCTCTATGGCCCTTTCTCAGAGTAAGTGTCCCACCAGTCCTTAACATGGGGGACAACCTTGATGAGTGAAAAAGTAATCTTTTCCCTCTGGGAAAAATTGTGGACCAAAAAATACCCTTTGAGCAGATTCAACCATTTATCTACAACCTTTGCAGCTATTAGTCCTTCAAATAATGGAATATCAAAATTTTCTTTTACCTTGAAGGGGGTTGCATGGCCACTTGATGAAGATGTGTCTCCTGTGGGAAACCGCTGAAGGATCTGTGCAAAGTTGTCCATCATTTCGTTCCTTTTTCGCGCAAGGGCTTCCTCGAGCAACATTTTAAAAGGATCTCCTGCTCCATCATATTTATTCTCGTCCCCCTTGCGTTGTTATCGGGCTTGGTGTGGCCGATCTTGCAAAGGCTCGACTGGTTCAAGTCCCAACTTATTGTACCTAGATCTTATCAAGGACATGCACAAAGAAAAAATAAATGAAGAGCATACCACTCTGATACCACTGATCCGGATATATGAGTGGAATGAAAGGAATAACGAAATGAATACAACAACATAGAGATATGGAGAACAACAAGATATATCCAGTGAACAATAACTTCTATTGAATAAATAAAATAGGCTGAAACTGTAAAATTGCAGAACTAGAAACAACTTGCTTGAATGGTGGTAGCTATCTCTAAGAAGAGACGTGAATTGCTACGCACATCCGTCTGAGAAAAATGATTACAATGAGGCTCCAGAGGCCTTTTTAACATTACTCATGAATGCAAAAACCCTATACATCCAAAATCCTAACCCTAGGAGATGAAACGCCTAAAGTTATATGGGCCCCAATGGGTAAGTTGGTACCTCAACTTCCCGGGGTTGTAAATTTTGCATAAGACCTCTGTTTTAGGCGCGTGATAGCCCATTGGAAAGGTATTTTGGAGAAATACACATTATTCCATCAAACTCAGACTCCATGCATTGTTTGACCATGGAAAGCCAAAAAAACACTATTTAGGGCCCTAAAACGACTGTGGAAGTACAAAAAGATGTGTTGACATGAAAACTTAAAAAATAAGCTAGTTGGATTAGGTGGGCGACCACCAATGTCCACTTGGAAACTATGTAGGGATTCATATAGCCCCAGAAGGGTAGAACCCACAATTACAAAGGATTACAAAAGAACGTGCTGAACTAAAAACTGTCAAGAGGATCCAATTGGAATAGGTGGGTGGCCACCAATATCCACCTAGATCAGTACAAGTTCCAAACAAGTGTTTTTTAGAATATCTCAAGGAGCTATGGGGAAGAGTTTTTTGCAAGTAGGATAGGGATTAGTCAAATAAGAGCATCAATGCTTCAATGTTGGAAATTGACGCTATAACACTTTTTGGCCACCATAACCAAGGAATTAGGAAGGTAACTCATCACACAAATAGAGCCATTCTTTTGTTTACTAATAATTAGTAGAGGTTTGAATTCATTTCAAACTAAACTGTGAACCAATCTAGAAGAGAGGGAGAGGGCTTGGAATCAATTCATATGACATAAGTCTTTGTATAGATTAGAGAAATAGAGAGACATAGTCCAAAAATAAACTTTTGCATAGTATCTGTGTTGGTGAAGCAAGTGGGATATAAGTCCCTCATTTACAAATCATATTGGTATCAAAAGAGTTGAATCCTTCATCATGATGCAACTATTGGAACTTTGAAGGTAGAGAAGATTCATCATGGGTAAAACAAACAAAGAAAGTTGGAAGACTTAAGGGGAATCAATGCTTAACCTCAAGATGAGAACAAACACTTGAAATAGTAGGTCCATAGGTTTAACCAGAGGATGGAAGTGATGGAGAAGAATCTTAAGAGCTCAACAATACTACTGCCAATGCTACATAAGAAATTTGATGAATGCCAATACTCCCTCACAACTGACATGGCAGACTGGGACAAGAGAAGAGTTAAACTTTACACTTGGGAGAGAAGGTCATCTAGATGGATAAATAGCAGGAGGACATGATCAATCCGATGAAGAATTAGCAACAAAAAAATTAGTAGATAAGGAGGAGGCCTTGGAAAATATCCAAGTAGTTGTCCAAAAGCACTGGAAGGCAAGGCCACTTTCCATTGCCACTACCGAGGTTAGCAACATAACTTAGACAACTATGGTAATCACCTTCCTTAGACTTTTCTCAACAACAATTGGGTGCTTTTGAAAATAATACTAGAGGCATTGGTTCCAAACTGTTAATGTGGCTGGGTTATGATGGAAAGGGTAAGGTGAGAGAAGGAAAGGCATCTTAAGCCCCATTGTACTTGCACTAAGGGTCAATCATGAAAGCCTAGGTTTTGATGGAAAAGGGGAAAATCCCATGACCATGAAGACCACTTTTGTGAAGGTGAAGGACATTGTAGAATTGGCCTGCTCATTAGAAGGAAGAGTAACAACAAATGAAGGTGGAAGCCCACTACCACCTTAGTTTTCTTGGGGTGGATTGAATAAGGGAAGTGATGAGAAGATTTCAAAGACTCAACCTACACCATCACTCAGAAGAAGTAACGCATGGATCGACCAAAAATAAGAAGAACTATGGATATGCATTAGGTATGACATCCCTTGTTTGAAATTGCTAACCCTACAAACAACAAGACCATCCTTTAATGCCCATTAGATAATAGTGGTAAGATGAATTTTCACTTAGAATTGCATTAGACAACCAAACACTCAAGCCTCGAGGTCACCCAACATACCATCCTCACATGACTATTGAAGGATAGTGAATATAGAGGTTTGTAGTTGGTTGTTTGAGTACATGTTACACCCAAGAACAATCCATTTGAAGATTGAAATCTATGTACAAGACTATGAACAAGGATGAAAAGCCGTTTCCACATAATATCTATGTTGGTGAAGTGAGTGAACCATAAGTCCCTCATTTACAAATCATATGGTTCTTCAAGGAGAGTACAAAAGAACTATTATGATCCATAAATGAGGTACTTATATCCAAATCACTTCACCAACATGGATATTGTGCATAAATAACTTCTGATCTATGTTCCCAATCTAGTACAAATATTTTAATCTTTAAAATGGCCTATTCTTTGGTGTAACCTGTACACAAACAACCAACTACAAACCTCTATTTTCACTATCCTTTAGTAGGCATGTGAATATGGTATGCTTGTTGACTCTAAGGCTTGAGTGTTTGGTTGTCTTATGTAGTTCTAAGTGCAAAATCCTCTTTCCACTATTCTCCAATGGACATTAAAGGATGGTCTTGTTGTTTGTAGGGTTGGCAATGTCAATGCCTCTATTCTAGATTGGTTCACTTCTCAGATTCTTGCTTGCAATGCCAATTAAGAAGACATATATCCATTTAACATAGGCACTCCATATTTGTTCTGAAGTTGAATTTAACACAACCTCCTACAATCTTACTAACTCACACAAAATCATTAACATCAAAATCCAAAGCATTGTGCAATCTAAACATTGCATGTAACCATGAGATAGAAAGAATTCACTTTCTCCAATAATTGAGCCAACTAATGGGAAGCTTGAGACAATATGTTTTAGATAGGGTACAATTCTGAAGTGT
>ML779066.1:975544-1036380 GCA_009831015.1 Picea engelmannii | reverse complement strand
ACAGGTCGATGCATGGTTCATATTTATTGGTACAGGTTTACATCGGTATATCTCACAGTGACAGGTTGACAATGGTTCCATCATTCTACTTCTACTTCAGGGTGGCATGATGGGGCAAGGACATGTGGTTGTATCCACCTTCCAGTTGTAGCCAGAGAACATAGGGGGTTGTAGCCTCCTTTTGGTTGTAGCCAGAGAATTGGGGAGTTGGAGCTTCCCTCAGGTTGTAGCCTGAGAAACTAGGGGGTTGGAGCCTCCTTCCAGTTGCAGCTAGAAAACAAAGGAAGTTGGTGTTTCCAATGAATGTAATTCTTCAAGGCATATAAGAAAAACCATTCTGTGGGTTTCTCCCGATTTGGATTTCCACGTAAAACACTGATGTACTATGTATGTGTATGTTTTTTCATTTGTTCATTGCTTATTTACTCTGCAGTTATTGGATGATAATGATTCATTGATATCAAACTTGGATTATATGGTTAAAAAGGATTAAATTTCTCTATTACTGATTCACTCCCCCCTCTCAGTAATCCAATAGTACATTCCAGTGAATGTGAATAGACGAGATGAAGTCAAACATCTGTGGAATCATCCAATCAGAGGTCAATGATGTAAACCTACTATTAGACGTGAGGAGTCCTACCATTGAGGCATGCAGGTCCCAATGTACTAACTGGTTTCTAAGTCTATCTCCTGGATAATGTGATGAAGTCGACAGGAATAGACTCGTCAAAGGAGGGCCTTGATGTATCCCCCATCAACGACATGAAATAGACATAGAGATTTAATTGGTGGATCAAATGAACATGGACTGACACAGGTATTGAAATAGGATATTTGTGATGGCTGACTCTCGAGGTAGATACTTCCCTTGAACACTGAGGCACAACAGTAGAAACTGGACCAAAACATGATAATGAAATGGATACTGTGACTTACGTTGGGTGACCCAAAGGAGTAAGGAAACTCAAAGGATTGGTTCAGTGTAGAGGTTCAACAGATTGAAATGCATGGAAATACAAAATTCCGTGTTCAAGGGCGTCTGTAAGGTCACTAGTAAAGTTCTCAAAAACTGATTGGTTTGCTTCTTTCAATTTTTCCCTGATCTAGATAGACAAGTACCTCTTTTTAATTTAACGAGCTTGAGGAGGGTAACACATGCTCGATATAACTCATCTTCGGTAAGTCTCTCTTCCTTTGTTTCACGAACTGGAAGAATTAAGGGTTCGATCCCATATGGGCCCTTCAATGTATTATTGTTTAACGAGTCTAGAGAAGGTGAACTCAGTGGTTTTTCATATTTAGAGAGTCTGAAAACAACTTAAACATGACTCCAATGTTGTCCTTTTTTGTAATGTTAGTATCACGAGGCCGAAAAAGAGATAAATTATCACTCGAAAGATTCCCTTTCAAACCTTTTAATGAGTGGGAAAGGAAGCAAGATCAATCAACAATATTTTCACATTTAGAGAGTCTCAAAAGAGATTAAAGGAGACTCCAAGGGGTTCCTTTTTCGTGTATCCATGCGAGCCCAAAAAAGAGATAAAAGGTTGCTTGGTTACATTCTCATGTTTTTACAAGCACGAGAAAGAAAAAAGACTAAGCTTGGTATGCCACCAGCTTGAAAAGCTAGTGTCTCAACTCCAGAATGATCATCAAAGGTTGGAGACATGCCCCCCCAAGTTTCAATTCATTCACCGACTTTGAGGTTTTCACCAATTTCTGTACTAGATGGAGAAAAAGGATACACGTGGATGGAATGAAGGTTCAAATACAAGACCCAATGAAATACTCGACTCAACATCTACGAGATCTGGTTAAAGGCTCGACCTAATGGGAGAGGTGTCTGTTTCATTTTTTAACGAGCTTGACACAAAAAAAGAACTATGCTCAAGGCTCTGGGTTCAATCCCCAGATTTTTGTTTCATTTTTTAATGAGCTTGCCACAGAGAGAAAAACTATGCTCATGAACTCTTCTTGATCATGGATTCCAAGAGGATAATGCTCTGGAAGGAAACCATGTCAAGGGACAAAACTCAGTCATGGCTTCCAAGAGATCTTCACTGGATGGAAGAAAAATGCTCTGGAAGGAACACATGTCGAGGGTCACGTCAGGGGTAAGAATATTAGGCTCCAATAGCCCTACTAAAGAGATCACCATGTAAACTACTGGATCCAAGTCATATGAAGTTGAAGTCATGGGAGATAACACCACATAATTGACCTGTGGCGGGGGTGATACTGACTGCATATAAGAACCATTTAGGGAGGTCATTGGGTTTATGTTCAAGTCAGGGAAACCAAACGAAAGTTGATCAATAGTCACCATTCTTCCATCGTGTAGGATATATATCACACGAAAAAAAGTGGACACAATAGCTTTCATGGCATAGACATAATCTCCCCCAAGGAGTAAATTGAAATCCAAGGGGTCCTGGACTACCATAACATTAATAAAGATAGTTTTCCCTCCCAAAGTTATGGGAAACTGAGGGAGGATCCCTAAAGGGTGACTGGTTCTTCTGTTACAAGTGAACAGAGTTTTGGTAACTGACACAAGCTGAGGATAACCCAAATCTTGCCAAGCAATAGAGGACAAAATACTAATGAACGAACCTTCGTCTATTAGTGTTTGAGGAACGGCCCAACCACAAACTTGTACTATAATATTGAAGGGAATGTGAGAGGGAAGATGAGGTCCAGTTAGCACACCCCAATAAAAAAGTATGGCCTCATTACTTGGAAGAGTTTTCGCAGGAGAAGGAGGAATGCTCCCCGACACAGTAGATCCTGTTTCAACGAGAAAAACGTGGGCATAATCAGGAATACTCTCTAGTGGGAGAGTAGGATTGATCGATGATGGGATCAAATTGACCACTTTGGCACTCTTCAAAGGAAGAGTGGGATTGACTGATGATGTAACCTGAGAAACCACTTTGGCACTCATCAAAGGAAGAGTGGGATTGACGGATGAAGTCATCGGAGCAACCACTTTGGTACTCGTCAGAGGAAGAGTGGGATTGACCGATGAAGTCACCGGAGCAACCACTTTGGCACTCTTCAGATGAAGGGTGGGACTGACCGAGGAAGGAACTAGATCAATCACTTTAGCACTCATCAGAGGAGGAGTGGGATCGACCGATGAAGTAACTGTAGAAACCACTTTGACACTTCTCAAAGGAGGAGTGGGATCGATTGATGGCGGAGTCGGGTCAACCACTTTGACACTCTTCGGATGAAGGGTGGGACTGACCAATGATGGCACTAGATCAACCACTTGGGTTTCAATTTCCAGATGAAAATTGGCTCTGATCGATGATGGAACTGGATCAACTACTTTGGTGAGTGGTTCAAAAGAGGATGAAACTAGATTGACATGAGGTTGATGTGTGGATGAAACTAGAAGGAGACCTGATGGGCTAAGAAGGAGAAAGGTTGACATGAGGTTGATGTGTGGGTGGTGTGCTTACATCTGAATCACCTGCATTCAAGGTCATTGGAGTGGAAATAACCATTCCGGTAACCCAATTGTGAGACATTAAAGGCTCAAAGTAGCAATGTAAGGAGGACCAATGTTTCCGTAAGAAGGAAGAAAAAAGGGTTCCCCTGGCAAAGGGGTTCCTTCATTGGTAATTCTGGGAACTGACGCCATAAAAATAAAAATCCAACCTAGATTCTTCTAGGGAGAACAAACAACAGACACTAAAAATCTAGTAAGAAAGCAAGCAAACAGAACCTTCTCACAATGAGCACACTAGTTGGTGATGAAATCCAATGTCACAGGAACAAAGTAAGAAGGGGCCGATATAGAGCAGGTGGAAAAGTTACGCTGATGACCTGCTTAATATAATTACACCCTGGTGCAAGCTCCCACACATAATCGTGGGTATACCCTCCAAGGAGCCCGAGTGAGTCTGGCCAACGTCGATTCCAGGTACCGTGAAGACTTGCCCCTCCACAATCACCTTGTGTAAAGACCCTAAAGATATAGGCCACTAAGGTTACCAACTACAATAGTGATGCTTGGGGAAACACTCGACAGTTCGATCCATGCGCAAGGGAAGGGTATCTAGCCCGAAATCAACTTGAAAGGATTCCACTCATCATTGTGGGTATACCTTCAAGAGACCCCCATAATATGTGCAATATCTACACCAAGACCAACAAAGCAGGGTGAGTAACTCTGCCAGTCTTAATGTGACCTCGTGATTGACCCTTGTGTGAGAAGGGCTTCCTAGGAAAAAATGCAGCAATTGGATTTCACCGCTCCCTAACACAAGATTCTATGTTTGTTTGCATCTTTGGAAAGTTATCTTTCACACCTATTTGAAAGCCCTACAACTAATGTAATGTAGGTTTGCTACCAGAAAAAGTAAAAATTTCCAATTAATTTCTGTTACTGGTGAATCCTCCTATGGATAAGCGGATTCCCTCTTGGTATCTAGAACCCTAAAAACAAGACAGAAAGGGTGCTATCATTAGCCACTGACATCCTTTTAGATATAATTAAGGTAATATACGAAGAGGAAGAAGAAAAATATGTACCTTGTTAATGGTGTTTGTCCTCGCAAATTCCAAGTTAAGCTTCGATCCTAAGCTCGTTGTTAGGTCCTGTAGAACAAACAGAGATACAACAAACTTCTTATTCTACTGAGATTATCTCAAATATAGATCTATCTTATGAAGACAAGTTCATGTGGAAAGAACATAAACTTTAAAGAAACAGGCCAAGCATGTATATATATTAATGAGAACAAATGAAGAGTACTTACAATCCTCTGATGAAGGTGCAACAACTTCTTCCAGCTCTCCTTATCCAACCCCTTTGCTCAAGTAATCTACACTGATTATGCTTCAATGGAATCTCACTTATGGGATAATAATTATGGTGTAATTATCAATCTCCATCTATTGTATGTTGTCTATGAGATCATAGGTTTCATACCTCCAATATTTTCATCTATCATGTCATGTACCCTTTCACCATGAGAAGGCCTCGTTATATAAGCTTGGAGAGGACCAAACAATTGAGAGATATTTGGGATAAGTTGAGGATTACTCTCCTTCAGTTGTGGATCTCCCCTAAGATCATGCCTTGAACTCATATTCGAATCCAACCAACCTCAGATATTGAGGGGATTCTTCCCTGATTTCCTCCAACAAACCAAAATTTACCCAAAAAAGGCCAGCGCTGCCTCAAAAGGGACATAGAGCATTGGAACGCTCCCCTAGAAGAGCGTACAAAGTGACAATTCTCCTTAACAAATCATAAGGGAGTGCTCCCTTCCAAAAAATGATTTTTTAGTGGTTTTTCCAGTGGCAAAAGGCTTGTACTCCTTGTCAAGTGATTTCTCTTCTTCAAAACTAGTCTTTGAGGTGTATTAAGTGTTCTTATGATGTCGTTAGAGGCACAACATAGGAAAGATGGTAGTATGATATTTGCGACACTTGCAACACTTGTGGTCAAGATGCGAAACTTGTGGACAAGATGTGACACTTACAACACTTGCGACACTATTGAAGTGAGTAATTTTGATGTGTAACAAAAGTGCTTTTCCAAAGTAATAATCTCAAAATGGATACAATAATTACTTCATATATCAGGCTCATAGGATACAGGGTGTAGCCCAATAAAATGGCGATTCCCCTTTTAATCTTTTTCTCTCTCATATAGTCCTTGTAGAATGGTTCCTATGACCACTGCAGATTAAGAAAAGATAATTCCAAAGGTATACCTATGTAAAAGGGATACTTAATGAAAAGGCGTCTACCACTCTCCTCCCCCCAAAAGAAAAGAAATATAAACCAAGAAAGGTCAAATTTTCAGCCAACCCATCCTATTAAATTCCCACTCCCATACAAAACCCTTAAAAGCACACAAAAAAGAGACTATTACTTTTCTGATTGATTTTAGCAATCTTGTAAGGGCCTTGTCAAACATTAAATTCCATCTATGGTGCACTGATACAATTGGAAGATCAATCAACAAGAATGAGGGTGTGACTGAACTGCAAAGGATCTAATTCCCACCACCTAAGAATGGTGGAGAGAAATCAATCAACATGGAAATGATATAAACTATTTCCAAGGTGAACATACCACTTGTGGCTTGTGGACTAATTGGATGGCACTAAAATCAATTAGAGAAACTATGAGATGCATAGAAACAAAATGGCACTAAAATCAATAGGAAAAAGTATGAGCTACATAGAAACATAATGGAACTTGAATAATATTTTAAATGGAAAGAAGAAAATAATGGAGAGTCCTCCTTCAAGTTGTGGTCTAGTGGTTGATATGGGGCATTTCCATGTTAATGATTTAGGTTCAAACCATGGAGTGTTGAAATTTTGGAGAGACATTTAATGCAAAACTGAAATTTCACCACACAAGGAGTTTTCCCAGATCTAGTCCCTCTGAACTTCAGCCTTAGGGATGAAATAAAATGTCAATTATAGCAGAAAAAAGTGGAAAATAATTCATCTCACTTCAATCCAACACACTAGGCAACCCAAGAGAATAGATACAAAACGTATGCCAACACGCTCCAACCCTACATTAGATTGAAAGGAATCTTATGAGAGAATAATACATAGACGAGATATACAACAAGGGACCAATTGTATATGAGAGGTAAAGGAGGCCAAGAATGCAACATGCAACAAGGAAACTTTATGCAACTATCGTCGATACTTTCCCCGAGATGAGATATACAACATTGCTATAGATAAACATATAGAACTATGAACTCAAGATTTCTAATTCAGTGTCATCAAAACATAATACATAGAGAATATGATAGATGGGAATACCAATGAAAAATAAAAAATAGGGTATAAGGATCTCATAGTTCGTCTTCCTGTGTCTCATAATCAAAATCATAAATATCACCACCATTGTCACTAAAATTTCCATGGTGCTCTCCTCCTTCCTCCTCCAATAAATCCAGTCCAACTGTTGCATCTACAATTTTTGTAGATGACCACTTACGAGGATCACTGCCATCAAAAAGTGACTGGATTGAGGACCAATGCATTAAGATCCAAGTATTGAGAGTTTGAAAATAATTGGACATTAGCCATTGGCCAACATCAACACACATGTGACTTGAGTGTTGGACACATGCCCTACTCATGACACGTGTCCCATTATTGTATGACACTCAGGTGTCGAGTGTCCATGTGTTTGATGGTTGACCCAAGGACATGAGATACATGGCATAAAAGGAGAGTGTCCTATTTTAGAGTTTTAAATGAAGTTTTCAAATTTCCAATGGTGTCTTCCCTGGTTTCTTTTCCATTTGATAGGGCATTAAATTAGGTTTGGGACCTTTCAGTTTTGTTGGTTGGGCGCTCCTCTTGCCAACACAGCTTGCCTTTGGGCGCTCCTCTTGTGAACTTTATGCAACCTGCAACTTTATGCAACATGCAACTTATGAAATAATGCAACTTATGGAACTATGCAACTATATGCAAGTTTATGCAACTATGGAACTTATGCAACTTATGCAACCATGCATGTTATGCAACTGTGCAACTTTATGCAACTATGCAACATTCAACTATGCAAATTATGCAACTTTATTAAACTATGCAACTTATGCAACTTTATGCAACTATGCAACTTTATGCAACTATGTAACTTATGCAACTTTATGCAACTTTATGCAACATGAAACTTATGCAACTTATGCAACTTTATGCAACATGGAACTTATGCAACTTTATGGAACTTATGCAACTTTATGCAACATGTAACTTTATGCAACATGAAACTTATGCAACAATGCAAATTATGCAACTATGTAACTATATGCAAGTTTATGCAACTATGGAACTTATGCAACTTATGCAACTATGCAACTTTGTGAAACTATGCAACTTTATGCAACATGCAACTATGCAACTTATGCAACTCTATGCAACTTATGCAACTCTATGCAACTGTGCAACTTATGCAACTTATGCAACTATGCAACTTATGCAACTTATGCAACTTTATGCAACATCCAACTTATGCAACTATGCAACTTATGCAACTTTATGCAACTTTATGCAACATGCAACTTTATGAAATTCCACAAGAGGATGCGTAAATGACCTTATTCTACTAGGACCAATTGGTTCCTGGCATGGAAACAATTTTTTTATGTTTCACATGCTTATCAACACTCTATCCATGCAACAAATTCACTAGGAGGACCTCCTTAGTGTGCAATTATAGCACCTTGTTTCACCCAAAATAGTTGACAAATCCATCACCCTATCTACATCAATTCCCAAGCCTAATGTTGGGACTTTAATGCCTCTTTCTATCCTAACAAATTTCATACACCTCTAATGTTGGGACTTTAATGCCACTCTATAAAAGAGAAGACTTAGACCCAAAAGCATACCAAGATAACAATAATGGGATGCCAAGTATGATATGAATCAAGTAAAGAAATATCCCAATAAGTTTGTTACATACAATAGAATCAAGTATATTCTCCAAGAAAAACATGGGTTCCCTAAAGGAGGCCAACAATGAAACATGCAACAAGGAAACTTTATGCAACTTATGCAACTATCACCGATACTTTCCCCGAGACGAGATATACAACATTGCTATAGATCAACATATATAACTATGAACTCAATATTTCTAATTCAGTGTCATAAAAACATAATACATAGAGAATATGATAGATGGGAATACCAATGAAAAATAAAAAATACGGTAGAAGGATCTCATAGTTCATCTTCCTGTGTCTCATAATCAAAATCATAAATATCACCACCATTGCCACTAAAATTGCCATGGTGCTCTCCTTCTTCCTCCTCCAATAAATCAAGTCAAGCTATTGTATCTACAGGTGTTGTAGATGACCACTCATGAGGATCACCGCCATCAAAAATGACTGGCTCGAGTACCAATGCCTTAAGATCTAAGTATTGAGAGTTTGAAAATAATTGGACATTACCCATTGGACAACATCAGCACACATGTGACTTGAGTTTTAGACACATGCCCTACTCATGACATGTGTCCCATGATTGTATGACACTCAGGTCTCGAGTTTCCATGTGTTTGATTGTTGACCCAAGGACATGAGATACATGGCATAAAAGGAGAGTGTCCTATTTCAGAGTTGTAAATGAAGTTTTTGAATTTCCAATGGTGTCTTCCCAAGTTTCTTTTCCATTTGATAGGGAATTAAATTAGGTTTGGGCTCTTTCGATTTTTTTGGTTGGGTGCTCCTCTTGCCAACATGGCTTGCCTTTGGGCGCTTCTCTTGGGAACTTTATGGAACTTTATGCAACCTGCAACTTTATGCAACATGCAACTTATGCAACAATGCAACTTATGAAACTATGCAACTATATGAAGGTTTATGCAACTATGGAACTTATGGAACTTATGCAACCATGCAATTTATGAAACTATGTAACTTATGCAACTTTATGCAACTACACAACTTTATGCAACATGCAACTATGTAACTTTATGCAACTATGCAACTATGTAACTTATGCAACTATGCAACTTATGCAACTTTATGCAACTATGCAACTTATGAAACTATATGCAACAATGCAACTTATGCAACTTTATGCAACATGTAACTTATGTAACTTTATGAAACTTTATGAAACATATGCAACTTTATGGAACTTATGCAACTCTATGCAACTATATGAAACATGCAACTTTATGAAACATGCAACTTATGCAACAATGAAACTATGCAACTATATGCAAGTTTATGCAACTATGAAACTTATGCAACTCATGCAACTATGCAAGTTATGCAAGTTATGGAACTTTGTGCAACTACACAACTTTATGCAACATGCAACTAGCTGCTTATGCAGCTTATGCAACTCTATGCAACTATGCAAATTATGCAACTTATGGAATTATACAACTTTATGAAACTTTATGCAACATGCAAGTTTATGCAACATGCAACTTTATGCAACTTTATGCAACATGCAACTTTATGCAATTCCACAAGAGGATGTGTGCATCACCTCCTTCTACTAGGACCAATTGGTTCCTGACATGGAAACAATTTCTTATGTTGCACATGCTTACCAACACTCTATCCATGCAACAAATTCACTTGGAGGACCTCCTTAGTGTGCAACCATATGTAAGGCCTGTCTAAGAAGAGCCTTATAAAACATAAATATAAATATAGAAATGATATCATAATTTATTTACAGTTCATTATTCAACATAATAACAATGTTCATCAGAATTAAAAATGAGCAGCATGATAATAAACAACATATTCAACATAATTATTATGAAAAATATATAAATAATGAACAACATCATAATAATGATGATAATAAAACATATCTACCTCAAACTGATGTTTTTCTGAAGCTCTGCCTGAAGCTCTGCCCAAACTGAAGCTCTGCCCAAACTGATTAACCTCCTAGCCAGCTAGGAACATCCTATCCGGCTCCCTAGCCCCATGATTCATTACGGTTTCCTGGCCCCCGAGACCAATATTCCCAACAACAGCTTCCCCCTATGAAAGTCCTCAAGTCTGTAAGCACAAAACAATTGCATAAAAAATACACAGTCCCAAACTGCCTCATCCCTTCTACTTTCCTTCTCCCATTTTTTCTCCCTTCCCTAATATGAAAAATATTACTTTACCAAGAAGATCCCGCTTCCCGAGTCCTCTCCCTTGCCTTATCCCCTTCTCCTCCCTTCCAAACTCCTTCTCCCCCCACTAAACCTCAACCACCTTATCCCCCCATTAAGTCTCAACCACCTTATCCCCCCATTAATGGGTCCATCTACCAATACAATTAAATTATAAAATTAGTCTTAAAAAAATCAAAATTAATAATTTATTAAACTAATATTTATTGAACTAATATTTATTAAACAAATATTTAATCATGATACTTAATTAATTCATTAGGGTTGTTACATACACCCACCTTTCAGGAAACTTCGTCCCGAAGTTAAAGTAATTTATAATACAAGGGAAATGACACATGGTACACACATTCATATCCAATAAACAACATTATTAGTAAGTAAGCCAAAGAAAACTCATACATACTAGTGTACATGTGTAAGAAATGCATGTGTAGCTAGCACATACAAGTCTCGCGCATGTACTAATGACAATAACTATCACCTCTATAGTAATTCTTATATGCATCCAACCCAATAAATAAGACGATTCATTTTATAAAATATAATAAACCAATTAAATGTTTGCGAAATCCTTTAATTACAATAATCTAGCTCAACAATGTTTATTTAGACAATTGTAGTTCAGTTAAATAATTATGAATATACATATATACATATTTTCTTTTCAGAAGGAAAAGAATAAGTTCCACCATAAGGAAAATCTCCATACACTCTCAACTATTTCTATTCATCCTTCCTCCCTAACTTACTTCCATATTATATTCCTATCCTTCCTCTGTTGGACTATCTTGGAGTTTCAACTATATTGACCTAACTCCAAATAGAACCCATAAGCGGAAGTGTCACTATCTTGACCAAGCTTCCCCAATAGGCAATTGACAGTCATCATCACACATCTAGGGGAGCGTGAGCTAACACCATCCTCCCATGACTCTAGGTTTTGGAGGATACACAGTGGGAAATGACTCCATGCCTCCTAATAGGACCAGGGTCCACACCCTACAATGAAATATACAGTGGCACCATGTTATTTTGAATTTTATCATCGTTTATTTAGTTTGGGCAATCTCACCACCTGAAAACCTGCACTGGTCCATATATCATAACAGTGCATTCGTACCAATATAATTTCACATACAAAGATTCATACCATATTGTTTCTTGGTCGGTGGTCATGACATCCACTTTTATTACCATTATCCCTTTGCTATTTCATAGCCCTTTAACTTTCATATTAGTCTATAACAAAAACTCATACATATCTATGCATTATCATAATGTAAATGCATTCGACCATAATCTCAATTCGGTATCCACGTACCAACAACTTTAATGTCAAAATTTTCAAGTTAGAAATAGATCTCATAATATCCCCATAATTCAATTAATGTTACCCGTTCATAGAATTTTCATTTACTTAATAGATTGTGTCATATCCACCATCATTCACATAACGTTAAACATTCATAGATTTCACATTCACATAATAGATCAAATCATATCGATCATCATTCCAATAACATTTAAACATTCATAGAATTTACATTCACATAGTAGATCGCATCATATCCATCATCATTCAAATAACGTTTAAACATCCATAGAATTTACATTCACATAATAGATCGCTTCATATCCATCATCATTCAAATAACATTTAAACATTCATAGAATTTACATTCACATAGTAGATCGCATCATATCCATCATCATTCAAATAGTGTTTAAACATCCACAATGGTTCATATGTCTTAAAAGTTCAAGTGTATCATTAATAGTTTCAGTGTGAATAAAAAATAAAGGTGATTAGGCCTTAGGTAATCCTAGTTGTCTAAGTCAAAAGGTGGTGTTACATACACCCAACCTTCGAGAAACATATTCTCGAGGTGGTCAAAAAAGTGAGGGATAATCTCATTGTAATGTCTTGGCATCTTCCCAAGTAGCAAATTCTAGACTATACTTGTCCCACTGGACCTTAACTTGGTCTAATAGATGGTTCCTGAGCTATTAGACTCTACGGTCCAATATGCATAACGGTTGTACCGTGAGGGTTCCCGCATCTGATACCTACAATTCCTTCCAATTTAGTTTATGTTATTCATCAACAACATAATGATGCAGAACATATACATGAAAAAAATTATGAGTTTTATGTAAGTGGGGTGGCAGTATGAGACGATAGGAAAAGGGTCCAATTTTCTCTTGGATTTTGAATGGTCCTATAAATCGAGGTGACAACTTTGTCCCCTTCCCGAACCGAATGGTACTCTTATTAGGCCTGATACAAATGAAAACTTGATGTCCCACTTTATAACTTTGGGCAGTCCTATGTGCATTAACATAAATTTTCTGTCTATCCTGTGCTTCCTTTAGTCTCTGCATAATCTGTATCATCTGTTCCTTCATCTCTTGAATCAATTCTGTCCCTATTGTCACGCAGTCTTCCAATCTTTCCCAACTCAACGGTGTTCTGCATGGCCTTCCATACATAGCTCCATAGGGTGGCATTCCAATGGAGCTATGACAACTTTTATTGTAGGTGAACTCTACGAAAGGTAGGTACTTCTCCCAATGGGTTTGATTATCCATGAAATACATCCTAAGCATGTCTTCCATGAATTGATTTACTCTCTCAATTTTCCCATCTATTTCAGGATGATAAGTTGTGCTTAAGTTCAACTAAGTCCCCAATGCTAACTGCAAACTTTTCCAAAACCTAGAAGTGAATATGGAGTCCCTATCTGAAATGATCTTCTTGGGTATCCCATGCAAATAGATGACCTCACTTACAAAAATGCGTGCCACATCAATGACATTGTAAGTGTATCTAACTGGAATAAAATGAGCACTCTTGGTCAACTTATCAACTATCACAAGAATGGAATTGTGTCTATGAGATGTGAGCGACAACCCCACAACAAAATCCATAGAAATGACTTCCCACTTGGACATAGGAACATCATGTGGTTGTAGGAGACCTGCCGGGTGATGATGGTTGGATTTCACTTGTTGGCACTCTAGGCACTTGGTGATGAAATGGACCACATTGTGGTTCATGCCTACCCATAAGAAAATCTTTTTCATGTCTATGTACATTTTCTTCACATCTGGATGCACACAATAAAGTGCTCTATGGGCTTCCTTCAGTATGATGCTTCGAATATCCCCACCTTTGGGGACGTACATCCTTCCTTGATATCTTAATAGCCCATCTGCTTCCAGGCTATATCCTTCATACTTTGGATCTAGTTGCCTCCCACTCTGGAGGTTTGAAGTAACCTTTAAATACCAACTATCTCCAAGGAGTTGCGTCAACACATGTTCCCTCAGATTGACTTTTAAGGGTACCAAGGAGAAGACACATGGTCTCCTACTCAAGGTATCCGCGACCACATTTTTTTTTCCCTTGATGTATGAAATACCAAAATCGTACTCACTCATAAACTCACTCCATCGCCTCTGCTTGACATTAATATCCCTTTTAGTGAAGAGATGTTTTAAAATTTCATGGTCCGTTTTGAGCTCAAAGTTTCGCCCCACTAGATAGTGCCTCCAAAGTTTCAGAGCTAGCATTACAACTACCAACTCTAAATCATAAGTAGTGTAAATCTCCTTGTGTTGCTTCAACTTCCTTGATGCATACGTTATCACTCATCCTTCTTGCATTCGCATGACCCCCAACCCTTTCTTTGAGGCATCTGTGTAGACCGTGAAGTCCTTTTCAATATCCGACACTCATAGAATTGGTGCACTAGTTAATAACCTCTTAAGCTTGATGAATGCACTATCACATTATTCTGTCCATTCATACCTGAACCCCTTTCATTGCAAAGTGGTGATGGGTTTTTCCATTTTATAGAAACCTTCCACAAATCTTCGATAATAACCTGCTAGCCCCATGAAGCTTCTTACCTCACAAGCATTTTTCGGCACTGGCCATTCCATAATGGCCTTTACCTTTTCTGGTCCATAGATATTCCTTCACCGGAAATGATATGACCTAAATGGTGAATTTCTTTATGGAAGAAGGAACACTTCAAAAACTTCCCATACAATTTGTTTTCTCTAAGGCAATACAACACCACTCGCAAGTGTTCCTCATGTTCTCTTTCATTCTTGGAATAGATGAGGATGTCATCTAGAAAAACTTGTACAAAATGGTCTAAGTACTTATGGAATACACCATTCATGAGGCTCATGAATACTGCTGCCGCATTGGTCAATCCGAAAGGTACTACAATGAACTTGTAATGCCCAAACTAAGTTTGAAAGGTAGTTTTAGCATATCGCCTTCCTTAATCCTTAACTAGTGATACCCTGATCGCAAATCCATTTTTGAGAATACCGCCGCTCCTTTCATTTGATAAAAGAGATCATATATCTGTGAAATTGGGTACATATTTTTCACTGTAGCATGGTTCAAGTCCCTTTAATCTATACACAGTCGTAAGGAACCATCCTTATTCTTCACAAAAATTACTGGTGCACCCCAAGGTGAGACACTGGGCCTTATTATCCCTACGTCTAGTATCTTTTTCAACTACATATACAACTCACAAAGTTCTAGCGCTATCATCCTATATGGAGTCTTGGAAATTGGTTCTGCACCAGGTTTTAGCTCAATAGTAAAATCAAGCTCCCTGTCAAGAGGTAACCCTGGCAACTCATTTAGAAAAACATCCTTAAACTCTGACAATATTGGGTACTGATCCAAGGAGAGTCCTTTCCTTTCAATCACTGCTTCCACTACATATAGTTGACACCCTTGCCTCATGCACTACTTAACCTTCATAGTTGATATAAAGCGTAGAGACACCTTTATCCGTACACCGTGGATCTCTACTGGCCTTCCTTTATCGTCAACACAAAGCACCCTTTTTGCAAAACAATCTACCATGGCTTGATGGGATTCTAACCAATCCATTCCAATGATTAGGTCATACATCCCCAGAGTAGTGACGTATAGCTTCAACTTGGTAGTACACCCTCCCAGGTCTACTATACAATTATCAACACTAGGCCCTACCGCTTGTTTTTTTCCCAAAGCCATCTCGATTTGTTTAAAGTCGTCGTGATCGTAGGCTGCCAACCCACTCTTTTCTAAGGAAGATGGTGAAATGAAACTATATGTAGCACCAAAATCAAATAAAATTTTAACATTGATATGATTTAGCATACCTGACGAATCCACCATCATGGATTGATGTTCTGCTTGACAATTATTAACAGCTGCATAAATCTGGTGGCTACTGCTTTCTCTTCCCATCGGGGCCTTTCCTTCTCTATGCACAAATCTTTCTTGCAACTCTGGGTAGTCACGCTGGTAATGGGGCCCTTCACATCCCCAACATGTAACACGAGATGGAACCCACACACTGCTTTGTGAAGGTATCTGAAATGAGTTCCTTCCCCTAGAACCCCTGCCCCTACTAGCTACTCCCTAAGAAGGTCGTGGACCTGTTTACATCATTGGTGATGAATGGGATGCTGCACTCACTGCCATTGAAATACCTGTGGCAACTATCCTTGGTGCGACTCTATTACCATAAGGAGGTGGCCTAGAGATTCCTCCCATGGAGAAGGTCCTAGGGGGGGCCTTCCCCACAAATCTGGGAGGATATGGAAAGGTCGTTCTCATACCTCCATTTAAGCTCATGTGTTCCTCAACATAACTTGAATTTTCAATTGCTTCCACTACTGAAGATGGTTTCCACATCCATACCATGGCCCTTATCTTAGGGTTTAACCCATAGACGGAGTTTTCTACCTGTCATTGATCATTATCCATGTATGAAACATATTTTACCAACTGCATGAACCTGATATCGTACTCTTCCATGGTCCTATTTCCTTGTACTAGAGCATGAAATGATCCCACTTTCTATTCCTTGTAGTAAGCTGGTAGATGTTTATTTTAGAACCTTTCCTCAAAAAGTTCCCAAGAGACGATATCTGGGGTAAGGTGCAACTACCTCTCTAGTTTACCCCACCAGTTCAAGGCACTGTCCCTTAACTGAAAGATTGCTATTTTGACCTTGAATGTGGAAGCATAGTCTCTTAAGGTGAAACGTTGTGTCATTCCTTCCAACCATGTCTCTGCACGTTCATTGGCATGACCCCCGACAAACTCTGGAAGTTTGATCTTCTGCAGTTCTCTAGTGATGTCCTCGGGCAGAGGTCCTCCCCCTGAATCCCTCGATGCTTTAGGGTTACCCTCTCCAGATGGTGGGGGCTCCACTTTGATCCCTACTGGATGATGCCCCTTTAAAGTCTAATTTATAGCCTCCAAAGAGTGCAAAATGAGAGCTAATTCAAGCAATGGTGGTGGCGGCGTTGGCGGTCCTTGCGACGATGCCCCTCGACCTCGATTTCCTTGAGTCCTAACCATCCTGTATAATTGAATCTGCATCAACCAAATGTTTTTCAAGGAAGAGTCTAAGGCAATTCACATTCACGCAACTTATACTTGAAAGCATAGGGCTAGGCGTAAGTGTTTTTTATTACTTGTCTATAAACAAATGTTACTCTCTTTAGGGTAAGTGTTTAGGTTAGGGTTAAAGCGTCTAAGATTGATGTCTTCGCATAAGAAAACTACTGACTCTCTCGCCTTGGTAGCTACGCTAGCACTGTACCACACTTGCCAATTTCTCTAACTTACCTTCTTAGCACGCATGAAGCCTCCTCCAAAATTTCTTTTAAAACCAGTTAATGTGATCTTGTACATAATTAATCACTAACCTTAATCATTAAATATGTACTTAATTATTAACATTAATTAATCACTTTAATTAATTAATCATTCTAATTAATTATTCACTAGTTTATTTAATCACTAAAATCATTAGTTGAAATAAAATTTAAACTTTAAAATTAATCAAATTTAAAATTTAAACTTTAAAATTAATCAAATTTAAATTTTAAAATTTAAAATTTACACTAAATAATGATTTAAAATAATTACTTTCTAAAAATAATTACTTTACATTAATTAATTTTCATTATATTACTTTACATTACACTACAAATAATTATTTTAATAAGTAATTACTTTACATTATATACTACCAATTAAATTTTAAAACAATGTTTAAAAATAATTAAAACTAAATGGATAAAATAAAATAATTAAAAAAAATAAAAATAAAAAATAAAAATCAAAGTCTGACATCGTGGGTCCTCGCATGAGGCCCACGTTCCCCTCTTCCACACTCTCAATTCCCAAACCCTACACCCACTCTTCCTCGACTCTCCATCCCCAAACCCTACACAAAACATGTGCATAACGCTTTGCCCTCTCTCCACTCGACACTCTCCCTCTCGACAGGCTCGGCTTGATGCTTAGAGCATAACCATCGACTTGTGGGTATCCTTCTCAGAGGCTTAAATACTGGTTTTGGGTGTGGCGATACACCATATAGTATATAGGTAGTTTAGTTTGTAAGGCCTGGTGCTTAGTCGTGGCCAGGGAAGCTAAAGGCTCGACCCAAACCCTTTTTTTCTTTTCTTTTCTGGTTATGCAAAGACTATAGAATCCTTTGTAGGATTAGGGCTAGACTTGAGCACTAGGCGTTGCGTGATGTGACTCGAAACTGGTGTTGTGTTGGCATTTGGTTCGTAGACTTGGAGATTGGCCAAATCTTTGTGCTTGGGCGTTGGGCTGTGATTTTGCAAAAGGGTGGTAGTCGCTGGATTTTAAAATTCGTTGAGTAGTTACCCCTCATGGTTTGGGTCATGGTCGCTGGATTTTAAAATTCATTGAGAAAATGCCACTTGCAGCTTGGGTCATGGTCTGCACGAGATTTGTCTCTGCATGGGCTCTTTCCTTGACGCGTTGTGCACAAGAAATCCCCCTTGTGGGCTCTTTCCTTGGCTAGACGCTTGGTCGCTGGGCGCTTTTGCCATGCGTAGTGCATAGGTTTTTGGTGGGATTCCTCCTCATTGCTTAGTTATTGGTCTTTGGGCGTAGGCTTGGTGTTGTTTTCTCATTTTTGGAGGAAAATGGAGGTTCTTTGACAATCTCCATGTCTCTGAGCCGAGGGCTTGACATGACACCAGATCAATGGGGTTAGTCACGTATTCATTTAATGAATATCCCATCTGAAGCCCTGCCAAATCCCCAGGCCCTCCATGCATTTACGCGGTCTCTATTTAAGGTAGATTCCTGTATAATTTAATTTTACGCGGTCTCTATTTTAAGGTAGATGCCTGTATAATGACTATGGACAAATTTAGGGGCCCTACTACTTGGTTTGGTTGTTATTCTTGAAGAGGACGATGAATAGTTATAGAATAAAATTCTATTAAATTATTATGTAATCTAAATATAAAATGACGTCAAATTAATGCCGAAACAACTTTAAAATTGTCTTTATTTGTTTTATTTTTTGGTCGGATGATACATTTCCAAAATAGAAACACCAAGATCATTTAATTTCCCATCTGGTGGTCAGGGAGACCTTTCGATTGATGTATATCCTAATTTATCTTCCACTCTTGTCGGTATGTTATTGGGACAATTCTTTGTGACAGTGTTGGATTATTATATTGTGAGTAAATGGGTGTATGCGCATCTACTCTTTAAGGTATAGAATAATATGGTGAGCTCATATTTAACAAGCAATAATATTATTACTAGACAAATTCATATTTCCAATTACTGAAATTTATTATCAACTTAATAATAGTATTTATTTTCTCTTGTGAAATGTTTCCCATATCAAACTAACTTGATATTATTTCCAACAGGCTATGACAAAACATGCTTATGCTTGGCCATTCAAGGACCCAATAGATCCTCGTGATGTGCTTGACTACTATGATATCATAAAATATCCAATGGGTAAATCTGTTAGCATAGGGTTCTTCTTTAATTGTTCATATTTGTTGCTATTCTTAAAAATTAGGAACAATTAAAAATGATATAAACATGCATGAGGCTTCATTTATCCATATATGAAAATATTCCTAGTTGATTAAACATTTAAGTGTTAAAAATTTTCAGTATGTGTATTATTATTTATATTTATATCTGTGTAAAAAAATTGTGTGCTTGTCTTGCAGGTTAGGTGGATCTGGAGCTTGGAGCCCAGATTTATATATACATTTATATACACACTCCTATATATTTTCCATATACAAAGTATTTATATGTGTCTGATCATTTCTGTCTACATATCTCCTTTCAAGGATTTCACTTGTATAGGTGAACAATTTTAAAGTTTTAGAGGGTTTCAGGGATGTTTTTTTTTCAATTGTTGGAAAGGGTTTCAAGGGTTGTAATTAAATTTCTGGGTTAATGCTGGAACAACATTCCTAAACTTTCTTTCTTACATGTGGGTAGGTGGGTAGGCTCTGGTCCAAGTTTATAAACTAGGGATCTGATACCATGTGTAAGGTTTGTCCAAACAAAGCCTTATAAAACATAAATTTAAATATAGAAATGCTATCATAATTTCTTTACAATTTATTATTCAGCATAATAACAATGTTCAACAGAATTAAAAATGAGCAACATGATAATAAAAAACATATTCAACATAATTATTATGAACAATATATAAATCATGAACAACAACATAACAATGATGATAATAAAACATATCTGCCTCAAAATGATGTTGTTCTGAAGCTCTGCCTAAAGCTCTACCCAAACGGATTAACCTCCTTGCCATCTAGGAACATCCTATCCGACTCCCTAGCCCCAGGATTCCTTACGGATTCAATCCAATATGTTGAATCATTTATCTTCATAAAATAGGACTAAATATGTACACCAAGTGTGCTTGATATCTAAACATTTGTTCCTTAGCAAAGACAAACAATTATTCATAGATTGTTTGAATAAGACATGATACTAGTTAGATATGTTGGGAACTAGGATTCATGACATGAAAAACATTTTCTTGAAATTAGATATTTATGGAAATAGAGTTCTTAAGAAAGTATTTCATTTTCTTAATAGAGTTCCCTATGACTTGACAAATTGTTCTATATTTCAGTGTAATGTACATATTTATGTGCAAGGTCTACTCTTGAATATGTGTGTGCTAATAGAATAGAATGGATGATGCATTCTATCCATCTTGTACCCCTATACATTCGACTCATAGCCAATGTAAATAATATTATACAATATTATAGCTATTGGATGGAACTCTTGTGGAAAATTTCTTTGGTCCTACCTGTCGACGTACATAAATTGTTGATGCAATTTTTCTCTTCAGTGACTATCCCATGAAAGGAGGAAATACTCAAAATATCCCTTTTGTTTTCTCTTCTCATTTCAATGTAGATGTACTTGTAGTAAATGGAATTGTAGTATAATTATTCTGAAAACTTATGGATTGGGCTTAGGTGTCGCAACATGCTAAAAAATCTTAACATAAGCCATCATCACATTCCCTATGAAATTAAAACACAAACATTGAAGCTTCTCATGCCACCTTAGGGATTTATTCTTAAATTCCAACAGGTCATATTTTAAGTTGATACTTGTAAATGGAATAAATATAGATGGAATTTCTAAAATTCATGACTTGGAGCCAATGCATAAGATGAAAGAGACTCATATGGACTAGCGACTAAAGGTTCAACAGAAATTGGAGCATTGTCTCCTAATGGCATAGAAAAATATGGAACATAATGGGTGATGCATTGCATCCATCTTTGACCAATATACATTCAACTTGTATCTAAGTTTACAATATTTTAGCTACTAGATGGGACTCTTGTGGAAATTTTGTTTGTTCCTACCCATCGACATACATAGCTTGTTTATGCAATTTCCCCACTATGATGAGGTTGGATATCATATATTTGATTCGAAGTCAATATGAGATAAAATGTCCAAGCAGGGGAAAACTATCAATTTTTTTTTTAAAACCTACAGAAGGCGTGGAAATACCGACAATAAGATCGTCTCAAGTATGGCATCTATGTCGCAAGCTATTGATAGTTTCTTTTCTTTGCCATGCTTGTGCATTTTTATTGCGACGATCTTTCTTTGCTACTTGCCATACTTTATTCGTTGCAAGTATGGCATCTACGTTGCAAGATATTGATAGATGTTTTTCTTTTCCATGCTTGTGCATTGCTATTACAATAATCTTTTGTCGCTACTTTCCATGATTTAACTGTTGCAAGTATGGCATTTGTGTCGCAGGCCAATGGTGGGATTTTTACTCTAGCACACTATTCGTCGCTATTGCCATGCTTTTCCATCGATATTGTGACGATATTTCTGTCAAAAAAAAGTATGACACTTTTTAAGATGGTGACATGTGGTGGTCTTCTTTCATCACTGTTTCCATGAAAAATGAATACGTGGATATAGTGATGAAACAAGTACCATGATTTTTTTTGTTTTCCTTCGTGGAAAGTGCAATGGATATGTGTGGCAATAACAATGAAACAATGTGGCAAATTTGGTCATATGTAGTAGTGGATGTCAAAATATGTGATGGGTTCATTTGATGAAGTCCACATGAATCCCCGGAGGTGTGGTTACTGAACCCATAGTTGATCAAGGAAAAAGGTCATGAAAGGAAGTGTAAATCAAGGTAACTCACTCATGGATGGATAGTCCTCATCATGCTGTTTCCGATGATAGGTGGTATGCCATGTGGTTCCTCACGGTTGATGAGTTATGAGGTCATGAATTTGGTAGCCACAAAGATATGTTAAGAAGCCCCTAATTGGTTACAATATGAGTTAAGAAGTCTCTAATTGGTTGCAATTCATTAATGAAAGGGTAAAGTGGTTGTAAAAAGAAAGTTCAATAAGTCCTAAAGTTAATAAAAGATGTTACCTACCAAAAGTATAAATACACATCATGATACATTCATTTGACAAACACACATTATATTAAATATCGTCTATGTGAGTAAGTGATTCTTATATGAGGTAAGTAAGGATATTTGAGGTGAATTTCAGAGGGAAGATGAAGTAAAGAAGGGAGAAATTCCAAGTTAGGATGAATTCTTGTGGTAATGTGTTCTAAGTATTCCAACAATTGGTATCAGAGCAAGGTTCCTTCAGGAAACAATTTAACCACTGGAAGGTAGATAATGGATAGCAACAATTTGTATAAAAATGGAATACCACAGTTCAATGGTCAGAATGGTTAGGAGTATGAAATGTAGAGTATCAAGATGAAATTTTTTTACAAGAAAAAGGATATGATGTTTGGTACTCATTTGTTACATGATACACTGCTACAAAGAAACCAAAAACAATGACCAAGAAGGAATTGAAAAGAAATAACAAAATAGAAATGGATTTCATCTGGGAAGGGTTACCTGATCCAATAAGATAAAATGTTGCAAAATTTTCACTAGCTAAAGAACTTTGGGATAATCTACATAATCTCTACTTTGAACAATATCCCATCACAAAGCCAGAGGATTCTAAAGAAGATGCAAGAACAGAAAAAGAAGAAATATTCTCATCATGTTACATAGATTCAAAAGAAGAATATTGTGAAGAAGGCGTAGTAGACCTTGAAGCAGAGTTAATCAGTGCTCTAGACAAATTGATGAAATAACGGAAGAAGAACAAGTCTCTTTAGGAACAATTATTCAAAAAGAATTCTCAAGAAATTTCTGAAGAATCCCAATAGGTCATCGTAAAACTAAAATATTAGCTAGAAGAAGCCATGAATATTGAAGAAACATACAAGAATCAAATGGAAGAGAAGCAATGTTTAGAAGCCGAAATAACAACACTAAGAAAGAAAGCAATGGAAGAGAAGCATCGTTTGGAAGCTGAAAGAAAGGAAGTAGAGAAAAGATAAAATATTTTGACAGATCATCTTAAGGAAATAATTGATGAATTAAATAAGATTGAAGCAGAATTCGATCAAGAAGAGAGAAGAATTAAAAAATAAATCATCTCCTTGAAGATCCAACTTGAATAATCAAATCGAATGAAAGAAGTGATGAAAATTTAGATGATGTAGAACAAAGAAGAGGTTGAGAATCTTGACGAAGAAGTTGTCACATTGAGAGCGAAAATCATCAAGGTCAACAAGAATGTGGAAGAGACAAAAACATCCACATCATCCGTAGAAAATGTTGAAGAGAAGCACTCCAAATTGCCAGAAAAGAATAATGAGGAAAATAGTAAGAGTTATGCAAAAGTAATCAAAGGAAGGAATCATGGTCAACCATAATCAAAGAAAAATGATAGAGATACATATTCAAGAAGAACCTACACATTCAAGCCACAAATAAGCTTCAATAATGATCATGATCAACCAAGGCATGAATTCAGAAGGACTACACCAAAAATAATTTCATTCATTCTCAGGTATGTAAAATTTTTTAAGGTCATTGTTTTTATTGTACTAACTTTGGACATAAATTTGTAGATTGCAGGGATTATGGAAGAAATGTTCAAGCAAGAAATACTTATGTGGCCCCACATAACAATGAATGTTACAAATGTCACAATTATGGTCACATAGACCGTGATTGTAGAAGCATGATGGATACTTCTATGAAAAAAAACACTATTATCATATATAAGAAAGTTTGGGAAAGAAAACAAGAACATGTAAAAGAAGAACATATGAATGAAGGACACCCAAAAGTCATTCTCTCAGGATTGGAAATAGTACAAGATCAAGAAAAATCGACAGGAAAAAAGGAAGACATTGTTGACGATTCAATTCGCAATGAAATTTAGCCTGCAAAGTATTGCTAAAGCCTATTATTATAAGCCAACATATAAATAATACTAGTAGGTGGGACCCCCTTGTAGATTGGAGATCAGGTCTGACCCTCATTTAATGGTTGCGCTGTTGTTCAACATTTCTTACATGGTTGATGAGATCTTGTTTTTATTGGTTATGGACTGGGCTTGTGATGTGTGGGTTCTATGTGCGACAAGTAAATGATGAATAAGGAACGTTATGTTCTAAGCTCTAATTTTATGTTACTATGGCCTATGCTATTCATTGATACCATTACTATCTATTCTTGGTACACCTGCACAACAACCATGTTAGTAACAATACTTAAAAGGGTAGTTGGAAAAGGGAAAAAACAATATAACAAGTACAAAAGGAAAAGGGATCTAACTATGAAAATATACTACACTACATGAATGAATCATTAAATGATTATGGTTAAATCCTATCTATCAAGTTAATGGTTATGCGATTTGATTAAGTCATATGTAATGATGATTATGTTATGGCATAAGTTTGGTATGGGCCGCGCTGTTGGTTTTAATGGGTGATGGTTTTGATACATGGTTTGATTAATTGTGTTAATGGAAAACTTGTTGTCATGTACTAAGGAATTAATGGAATGTGAATGGAGGTGATGTGCATTTACTGCACGTCACCCTTACTCCTTCGCTAGCTGCCACCCTAATCGGGTTATTTTTCAACCTTGTTGTTGTGGTTATGCTTCGACTTCCTAGCAGAGAGGAACTGCTCGACCAACTCATGTTTTAAGATGATTTGATTACATGTATGTATTTTTTTTACAATCCATGAGTCTGATCTAGTTGTGAAATGTATATTGGCTTAGATGTATTGGTTTGTGCTTTCCTTGAGTATGGAAACTGTGTGAAATTGTGATTTTTCTAGAATGAATTATTGGTAGCTTTCTCTGTGATAATGTATGAAGTTACAATGTATTGGGTCGTTCTGAGTATCAACATACATAAAGGCTCTTTGTCATCCTTTCCATTTCAGTGGAGGGTTCCATTTGGTCTAGACTAGATGACTTCCTTCATGCATTGTATCACCAAACCCAGTCTTGGCTCTCATGGGATTTCATTGAGTTTGAAACGCCCTGTGTCACTGTGCATTATTCAATTGGGTATTTGGGTTACTTCATGCTTCCAATAGTCATGCAGTGGGTTATATTGCTTCTTCTTGTCTCTTTTTTCACCATAGTGTTGTAGTTGGTTGACTGGGGGAGCCACGAGGGTTATATCCCGTATGTGCTAAGTATCATTACAAGGCTCAAATGGAGCTTTTCTCCTCTATTCATGGCTTCTCCTATCCCAAGATTTTTCACCCTGTCCACAAAGTGAATTGTGGTTTTCTCTGTGTGTACGCCATTGGTATCAGAGGGTTTCACCATCAAGAAAAATCGACTCTAGCTTCCATGTGTTAATCCACAGAGAAAACCCTTGCTCCCTTGAGTCCATGTGTTGATAGAGGGCACCGTTATGGCTTGTCATGTGTACTGTTAGACTGGTGGTGTGTTGTCGATGGAATGAATCACTGGCTCACCCGTTGATTATGTGAAAGTGGTGTTGGTTTTGTTTTCTAGTTAGTACAATGGATATTATAATTGGATGGATAAGCTCAACATGGTTAATTAGATCAAGTTGTTAAATCAAATACACAGTTGCTTCCTCCTTGTGTTTATTGAATGGATAACCTAACACTGTTTAAATTGATTAATGCACAATGAGGCTTCACACTTGATGAATTGGTATGAGTGGCATTCCTATAGCACGAGTCAATGATTACTGTAACTATGTGTTTTTAATGGCCTAATGATCATTGCAATCAGGGTGTTTATGACATTTCCATTCACTGTAATAAGTATGGTTATTCAATTGTGTCATCAAGGATGAGCTAGGGTTTTACAAAGTATGGTTTTGATTGCAGTTTGATTGATTTGAACATTTCTGTATTCTATCTCGTGTTGGATTGATAGCTCGACACGATAAGTTGAGTTAATGATACCGTGACTCTGTGTTTTAAAATTTTCAAAAGGGAATGTTGCATTGTGGTAACTATGGCATGGTTATCCACTGTTCTATTATGAATATTAATTGATTGTTCCATTGGAGGAAGTCACGGATTTTTGAACATGGATTGTTGCAATTTGTTTGATTTTCGTAAAATTGGGCCTGCTGTTGATGCCTTGTTGTGTTGGGTGGATAGGACAACATTTTGAATGTTTTAGAGTCAAGGAAATTGGACCTGTACAGTCTCAGAAATACACTTTTGTTAATTGAAGTGGTGACTGTTGTCTGTGTGTTTAAGTGGCAAGTCAAGATCTTTGCAATTTAAATATGGATTATTGAGTTCACTGTTCACTGTGTATGTTTAACGAATATCCTGAATTTTAACAGAGATAGGCACGGGTGTTGTGACAGTATAATCTCATTGCAATTAAATTATTAAATGAATTAAAGGAGAAAATCGAGCACGACCTTTGAGTTGTATTTTATGGTTGACATATTTGTGAACAGAGGTTGATTTTGGATGATGGACAGAGTGGAAATAAGTGACGGTTTATGCATTTGGGAATTATTTTTTAAATAATTGAATGGATAAATAAGAGGAACATATCTCCCCTACAAATTGTTGTGGAATGCATACTGTCTTGTTTGATGACGCTATGTTAAATATTTGATTATGAAGAGCGATCTAGATAATGCACAGGGTTGTTTGAGATATACATAGTAGTTGTTTATTGGGCCAGAGTGGTCATTTGGTTGGTGTTTTTATTTTTACAGAATGGTTTTATGGGTTACTTATTTACTTTTATGAACAATACCCACTCTCTTTCCCACCATTATTTCTCTTTTTCTCTAATTACAACCCCTTCACCTTCCCACATTCATTTCTCACTCCTTGTTTTAAAATTGATTACAGTCAAGAAAAATTCTATGTTGAAGCAGTTGGAAGTAGCAGTGTCTTCGTTGTATTACAATGATGTTTTCTTTAGTTTGCATTACAGTTGATTTCTTTCTGCCTTTGAGCAGTAACCGTGTTCTTTTCCCCCTCATTTTATCATTTTTTCGCTAATTACAAGCCCCTCGCATATCCCAGGCCCTTTTTTCACCCCCCGCTCATTGACAACAGTTAAACGATTTTTATGGATTGGATTGCATGAGATTGATATGTGCTAAGCCAAAATATATTTCATATTTTAAAGAGTTATCATGTATGGTTGTTTAAAATACTATTTTCTAATCCATCATGCATGCAGGAATGCATTTTTTCAGCCGAGGTAGCCATGGCCGAGGCAACTGAGGGAGAGGTAACTAGAACAGAGGCCCAAGAAGGCCAATGTTCTCCATACATTTTGATGATAACTCACAAGAGCTTGGCCAATTGTTTCAGGATGGATTTTTCAATTGGATTGGGTAAGGAATGGTCCAACCTAGGCCTAAAAGGCCTCCTTTCCAAGCTCCATAAGCCCCTAGTATTCCCGTTCCCCCTCATGTCTCATTGCAATATGAGGTTCCTGCAAAATGATGGATGGAAATATATTGTGCACCCAACAGTCTCCCAACATCGTGGCTTGCCCAATTTATCCCTACCTTCTTCCCCGCCTATTAACCCCATTGTCCAAGATGTCCCTACTCACTCACTAGTGCAGTCCTCTCATGCTAGAAAAAGGTTGAAAACTGAGTCCCACCATGCCCTTGACAAGGGAAAAGCCACTGCTTCCCCTTCCTCACCCTCCAATGGCTCTAAAAAATACGTGTCTTCCCGGATGCATTTGAGGGACAATTGTTCCCATGTAATCAATGAGATTAGGCCTAAATAATTAGTGTAGCCAAAGGAAAATTTGGGAAAATCGAAAGGTGACAGTAACAATCAAGGAAAGATTTCATCTTAGAGTGGGAAATATGGCTTTTGAGTTTTTATTTTATCTATTGTTGATGACAGTTGACTTTAGGAATTTTTGGATAACATGTTTTATTTTTAGATATATGAGTAATATTTTTTTGGAAATAATTTCAAATATCATGAGCTAAATTGTCAAATGTGAATATGATTATGGGAGTCACAAGGAGGTGTGTTTTGCTTAACTAAATAGTTTTGTTATGATTGTTATGAGTTAAAGGGAGTCAAAAGGGGTCCCACCTACTAGCTATTATTTCTTTATAACCCTTATTATGATTATTACTTTTCCCACTTAACTAAAAATTTGGTTGAATATTTAGTTTACATAACTAATGAGGCGGTTCAACTACCTCAACCAATTCTAATTTTCTTAAAGGAAAAAGGAAAGGGAGGAACGAAGGAGGATAGAAGGAGAAGCATAATAAGGTTATCTCTTTGAGTTTATGATGAGATAGTTCAGTTTTCATTCATTCCTTAATTTATCACAAGCCTAATTCTTTTTATGATAGCAGGGTCTTATTGTAGACAACAAGATTCAGGGTTGAATTACATCATTCAGACACTTGTTTTTCAGAGGTGTTGATCTATCTTTGATAGTTTGTGTAGACTTGTCTGTTTGTGAATTAGTTTTCATGACTGACAAAGGCTATTGTGCAGAGTCGAGTGGAAAACAATCTGTGGCAAGCTGATCTATCTTTTAGAGTTCAATTTTTGATTTTCTGTCAGAGGTCCTTTTGTATGTTCCATTGGGGATGTCTAAGTTTGACTTTGGTCCTAAATTGCTTCATGAAATTTTGTAAAAGAATGACTCTTTGGTGAATTGGAATGAAATAAAGGATTTCTTTATGTCTCATCTGTCTTGATTATCATCTTGGTGTCTTTACTTCTGTCTTTACATTTATTTCAATAACTATTATATTAATAAAATTACATAAAAAGTAAATTTCCAGCAAGATTTTTATTTATAAAAGACTAGCCTAAGCACTGGTAATTAATACTTGTGAGTTAGGATGTTATTTTTGTTGGCTATAAACATAGGGGAAGATTCCCATCTAATTTTATTTAACCAAGTAGAATCTGAAAATGCTTGAGTAAGATCATTTCCTATCTTTTCCTCAACATTTATTTGGTGACCATACTGGGGAGATCTTTGATATCTCTTTGGTTAATTTTTATACTCGATTTTCATCGATACATCTATTTTTCTGATATTGATTCTTTGACTGTTTCATTTCTTAAATGATCATGCCTATTGCAAGGTAGCCCAATATTGATCTCGGTCTCCAAGACCAAACCAACATTGCTTTAAAATTGTTTAATACCATTTTAGACATTGCCAATACCCGTGCTGAGATTAACCATTCTTGGGTAGCAATTGAACGAGATATTAGTGCTCAAGAATGATTAGAATCTAGATGTAGACAACCTAGAAATTAACAGTAACTTTTTTTTTCTTTAGTTTTGGTATTTCTTTCATGTCCTTAGACTCTCGTGCTTCTAGAAGAAGAAGAGGGTTTTCACTTGAAATCAATCCTATTGATGAAATAGGAAGAATAAACACTTTGGTATCTACCAAGCAAAGTGCTCTAAGGAGAACTTTATCTGATTCTTCCAGTTCGTCTCTCTTTCCTTGACCTATCATCCTCAAGATGGCATCTAGTGGTGGCTCTGGTGGCACTGTAAGTGCTCCATCTTCTCAATCTTCATCATCATCAGTGATTGGTAGCTTGTATATCCACCATATCCTTGTCCAATCTACCACAAATCCCACCAAATTCATTGAAAATTATGGGCTTTTTTCCGTTCAAAGAAGATGCCACAACCACACCGTGGCATGTGTCCTCTCCTCTTAACCTAGAACCTGCTACTCGTCCACTTCCTAAATTTAAAGAGAATCTTCCTAGGTTTTCAGGAAATAACACTGTCACTACAAACGAACACCTAGTATCATTTTCTAATGCTTGTCATAACATAGGGGCCAATGACAATGATACTTGCATGCGCTTATTCGTCAATTCCTTGGAGGGAAAGGCTGCGACCGATTTCTTTGACCTTCCTCCTAAGATTATGTCTACTTGGGAGGAGTTGATAGATTGGTTCAGATCCACTTATGGGAAATCTAAAATCCCAACCGAGAAGTTAAGGGAATACAATAAAATCACCTATAATGATGGTGAGACCATCAAGTCTTTCAACTTGTGTTTTACCAAGTTATACAATCAAATCCCTGAACTCATACACCCTTAGAACCAAGATGATTTCATTCATTAATACAATGCATTTCCTTCCCCCTATCGTCATAGGATTGAGGAAAAACCCATTGATAGTATCAGTTCCTCTCTGCATACTTTCTCAGAGTATGAGGAACATCTTGAAAGAAAAAGTCTTCCCCAAGGAGAATCAGTTAAACAAACAGAGATGTCCGCCCTCTTGCATCTAGTACATAATATGAATAATTGTATGATAACATTTGAGCGAAAGGGAACTATATCCCCTCTCATCCCTGGAGCTTCATCCTCTTTTTCATCCCCTTTTAGAAATCCGGTTGAAAATAATTTTCAGCCTAAAGCTATCTTGCCTCGAAGTTCGTGTAACTTTTGTGAGGAACACCATGAGGAAACCACATGTGAGGTAAAGAAGATTGCCAGAGATAAGATCTTTGGTAAAATACCAAAATCTACTATCGTTGTCCTAGATTTTTCATAGCCAGAAGATGTCATGGCCATCGATACTAGGAACAAAGCCTATTCTCCCAAGGGCAAATTTGATTCTCCCCACAGTTCTTCTAGCTCGAGCTCATCTTCAATCATTACTACTCTCTAGGTTCCTAAGGTTCTTGAGAGTCAATGAATCAGTCCCCCTGTCCACTCTTTCAAATACAATATCTTGAATCTGTTGGCCAACATCAGAGCAGATGCAACCCTTCTAGACATTGTTATCATCCTTGAACAACATATGCAACCCTTCTAGACATGGTTTCCATTCCTAAACAATAGATGCATATGAAACAATTCATGGAAGGAAAAGCTTATGTTGTAGCCAATATTTATGAATAGGTAAACAAAGAGGATTCTTCCGTAAATAAAGTAGGTGTACATAACTTTAGATACCCTGTAAAAAATACCCCCTTTATGTTTCTGTAAAGATTATGGATAAGATTTCTCATTGTTGCCTCATTGATCATGGTTCAGGCCCAAGTGTGATGTTGAAGATTATTATGGAAGAGCTAGGATTGTATTGTACAAATGAAAATGCCAAAAGCATGCTCTCCTATAATAGTCTACAAAAACAACCATAGGCGAGATTAAGGATGTGACCTTGGTTTTATGCGCTCATCCTGAAATAAGAACAACCCTCAATATTTAGGTAATTTATATGTCTTTGAGAAATTATTCAATCATTTTGGGAAGAGTTTGGAAAACCTTAACAGGTGGATACCTCTCACTCGACGGGACACATTTATCCTTGTCTTAGAATGGAAAAACCATTATAGTCCTTAGAGAGGGAAGGATTTCACCCTACATAGAGAGTGTTCCACGGTCTAGTGTAAACTATATCAAAGAGGACCTAGGAGTATATTCCATCTTTGTTGAGGAGGACAATTTTCCTTTGGAACAAATCAGTTCAAATGATGATATGTGACACATGCACTTTGATGGTTCATGCTCTAATGAAGGTAATGGGGCTGGAATTATCTTGGTTTCCCCTATAGGGAAAATTCATAATTTGTATTACATGTTAGAGTTTTCTTGTAAAAACAATATTATTGAATTCAAAGCTTTATTATTAGGCATTGAAAACACCCTTAATCTTGGTTGTGGTCACCTTTCAGTTTTTGGAGATTTCGAGCTTGTTGTGAACCTGATACGTAAGATATGCTCTCCTAATAGCAAGTTGATGGAATGATACACCCAAGGCAAGCTCATATAAGGGAGTTGAATTCAATGGCTATTTGGTTAGCTATCTTTGCAGCTTCTCCTAATCAAAAACTTTTGTCTCACATGCCTAGTTTTTCTTTGAATCTCTATATTGTTCATATATCCCTGACAATGTAGGATATTTGAAGGCCCTCCCTAATGATGAGATCATTTGTGCTTTCATTCAAGACAAACCTCTTAATCCTGAGGAGATTGGGAAATTTCTTAAGGGCTAGGATTATTTTTTCAGTCCACCTGTTACGAGGAAAATCTCTCTATGGCTAGGGTGAACCACAATAGACCGAAACAAATGTATAAATAATCTATATTCCAATGATATGCTATATAAACCAATGTGAAAGGGAGATAAAAAAGGGGCCTACCTCGTCTAGATGTTTGATGATGTCCACCATTGAGCACTTTGGTCCAAATCTATATACCCACAACAAGTTCTCAACAAAAAAGCAAAACAAGCATATGGTGGAAATGTAAAAGGTCATCACATTAGATAGCAAAATCCATCAATATACATAACAAACATGCCCATGGATAATAATTCATATATTGGCAAGACATCAATTGGACGGGAAGAGAGTATTTCTATTAATAAATGATCATCAAAAGTGAAAATATTACAGACTTCCGTGTCGGCATGGTTCGGAACCAAGAAACTAAGTTCCTTCCAGATGGGCCTCCACCACTTCAATCCTCCACCAAAGGCAATCTCATATAAGGGATATCATGAGGTTATCCATCAATAAGGGAAGATCTTGGGGGATGAACACAGTGTTCAGACTTAAAGGACAAAGGGATGCAGACTCAATATGAAGTAAATAATTTCTCTAGAGTAACTTTGCTCTCAAATTTGAATTCTTTCTCCTTTTCCATAGCTCGGAATTGGCTTATTTATAGCCTTCAAAATGCAAATGAAGGGTTGAGTTGGAACATTTATAGTATATGGAAGGCCAAGGATCAGAGATCTCCTGTCGTGACATGGAAACCCAACATTTAATTTTGATTTTCTGGCACAAATTCCGATGTACACAGGCTGTAGTGGATCGGCCTACGTATACACTTGCTGTATAGGGTGCAAGATGCGTACAAGTGGACAAATTTATATTTTTGTCTCTAGACTTTAGTAATAGGGAAGATAAGTTTTCATAAGGAAATGGAATAAGGCCCTCTCTGCAAGATTGCATAGGGTGAGGCAAATATTTCTCTAGCACCACCTTGAATGGGTTCCAAATTGGGTACCTGCTTTGAAGACCAATGATCATATTAGAACCTACATTTATTTTCGCACTTTCAGTCAGGATATTATGAGAAATCCTTTTCCTCCCCTCAATATGGAAATAATTCTGCAACAGTTTGTAGAGTCATAGTTGAGGCCCTTACTCGACAGTTTTTTGGGTTGCAAGAAAATCAAGGTAAAAGGGGCAGATGCTTACAAAACTAATATTATCTCAGATTGGGGTACTGTGAATTATAAATTCCCATTTTCTGGCTTACTTGATTCAAGTGTCACTTTTAAAATACCTATACACACAACTTTCGAATTGTTCAGTATCCATTTCTATCTTGATGATCTAGTTGTGTACGTCAAAGGGCTAATAATTACATTAGAGTTCCAAGTGTTGTTTCTGGGGTCTTTCAAAATTGCCTTTGTCTTGGACACTAACTCTTACATTTTAAAGGATTTACGGAATCAATTGTTTTACTACAACACTAAGAGTTCTTGCTTTAAATATTGCAAGGGACCAACGTGAAAAGTTCTAATGCTGTTTAGATTTTCTGTATATTAGTAGCCTAGCTCTGCTTTCATTTTTTGTTCTCTCTTTTCGTCTTTATGGTAGTTTGACTTCTTCTTTCTATGTTAAAACCTTTCTTACTGCTTTTTCATTTCTGTCTTTAATTAATGCTATTTTAATTTTTGCAATTTTACTTCTGTCATGATTTTGTTTCCTATCATCTTTTAGTTAATTGGTAAAAATAGGATGTTGGATCAGTTCTACCACAGTGACACTCCTGCAAAGAATTGTTAGTCAATAACAATCAAGCTTACACAGTTGTTGTGATTTTTCCCCTAAAGCATACTTGAATTTTCTATCTCCTTTCACTGTTGTTTTATAAAGAAAACTGGTTATCTCACACTTCTTCTTTCCATTTCTTCATCCATTGAGATTTTTTTTTGAGCAAGTCTAAATATTTTCTCCTTGAAGTTAAGAGTAGATTCTGGTTAAATGATTATGCATACAGTGGTAAAATCCCATCATACTTAACAATTTTCATGAGTTATTCATCAATTCCTGGTCATTTTCCCATTAAATCCGCTCACTTCCCCATGTTGCATAATCTTCGTGGTCATATCTCCTTGATCTGCTGATTTTGGTCTGTGAAACCATGAGTTCTGAGTACTAAATCTATTGAAAACAAATTTCCCTGTGGAGTCACCGGTTTGTTGATGATTAAAATTGCAATGAAATTCATCCTGCAAAGTATTGATAAAGCCTATTATTATAAGACAACATATAAATAATACTAGTAGGCGGGACCCCCTTGTAGATTGGAGATCAGGTCTAGCCCTCATTTAATGGTTGCACTAACGTTCAACATTGCTTACATGATTGATGAGATCTTGTTTTTATTGGTTATGGATTGATCTTATGATGTGTGGGTTCTATGGATGACAAGTAAATGATGAATAAGGCATGTTATGTTCTAAGCTCTAATTTTATGTTACTACGACCTATGCTATTCATTGATACCATTTCTATCTGTTCCTAGGACACCTGCACAATAGACATGTTAGTAACAATACTTAAAAGAGCAGTTGGAAAAGGGAAAAAACAATATAACAAGTGCAAAAGGAAAAGGGATCTAACTATGCAGATATACTACACTACATGCATGAATCATTAAAATGATTATGGTTAAATCCTAGTTAGCAAGTTAATGGTTCTACGATTTGATTAAGTCATATGTAATGTTGATTATGTTATGGCATAAGTTTGGTATGGACCACGTTGTTGGTTTTAATGGGTGATGGTTTCGATACATGATTTGATTAATTGTGTTAATGGAAAACTTGTTGGAATGTACTAGGGAATTAATGGACTGTGAATGGAGGCGACGTGCATTTACTGCACGTCACCCTTACGCCTTCGCTGGCCACCACCCTAATCAGGTTATTTTTCAACCTTGTTGTTGTGGTTATGCTCAGACTTCCTAGAAGAGAGGAACCGCTCGACCAACTCATGTTTTAAGGTGCTTTGATTACGTTTATGTCCTTTTTTTACTATCCATGAGTCTGCTCTGGTTATGAAATGGATATTGGCTCGGATGTATTGGTTTGTTCTTGCCTTGAGTATGGAAATTGTGTGAAATTGTGATTTTTCTAGAATGAATTGTTGGTAGCTTTCTCTATGATAATGTCTAAAGTTACAGTGTATTGGGTTGTTATGAGTATCAATAGCCATAAAGGCTCTTTGTCATCATTTTCAGTTTAGTGGAGGGTTCCATTTTGTCTAGACTAGATGACTTTCTTCACGCATTGTATCACCATACCCGGTGATACCCGATCTTGGCTCTCATGGGATTTCAATGAGTTTGAAATGCCCTATGTCATTGTGCATTATTCACTTGGGTATTGAGGGTATGATGCAGGAGCATCACCCACATCAAGCGAGCCAACGCGGAAGTTGAAAAGACAGCTGGACATCGCCAACACAAGTTTTGGAAACACCTTGATATTGTTGCGCCAAACATTAATGTGTTGATTTGATAAAGCGCATTTGTATATTGTAATGGACCTTGAGCAGATAGCTCACGTCCTTAAGTAGATGAGGCATTTAATAGATTTAAATGTAAAGTAGATAGAATATTTAATTCTAGATTTGATAGCTTAGAGCTCGAGAGGGAAATGGGATATAGACACCCTCCTTTGTACATTGTATTATTATTCTGGATTATGAAAACAGGAGCAAGAAGAGAAGAGCATCAGAGAAGTGTATGAGGAACTTCCATGTACAGATATTGAATTAATAGAAGAAAGCTTTTATTCAATTCCATGGTTGTGTTACTCTCTGTGTATTGATGATATTATGCTCATGAATGTTTGCTTCTTGTCATACATTTGCTTTTATATGCTGTGTATGGGATTTCATGGTTGAATTGAAGTCTGTGAGAACGAGGAGTTAGTTTCAATTGTTTCTCTATCTTGAACCAGAGAATTCTTGCAAGAGGTGCAGTCGAATCATCCGCAAGGAGTGCGTTGACAGAAGGGTTCAAGAAGAGAGAAATTTTGTTCTAAGTTCTCAGAAGTGAAGATTGGGCACTGGAGCCATGCAAGGCGTGCGCAGGCTGGACGAAGTCTTAGAGTTGTGATTCTGAGGAAAGGGATTGAAGGATTTCTGCTGCAGGAGTGCACAGGATCGAAAGCTTCGACACTTAGCGTGTTTGAATATTTTCTGCAAGGAGTGCGTGCAAGAACTTCTTCCTTGGGGAATTGAAGTCATCGAATCTCAGGAGGGATAGGCCTTCAAGGTTGTTGAAGGGCATCAGAGAGAAGTTGCGTGAGCAGGTTGAACGGAAGAGTCATAGGGTGGCGAACAAGTCTCACGGAGAGACACTTATTGTTCGGGGATTGCACAAGGAGAAAGTGGACGGTCAGCATTCTTCGTGGGGAATCCACGAGTTGCCATGGATCCTTGGAACTCTCAGAGTAGCAGGAAGATTACAGCGCAAGCATGGAAATTTCCAAAGCTCAGGCGAGCAGGAGTCGTCGATCGGGATCACGAGGAGCATGGGTTCTACTCGCGGATCGACATATCGAGAGTTCATGAGGTAAGACTCCAACTTTACACAACGGAAGTCGCGAGGTACGACATCCTGACGGTGACGTAAGCCATGTGGGACCGCATGAGTAAGTGGCAGACAGGTGGCCGAGATAAGAGGTCTTGCGAGCTCGGGGCTCGTAAGTTGGAACCCCAAATATTGGGAGGTTCAGGTCGCGAAGGCGCGAAGTAGCGAAATCACGACAGGAGAATATCAACGTCTCAGAACATCAAAACTCGGGAGTTGGAGGACCGAGTGTTGGGAATCGCGAGCGGAGAAGTTGCGATAGTGCGAGGCTGCGATAAAGTGGAAGTCCCGAGGAAGCGAGAGAATATCAGGGCATCGGATATCGGGGATCCGAGGGTTTAGTGCTCAACTGCTAACTCGTGAAGTTGCGAGTGCCGATCCTCCGAAAGGAAGAAGAGAGGATCGAGAGCCAAAGAGAACCTGTGGGGTGCATATTTCCTGATAGGGGAATAGAAGAGCCGTTTAGTTCTTCAGGCCGAGTGGAAAGAAGGTCCTGGAAGAGGGCAGTCGTGCTCCGAGGAGTGCGGGTTGCCGTCAAAGTGGTATCAGAGCGGGAGTAACTCTTTGTTTTTTGTGACAGAGAGAGAAGAGAATACATCATGCCACCGAGAAGAGAAAGGCAGTCACCTGATCCTGAAGACAGGTAGGTGAGAAGAAGAGGTAGGTGGGCAGGAAATCCAGAAATAGAGCGACAGATGAGAGATCTCTGAGCAAGGCTTGAGGAGATGGAGACAACACAAAGACACGGAGTTGGTGCTAGGGATATTAGTGATTCTGAGGTTGAAGAGGAAGCTAGACATGAAGAAGAAGTCACAGCAGAGGATGAATCAACCGAGCGGTTGATCAAATCCATTGCCAGGATGGGTGCGAAGGTGAAAATGGACATTCCATTCTATGAAGGAAATCTGGATGCAGAGGAGATGCTAGATTGGATTAGAAATCTTGACACATACTTCGATTATGAAGATGTGGAAGAAGATAAGAAATTCAAGCATGCAATTACGCGCTTGAAAGGACATGCAGCGTTGTGGTGGGATGAGCTACAAGCTGATAGACGCTGCAAAGGAAAGAAAAAGATCAAAAGCTGGGATCGAATGATCGCGAAGATGAAAGCGAAGTTCATCCCAAGGGATTATCAAATCACATTGTTCAGGTGAATGCAGAACCTGAGAAAGAAGTTGATGACGGTGAAAGAGTATACCGAGGAATTTTATAAGCTCAATATCAGAGCAGGTCATTGGGAGAGCGATGATGATAAGGTGGTGAGATACATGAATGGTATGAGATATGACATTCAGGATGAATTAAGCATGCTAACCATCAGAACAGTGGAAGATGCTTACCAATTGGCTCTGAAAGCCAAAGAGAAGCTGAGCCGAAAGCAAGGACAACGAGGGCGAGGCAGAAGCCAGCCAAGAGGAAAGGCAGTTGCCCAGGAAAGAACTCAGAAGCCCAAAGAGGAATGGAAGAAACCTCAGGGTAAGGTTGAAAGGGGTGGAACCTCACAGAGGCAGCCATATGTTGAGCCGAGAGGGAAACAGATTGATCAGCGAGGAGATTATGATGATGCAAACACTCTTCCTCGTACTAGAGGTCGAGGTAGAGGCCGAGGAGGAGTTATCACATGTTTTACATGTGGGAAGAATGGGCACAAGTCTTATGGGTGTCCAGAGAAAAAGAAGGATACAGGGGAAGCTCACATCACTGAAGCGCAGAGGCGTGATGCTGAGACCGAAGATGTAGAAGGTGGAAGATCACTTGGGATGCATAAAGTCCTTTTGACACCTGAGAAGGAGGTGGAGGACACAACTCAGAGAAGAAGATTGTTCAGAACTGCATGCAAAACCAAGGACAGGAAATGCAAGGTCATTGTGGACAGCAGAAGCACAGATAATCTCGTTTCAACCGAGATGGTAGAAAAACTAGAGCTAGAGACAACTGATCACCCGAGTCCATGTAAAGTATCATGGCTACAGAAGGGACATCAGGTGAGTGTTACTAAACAATGTTTAGTCAAATTCAAGATAGGTGGGTATAATGATAAGATCTTGTGTGATGTTATTCCCATGGATGTATGTCATTTATTGCTGGGTAGACCATGGCCATATGACAAAATTGTGGTTCATGATGGGAGAATGAACACATATACCCTGGAGAAGAATGGGAGAACCCATACATTGCTTCCGATAAAGGATAAGGAGGTGAAATCGGAAGTAAAAAACACAATACTTCTCATGAGTGGGAAGGAGCTTCTTACAGAGGTTGAGAAGAATGAAGATCCACAATTCTTTGTAGTCAGGAAACTGAGAATTGTTCTGACTAGCACAAGAGTGGATGATTTGCTGGATGAGATCCAGGAACTGCTAGGAGAGTTCACTGACATCATAGTGGACGAATTACCTCATTCCTTGCCACTGATAAGAAGTGTGAATCATCACATAGACCTCATACCAGGAGCAAGTTTACCAAATAAATCCGCGTATAGGTTGACGCCACAGGAAAATGAGGAGGTAAAGAAGTAGGTCCAAGATTTGATGGACAAAGGATTGGTCAAGGAGAGCTTGAGTCCATGTGCTGTACCAACCGTACTCAGTCTGAAGAAAGACGGAGGCTGGAGGATGTGTACCGACTTGAGAGCGATCAATAAGATAACCATCAGGTACAGGTTTCCACTGCCGAGAATGGATGATCTGATGGATTGCCTGAGTGGGGAAAATTATTTTTCAAATATTGATTTGAAAATCAGATATCACCAAATTCACATGAGGGAAGGTGATGAATGGAAAACAACATTCAAAACAAACGAGGGTTTGTACGAATGGCTATTCATGCCATTTGGCTTGACAAATGCGCCAAGCACATTTATGAGGCTGATGAATGAAGTCCTACGGGAGTTCATCGGGAAATTTGTCATTGTTTATTTGGACGACATATTGATTTACAGTAAATCAGAGGCTGAACATTTGAGACATTTGGCCATTGTGATGAGGAAGCTACAGTAGGAGAAGATGTTGATCAATATGAAGAAGTCCTCATTTATGTAGACACAACTCATCTATTTGGGGTTTGTCATATCGGCTAATGAGTTGAGGATGGATCCGGATAAGGTGGACATGATCAAGAATTGGCCATCACTGAGAAATATTTTCAAGGTGAGAAGTTTCCATGGTTTGGCTAGTTTCTACAGAAAATTCATCAAGAATTTCAGTGGAATTAGCGTAGCGATGATGGACACAGTAAAGAAGCGGCATAAGACTTTTCATTGGACAGCAAAGGCTGAGAGGGGCCTCAATCTATTTAAGTGAAAGATCACAGAGAAACCAGTGTTGGTGTTGCCAGATTTTAAGAAGACATTTCAGGTGAAATGTGATGCAAGCGGGTATGCCATAGGAGTGGTCTTGAGTCAGGAGTACAGGCCGGTTACATACTTCAGCGAAAAGCTAGATGACGCCAAGATGAAATACTCAACATATGATGAGGAATTTTATGCTATCATACAGGCACTGAAGAAGTGGAGGCATTACTTGATACCCAAGGAATTTGTTTTGTACAGTGATAATCATGCATTACAGTTTGATAGTCAAAATGGGTAGAGTATATGAAAAATTTCACGTTTGTAATTAAATGCATTTAAGGAACTGCTAACAAAGTGGCTGATGCTTTGGGCATGAAATGTTTGTTGTTGCAGGAGTTCCGAGTCAAAACATTGGGTTTTGAAAATCTTCGAGACATGTATGCAGGAGATGGAGATTTTGGAGAAGCGTATGAAGCAGCTGAGAATCCAGTTCTCAGAGATCGGAGTTCTTGGATAGACTATATTATCCAGGAGGGATTGCTGTTCAGAGGCAATCAACTTTGCATTCCAAATTTCTCCATGAGGGAGAACTTGCTGAAAGAGAAGCACAACGGAGGTTTGGTAGGGCATTTTGGCCATGATAAAACATTCATGAAGTTGAGCGAATCATATTTTTGGCTGGGCATGCGAGCAAAGGTCAAGCGGTTTGTTGACAGATGTCGGATTTGTCAGCATTTGAAAGGGGGAAAGCAGAATGTGGGTTTTTATCAGCCGTTAACCATACCAGAAAGGCCATGGGAGGCTATTAGCATGGATTTCATTTTGGGATTACTGAGGACGCAGAGAGGTGTTGATTCCATCTTTGTGGTGGTAGACAGGGTTTCAAAGATGGCACACTTTATTCCATGCCAGAAGACCAGCGATGCGACACACATCGCAAATTTATTTTTCAAAGAAATTGTTAGACTTCATGGATTGCTGAAAAGCATTGTTTCGGACAGGGATACGAAGTTTATCAGACATTTCTGGAGGACACTTTGGAAAAATCTAGGAACTAATCTATCGTTTAGTTCTGCCTATCATCCTCAGACAGACGGACAAACAGAAGTGGTTAACAGAAGTCTGGGAGATTTGTTGAGAATCCTGGTAACGGAGCACCATAGTAGTTGGGATAATGTGTTGCCACAGGTAGAGTTTGCATACAATGATTCGGTGAATCGAAGTACAGAGAAAATTCCATTTCAGGTTGTAGATGGAATGTAGCTGAGAGGAGTTTCTGAATTGCGAGATTCAGGATAGACTGCGACTAGCAGTGCTAGTGCAGAGGAATTCGCTGAGGCGATGCAAGAACTTCACAGTCAGGTGAAGCAACGACTAATGGATTCAAATCAGGAGTATAAGCACATAGAAGATTAGCTTCAGAGACAAATTCAGTTTGAAGTTGGTGATCTAGTTCTGGCACATTTGAGGAAGGAAAGGTTCCCAAGGGGAACATACAATAAGATGAAAATGAAGAAAATCGGACCATGCAGAGTCCTGAAGAAATTCGGAGAGAATGCATATGAGATTGAGTTGCCGGATGGCATCGGAATATCTCCGATATTCAATATCGTAGACTTGTACCCATATAGAGCTGGAGAAGCAGAGACTAGAACTGAGGAACCAGTAGTCTAGTGGATGAAACAATTGCCAGCAGCAGAAAAGCCGCAGATGGAATGCATACTGGACAAGCGAGTGGGTAAGAAGACCAGGCGAAAGCAGTACTTTGAGTATCTGGTCAAATGGAAGAATCATCCAGCGGAGGATGCTAGTTGGGAAAGTGAAGCAGTGATACAGAAGCATGGACAGACCGTGCAGGAGCTCATGGACAGGAGCCCATGCAAATTTTCAAGCGAGGGAGTATGATGCAGGAGCATCGCCCACGTCAAGTGAGCTAGTGCGGAAGTTGAAAAGACAGCTGGACAGCGCCAGCTCAAGTTTTGGAAACACCTTGATATTGTTGCGCCAAACATTAATGTGTTGATTTGATAAAGCGCATTTGTATATTGTAATGGACCTTGAGCAGATAGCTCACGTCCTTAAGTAGATGAGGCATTTAATAGATTTAAATGTAAAGTAGATAGAATATTTAATTCTAGATTTGATAGCTTAGAGATCGAGAGGGAAACGAGATATAGACACCCTCCTTTGTACATTGTATTATTATTCTGGATTATGAAAACAGGAGCAAGAAGAGAAGAGCAGCAGAGAAGTGTATGAGGAACTTCCATGTACAGATATTGAATTAATAGAACAAATCTTTGATTCAATTCCATGGTTGTGTTACTCTCTGTGTACTGATGATATTATGCTCATGAATGTTTTCTTCTTGTCATACATTTTCTTTTATATGCTATGTATGGGATTTCATGGTTGAATTGAAGTCTGTGAGAACGAGGAGTTAGTTTCAATTGTTTCTCTATCTTGAACCAGAGAATTCCTGCAAGAGGTGCAGTCGAATCGTCCGCAAGGAGTGCGTTGACAGAAGGGTTCAAGAAGAGAGAACTTTTGTTCTAAGTTCTCAGAAGTGCGAATTGGGCACCGGAGTCGTGAAAGGCGTGCGAAGGCTGGATGAATTCTCAGAGTTGTGATTCTGAGGAAAGGGATTGAAGGATTTCTGCTACAGGAGTGCATAGGATCGAAAGCTTCGACACTTAGCGTGTTTGAAGATTTTTCGCAAGGAGTGCGTGCAAGAACTTATTCCTGAGGGAATTGAAGTCATCGAAGCTTAGGAGGGATAGGCCTTCAAGGTTGTCGAAGGGCATCAAAGAGAAGTTGTGTGAGCAGGTTGAACAGAAGAGTCATAGGGTGGCGAACAAGTCTCACAGAGAGACACTTATTGTTCGGGGATTGCGCAAGGAGAAAGTGGATGGTCAATATTCTTCGTGGGGAATCCGTGAGTTACCGTGGATCGTTGGAACTCTCAGAGTAGCAGGAAGGTTACAGCGCAAGCGTGGAAATGTCCAAAGCTCAGGCAAGCAGGAGTCGTCGATTGGGATCACGAGGAGCGTGGGTTCTACTCGCGGATCGGCATATCGGGAGTTCATGAGGTAAGAATCCAACTTTACAGAACGAAAGTCGCGAGGTACAACATCCCGATGGTGACGTAAGCCGTGTAAGACAAGTGGCTGAGATAAGAGGTCTCGCGAGCTTGGGGCTAGAAAGTTGGAACCCCAAATATTGGGAGGTTCAGGTCGCGAAGGCACGAAGTAGCGAAATCGCGACAGGAGAATATCGATGTCTCGGAACATCGGAACTCGGGAGTTGGAGGACCGAGTGTTGGGAATCGTGAGAGGCGAAGTCACGATAGTGCGAGGCTGTGATAAAGTGGAAGACAGGTGGCTGAGATAAGAGGTCTCGCGAGCTCGGGGATCGTAAGTTGGAACCCCAAATATTGGGAGGTTCAGGTCGCAAAGGCACAAAGTAGCGAAATTGCGACAAGAGAATATCGACGTCTCGGAACATCGGAACTCGGGAGTTGGAGGACCGAGTGTTGGGAATCGTGAGCGGCGAAGTCATGATAGTGTGAGGCTGTGATAAAGTGGAAGTCCCGAGGAAGCGGGAGAAGATCGGGTCATTAGATCTTGGGGATACGAGGGTTTAGTGCTCAACTGCTAACTCGCGAAGTCACGAGTGCTGATCCTCCGAAAGGAAGAAGAGCGGATCGAGAGCCAAAGAGAACCTGTAGGGTGCAGATTTCCCGATAAGGGAATAGAAGAGCGGTTGAGTTCTTTGGGCCGAGTGGAAAGAAGGTCCTGGAAGAGGGCAGTCGTGCTCCGAGGAGTGCGGGTTGCCGTCAGGATACTTCATGCTTCCAATAGTCACGAAGTGGGTTATATTGCTTCTTTTTGGCTCTGTTTTCACCACAGTGTTGTAGTTGGTTGACTGGGGGAGCCACGAAGGTTATACCCCACGTGTGCTAAGTATTGTTACAAGGATCAAATGGATATTTTCTCCTCTGCTCATGGCTTCTCCTGTCCCAAGATTTTTCACCTTGTCCACGAAGTGAATTGTGGTTTTCTATCTGTGTACACCGTTAGTATTGAAGGGTTTCGCCATCAAGAAAAATATAATCTAGCTTCTCTGTGTTAATCCACAGATAAAACCCTTGCTCCCTTGAGTCCATGTGTTGATAGAGGGGACCATTTGTTGGTTGTGGAGCCTGATTATCTTACTGATTCAGAGGCGTTTTGTTTTCATCCGTGTTTATACCCCATGAAATATTTACACCGCAGAAGTATGTACACTCTTCCATGCGGGGGAGTGTAGAGGGGGGTTACCCCCTCTGCGGGGTCCGGGGGCAAGCGAGCCCCCGACAGTGGTTTAGGGGCGAAGCCACCTGAAGGAAAAATTTCCTTGTAGATGTATATTGTAATTTCATTGTAAATCTGGGCCGTTCATCAAAAGGTCATAGATCTAATGATATAAATTATGTTAGGGTTTTTTTCCCTAGAAGGCAACCCTCTATTATGAGGGAAATGTATTGCGTCTATGCATTATGGAGAATATTGTATTATGAGATAGGACACTGTGAGAGAAAGAAGAGGAAGTTATAGCCAGTTTGTTGTAGGTTGTATCCCTTCATTTGTTGGATAATAATAAAGGAAGGACATGGCAATTTCTTTGGTGGACGTAGCCCACACTCAGTGAACCACGTATATCTGTGTCTCTATTGTATTGTGTATCTTCTGTGTTTTATTTCTGCATTTGTTTTATTTTATTGCTCAACGGTCCTATTTTTCTAACAACTAGTATCAGAGAAAAATGTAACTCGTAGGAAAGGAGGGTTCCTGGTTCAAGTGGGAGCAATGGCGGAAGATGGAAAGTTTAGGGCCGATAAATTTAACAGCCAAAACTACCAATTATGGAAGATGAAGATGGAAGATTATTTATATCAGAAGGATCTGTTCCTACCATTGGGCAGAGTAGCAAAGAAGCCGACGAACATGAAGGACGAAGAATGGGAGATTCTTGACAAAAAGGCTCTAGGAATGATACGGCTGAGCCTCGCAGCATTGGTGGCTTTCAATATTTTGAAAGAAAAGACAATGAAGGATTTGATGGATGCATTAGCTAAATTGTATGAAAAACCCTCAATGTCCAATAAGGTATTTCTAATGAAGAGATTAGTTAATATGAAGATGTTAGAAGGTGGGTCTATTGTAGATCATTTAAATTATTTTAATACAGTTACTAATCAACTAAGTTCTGTAAAAGTGGACTTTGAAGATGAGGTCAGGGATCTTCTAATGTTGTGCTCATTGCCAGAAAGCTGGAACAACTTGGTCATCGCTGTAAGTAACTCTATCCCTGGTTCAAATACTTTAAAATTTGATGATGTTGTTGGTGTTATCCTTAGTGAGGAAATGCGACGGAAAAGCACAGGTGAGACATCAGGTAATGTGTTGAACATGGAGAACAGGGGAAGACAAAATGATAGAGTAAAAGGCCCAGGGAACTGTGACAATTCTAGGAAGGGAATATCCAAATTCAGACTTGGAAAGATAGAGTGCTAGAATTGTGGGAAGAAAGGACATCTAAAGAAAGACTGCAAAGCTCCAAAGAAACAAAGAGATGGACATCAGGAGAGAAATCAGGAAGCAAATGTAATAGGTGATGTGTTACTAGATCCTTTGATTCTTTCTATAGATAATATTTCTGAGTCTTGGGTAGTATATTCAAGGGCTTCATTTCATGCCACACCCCATAGGAAACATTTTCTAGATTATGTTCAAGGTGATTTTGGACAAGTTCATTTGGGTGATGATGCACCATGAAAAATTGTTGGAATGGGAAAGGTAAAAATAAAGCAATGCAATTGAAACCAATGGTTGTTGAAAGAGGTAAGACATGTTCCAGGTTTAAGGAAAAATCTAATTTCAATAGGGAAGTTGGCAAGTGAAGGTTGTATATCGATATTTACAGATAAGACGTGGAAGGTCATCAAAGGATCTTTGGTGATAGCATAAGGAGAGAATGTAGGTACATTGTATTTATGTACCGGTAATACTTAATCTTCTATCTCTTTAGCTTCTACAGGAGTGGATACAACATTGTGGCATAATAGCCTAGGACACACGAGTGAGAAGGGAATGCAGATACTTCACAAAAGAAATTTGTTTCTCGATATTAAACAAATTGATTTGGACTTCTGTGAGCATTGTGTTTATGGAAAACATAAGAGAGTCGAATTTCTCAGAGTCGGAAAAGAAAAGAAGAATGAAAGGTTAGAGCTTGTTCATATAGATGTATGGGGACTATCTTAGGTGCCATCTCTTGGTGGTTATCACTATTATGTTACTTTTATTGATGATGCAACTAGAAAAACTTGGGTTTATTGCATTCGACAAAAATCTAATTTTTTTGATACTTTTAAGAAATGGAAAGGTTTGGTTGAGAATGAGACAGGAAAATGTTTTTAAGTGTCTTAGATCAGATAATGAAGGTGAATATTGCAACAAGGAGTTGGATGATTACTGTTCATACCATGGGATTAATAGAGAGAAGATAGTTATAAGAACACCACAAGAAAATTGTGTGTCAGAAAGGATGAACATGACAATTATGGAGTGTGAAAGGAGTATGAGATTGCATGCTGGTTTGCCCATACAATTCTGGGCAGATGCTATAGATACTGTTGTTTACTTAATAAACAAAGGACGTTCAATATATTTGGATGGTATAATTCTAGAGGAGGAATGGACAGGAAAAAAGGTAAACTATTCTTTTTTGAAAACTTTTGGTTGTGAAGCATTTGTCCATATTGATAAAGAGAATAGAACAAAGCTTGAGGAAAAATCTAAGAAGTGTACCTTTATTGGATATGGTGTTAATTATTTTGGTTATCGCTTATGGTATTATGAAAATAACAAAATCATTAGGAGTAGATATGTCATATTCAATGAGAAGGTCATGTACAAAGATCAGTTGCAAGGAACAAAACATGAAAAAGAAAAACAAGAATACACAGTGCTTGGTGAGATCACTGAAAAATAAATTCCAAAGGAACCAGAAAATGAAAATGTACAACAGTCGGAGTAGAAGGTACCTCAAACACCTAAAAGTGTTGTTAGAAAATCTACCAGGTTAAGTATACCCCCTGAACGATACTCTCCTTCATTGTATTATTTATTGTTGACTAATTCTGGTGAACTAGAATGTTATGAATAGGCAATGCAGGTAGACACCAAAAAGAAGTGGGAGCAAGGCATGAAAGAGAAAATGGATTCCTTGGTAAATAACCATACTTGAGACTTGGTTTAGTTGCATGCAGGATAAAGAGCATTGCAGAATAAATGGGTTTACAAGTTGAAGGAAGAAGATGGAGGAATAAAGATGTACAAGGCTAGACATGTTGTAAAGGGGTTTTCACAAAAGAAAGGTATAGATTTTGATGAAATATTTTATCTTGTTGTTAAATTGACTTCAGTTAGGACTATTTTAAGTCTTTTGGTAGTAGAAGATTTGCATCTTGAACAATTAGATGTTAAAACAACTTTTCTCCATGGGGATTTGGAGGAAGAGATTTATATGCAGTAGCCACAAGGGTATGAGGTCAGAGAGAAGGAGAATTTGGTATGCAGGTTGAAAAAGAGCTTGTATGGCCTAAAGAAAGCTCCAAGGCAATGGTATTTAAAGTTTGATAGGTTTATGACAGAACATGGTTATAGTAGATGTCATTCTAATCACTGTGTTTATTTCAAAAAGCTAGAAAACGGAAGCTATATTATCTTGCTATTGTATGTAGATGACATGCTTGTTGTTGGGTCTAATATGTAGGATATAAATGTGCTCAAGAAGAAATTAGCTAATTCATTTTCGATGAAGGATTTGGGTGCTGCAAAGAAAATCCTTGGTATGAGAATAAGAAGAGACAAGAAAAATCATAAATTGACATTGTCTCAGGGTGAGTAAATAGAGAAGGTGTTGGAGAGGTTTAGAATGTAGAATGGGAAACTAGTTAGTACACCTTTAGCCAAACATTTCAAATTAACTAAGGAAATGTGTCCCAAGACACAAGAGGAGATAAAATACATGTCTAGGGTCCCTTATTCATCAATAGTTGGTAGCTTGATGTATGCAATGGTTTGCACAAGACCATATATTGCACATGCAGTGGGAATTGTGAGTAGGTATATGAAAAATCTGGGAAAAGAACATTGGGAGGCACTAAAGTGGATTCTCAGGTATTTTAGAGGTGATCCTATTCATGCATTATGTTTTGGAGGTTTAGACACTTTTCTATAGGGATATGTTGATTCAGATATGGCAGGTGATAAAGACAGCAGGAGGAGCACCAGAGGGTATGTTTTTACTATAGGTGGAACAACAATAAGTTGGATTTCAAAACTGCAAAAGGTTGTTTCACTTTCAACAATAGAAGTAGAGTATGTTTTTGCTAGAGAGGATAGTAAAGAGATGATTTGGTTATAGAGGTTTATGGATGAATTGGGAAAGAAGCATGAGAATAGTAGGTTGTACTTTGACAGTGAGAGTGCCATTCATCTTGAAAATAACTCAACCTTCCATTCGAAGACTAAGCATATATAGTTGAGGTACCACTTCATATGATCTGCCTTGGAAGATGGACAATTGAAGTTGGAAAAGATACACACTAGCCAGAATCCTGCAGACATGTTAACAAAGGGAGTAACCAGGGAGAAACTAAGTTTGTGCTTAGTTTCAATTGGTCTTCAAGAATGAAGATGAAGATAAGAAATTTTCCAGGTCCAACAAATTTCAGAGTCCAGCATATACAACAACGGTGGAGTTATTGAGATCAGTCTCCAAGTGGGAGATTGTTGGTTGTTGAGCCTGGTTATCTTCCTGATTCAGAGGCCTTTTATTTTCAGTCGTATTTATACCCCATGAAGTATTTACACCCAAGAAGTATGTACACTCTTCCACGTGGGGGAGTGCAGAGGGGGGTTACTGTTACACCTCAAAATCACTCAACTGGATAAGTGTCGCATATACCTCTCACTTGTCGTAAGTGTCGCAAATGTCGAATTCTTGGTTTTGTCAAAAGATCTCTAATCCAGGGAGGAGGTTCCCAACTGGTTCTAAACATAACTCAAGTGGTTAGGCTCCTCCCAATCTATATAAGCAAGCTCTATGGTGGTAAAGAGGAGGAAGAATTGAATATGTGAAACTTATGATCTTGGAGGAAACTTGCAGTCAGCCAAAGGAGAGTAATCATTGAAGCTGCTGTCATCCAGGTTGTGGATCTTTCAGGCAAGGGTTAGACGAAGAGGATTTGACGAAGCTGCCGCATTCGCATCTACGATTGTAAGCATTGCTATCGTTATTCTCATTAATATGACAAGCTTGGCCTGTTTCTTTCTAGTTTGTGTCTAATACTACATGAACTTATCATTTATTGGTAGATATGTTTTCAAGCTAATGTCAGCAGAGTAGGAAGTGGTCGTATCTTGTTTTGTCCACAGACCTCAGCGAGGAGCAAAGGATTGGAGCGCAACTCGGAGCGTGCAGGGACAAATGACGATTAGAAGGTACTTCTATTATTCTCCCTTCTCATGCATTAGGCTTAGATAGATTTGAAAGGAAGTCAGTGTCCACGATAAGCATTTTTCTGTCTAGGGTTAAGGTCAATCTCTAGAGGTCGATCTACTTGTCCGCAGGCAGATTTTCCTACAACAGAAATTGGCGACTCCACTGGGGAGATAGCTTCGAATCGAAACCCCTTGTTTGGATTCTTCTCCTCATTGACCTTGTTCTGTCCCTTGATCATTTCAGACCTGGTTTACCCCTCTTTGATTAAGTTTCATGAGCTGATTGGCTTCTTACCCTGTCACTTTCAACATATTTGTCAAGATCAAATCTCAGTTTTTGAAATTTTTTGACATTTCTGGGACTTTCAGACCCTGGCGCCCCTGACCTAGTGTTATCAGAGTGCCAACGCTTTTTGTAGCCCTACACAGAGCGCTATAACTCTCTTTTCCCTTGGCAACAGAGAGCCAACCTCCTTTTGGCCCAAAAACCCTTCACAATTGCATTTTTTAGGGTTTGCCTCTGTGGCTCTTGTGCTGAGTGATCTAATGAGTCAATTTTTCTTCCTGTTTAGCCTTGACATCAGTCTTGATTGAAGAACATACCCCTTTTTGATTGGATCTTGTAGCCTTATTCACCTATTTTCATTGAGTTTTCCTGTTAAGTGAAGCTTAAAACCTATACATTGCTTTTCTTTTCTCTTCAGTTGAGTAAAACCCTGGTGAAGGTCATCAAAGGCCTACAGACCTCCTGATCTTGCTTTCAGTCAAGATCATTGTTCTTCAACTCTTGCTTTTGGGTGTGAAGTTTGTCTTTTTCTTTGATTGTTTCTTTTCTTTTGTTTTTTGTTTCGATTACTACGAAGGGTGTATTGTTTGTGTGATTCTTTGCTTATGCTAGTTTGGTTCTCATTCATACCAAGAAGATAATTAGCAAAGATAAGCATTGTGATTGTATTGATCATCATTCATACACAAACAATAAAGATATCTTAGTGACTGATTGAGCATATTAGAAGGTATTTAAAAAATTTCTTTGCTTTACATCAGGATTTGATTGAGAAAATAATTGTTGGAAACATTCCATAGTTATTCTTGTTAGTGAAAAAACTCTCTCCCTCTCTCCCTTAGCTAGATGTTCATCGAAAGGAAATGACTGCTTATCATGCTTCATGCACTCTTTGGGTCAGAGTCGTAATTCCATTCGTTTCACTTCCATGCACCCGTTTGCGTAAAGAACAACCACTAAAATCAACGCTAATTAAAATTTATCTAGAACTTTTTCTTTGCTAGAATCCTCCACCAACAGTAGAATAGGTGTAGTACATTGGATTAGGCTGTGAGCATAACTCTCCAAAGTTGTCAAAAAAAACATTAGCATCCTGAGTTAGGGAGAGTAAATCTAGTTGTTGTATAAGTCTGCCTGGGACCCCCCTCTCACACAGGGGTTACGCACGAGGTTGCATTCGGGAGAGCTACGGGGACTACCCTCCGTGGTTTAAATAAGTGTGGTTGTAAGATCGTATTATGGGGATCACTTGGAGGTAAATCCACAATTATTGCGTGGAAGCTTCTTAGTTGGTTTTGGGCTTGATACCCTGCCCTTACGTTCGGACCGAACTGTCGACTGTTCCCGCCCAAGGGCTGACTGCGAATTGGTAACCTTAGTGGCCATAATATTTAGATTCTTACACAAGGTGACGGTGACGGGTAGTCTAACTGTACCTGGAACAGACATTGGTCAAACTCACTCGGGCTCCTTGGAAGGTAAATCCACAATTACTGTGTGGAATCCTTAGAAAGTAAATCCACAATTACTGCGTGGAATCTTTCACCAGGGTGCAAGTCCGTTAAGCAGGTCACCATTGTAACTGTTCCACCCTAGCCCCACCCCTTCTGGACTTGATCACACGACGTTGGATTTCATCACCAACTAGTACGATCATCAAAAGAAGGCCCTGTTTGCTTGGTTGTGATTCTTAGATTTTTTAGCGTGTGCTGTTTCTTTTCGCTAGTTGGCCATAGATCTCTTTCGTCGACTCTTTTCTTCTGCCTACATAGACCCTCCATGACGCTCGTTGAGGCTACAGGGACTTCCTCCAGAAAATATGGAAGGAGACATCCCTCGTTCTACGGAACAATCTCCCCAACAGGGTGAGGTTCAAAACATTGCAGTTTCCCGGGAAGATGCTTTTGTCACAACTGCGAATCCCACCTCGATAACCCCTCTCGAACCACTTTTAATTCATTTAGACTCCCATGGGAACGTCATAGATGAGGAAATCCCACGATTACCAGAGAGGCCTTTCACCGAGACATATATGGGATCTACGCAACCCATCTTTGGTGAGGAATATAGGACAGAAAATACCAATCCTACACCCGCTCGTTCCATTTGGAGGACTCCATCGGGACGCAGTATTAATGAACATTTCGAATCCCTTCGACAACCATTCCATCCCGATAACCTTCCTGGTGAAGCAGGACCATCTGGTCGAACCACAAGTCACCCAGTTGATTGGGTTGTTAAACCTACTATTCCCCTCCAAACGGCCCATTCGATAATAACCCCGCACATTCTGACCATCCCCGCCTATAATGCGGTAGTTAATCAAACTCCGATTGGCACACCTGTAACACCAAGAACTAATATCCCTTTTGGATTTAGGGCACTGAATGCATCTGCCACTACCACTGCCCAAACCACTACTCAAATCACACCGAGAAGTTCCATACCTATCCAACAACCCGGAGGGACTGTTCTTGGTGGTTCTAACCCAATCGACAACATTGGTTAGTCTTTCACATCTGGCACTCAAATCCTGGGAACTCTACCTCAAACTGGGGGGCACCCTCCCACCGGAGGGAAAATCCCATTCAGGGGGCACCCTCATGCTGGGGGGCAACCTCAAGCCAGAGTCCACCATCAGCCATAAGGACAAACTATGTCCGTCGCACCCAACCCGTGGAGCATCCCTTTTCAAGAAAATCCGCATGCCTCCATAGGACAAACTGTGCCTACCGCATCTAACCCATGGAACATTCCTTTCCAAGGAAACCCACACTTCCCGGCAGGGCAAAATTCACAGACTCCGCAACAACCTCCTTATGGACAAATGCCCAACCCAACCCTTAACCCTCAAAACCCATCCGGTTATCCTCCGCTCACGCAGGATTTTCAAAACACTTCAAATCCTATGTACCTTGGTCAAAACCAACCCAACATGAGAGGGCCCACGAGTTATAATTATCCACATAACTCAGTATTGGGCCCCACTGGTATTCCTCTGCCCCACCAGCATTACCCACAGGTTAACCGACAACTACCTTTTCTAGCCACCCTGGACCTTCCAGATTTGTCTCGGTTAACGAATGATCCCATTCATCATTCTTCTGGTTGGCCAACTATTCCAGCGAAGCTCCCTTCTGATATCCCAAAATTCGACGGAAAATCCAGAGAAGACCCGAACAAACACATGATGACCTTCCATTTGTGGTGTTAATCCAACTCCCTCATGGACGATTCTATTCGTTTGTGTCTTTTCCAACGGACACTTACGGGTTCCGCCGCAAAATGGTATATTGAATTACCACGTGCATCTTTTTACGATTTCAACTCTCTCGCCATGTCCTTCCTCACACACTTCCAATTTCCCATCCAATACAAGACATGTACCGAACTATTAACCTCTCTTTGTCAGACAACTTCCATACACATCTCCGATCATATCCATGAATGGAGAAGACGATGAAGGCTAATCAAAGTGGTCATCCTTGACCAATTATTAGTGGAATGGTTCACAAAATCTTTACTACCCCAGATCGCTCGTGATGTTTCCATGGGCGGCGTAGTCACTGAGGAAGAAGCCATCGCCCGAGCTTAGTACTTAGACTTAGTCTATTCGCAATCCGGTACTCTGTATGAGTTGATACCGAATGCTACCCGTCCCAATAACGATCCATCCAAACCATCGACCGCTTCGCATGCGGATGGAGTTATTGGCTCCGTCAAAACTCAATCTACCACTCAGTCTACTGGAACAATCTAATGGCCCACTCCCACGACTGCCCCCAGTCCGACTGCACCCTCTTCCACCGCCACCCAAACTCAAGTCTCCGATGTGAATGCGGTCCAATCAACCCCTTTACAACAACCTGGGGGCAAGAAGAAAGCGAGAAACAAAACAAAGAAGAACAATAATAATGAACAACCCAAGACCCAACCAAAAACCCTTGCTGTTGGAAAACAACCACAACGAAAACCGAAATTCCCATGTCTCATTTGCGGTGACGATCACTACACTCGAGACTTCCCACATCGCGATGAAGTGGCTAAAATTTTTAAAGGAAATTCGCAACCCGCTGTGCTTACTCAGCCTTTTCTGCAACAACAATCCTTGGTTGCACAAACCCCCATGCTGGGGGGCAGTTCCAACCAACCTCATGATGAGGCATCGACAAGCGCACACATTTACATGTTCAACAGGGTTAATCTAACTACTCGTTCTGCGACATACGACACACCAGTTAAACCCGATAAGCCGAAGACCGCTAATGGTTCTTTGCTAGATCCTTTACCATCTGTGGTCAATCCTCCGTCTGTTAGCCCTCCAACTGGGCCACTTCAGATTGAGAAACCTTCTTTTGACTCCATCTTATGCCCTCCTAAGAGCACCATCCGGAAATCCACTTTCAATCCCAATTCACGGGCTGCCCAAAATTACAATATTGTAGAAGATTTGGCTCAATCTCCATGTGCCATGTCCGCATTGGAAGTGTTACAACATTGTCCTAACCAATGTAGGACGCTCTTAGCTTCCATTGGTGCTTTCGATCCCGAGTCATCCAATTACATCACGTTTAATCTGGACGATTATCAACCACGACTCTCCCACTAGCTAGCTTTCCAAATCGATGTTGTTGTTCATAACCAACAAATTCATCGAACTATCCTGGACGAGGGAGCCTCCACCTGTGTCATGTCTCTATCCTATTGGAAGGGTTTGAAATCACCTTCCCTTAAAAAATCCCCTACGATGTTACGTGCTTTGGATGGATGAGGTTTCCATCCTCACGGATTATTGCAATCCCTCGCCGTTCAATTGGGCGGCAAAACTGTTACCATTGATGTCGAAGTGGTCGACGCTCCCCTCAATTACAATCTATTACTCGGAATAAGTTGGTTCTACGCTATGACTGTTGTTGCTTCGTCGATGTTTCGATGTGTACAATTCCCTCATCAAGGAAAAATTGTCACCATCGATCAACTTGATTTCTGTACACCCGACGCCCGCATCCCTGCTACCAACAATATTCCTTTCCTAGGAGACCACATGGTTATGTATGAAAGCATTGGTGTTGGCTTATTGAAAGATTCTAGCCTCATGGGTACCTTCCCTACACCACTTCCACCTACTACACCTCATATTACCGCCATCAATATGATCTCAACTTTTACTTATTAATCTTTGGAATCATCTGACCCCTGGATTGTGCCTAGTCCTTTGGAATTCGATGGAATCAGTGACACCATGCCACTCAGCCCAGCCGAGGCCGCATACGTAGCTATCCAATCCGCCTCCCCCTCTTCGAACACTTCACATTCATTGGCACCCAACACTTACTTAGTGCCCTCGTGGTTGAACTCCCTATCATATGTCGTCGATTACATTTCCCACATTTTTCCTTCGGACGAATCTATCATGGAAATGCTTAGCATCGACGATCTTCCCTGGGATGACAACCACCACCGATCCTCTTTTCTTCCACCTTTGGAAGAGATGCAAGACATACAATTTGTCTTTCCCCCCGATGTTACCAATGCTTCACAATCCCCTATCCTCACCCAAGATACCTTCTCTGAGGGAAACATGGGTAACATCTCTACCAAAATCACAATTGACATTTCAGTCAAAGAAGGTGTCGTGGAAAACATCAACCTTGGTGCTAATTGCACACCTGACGAAGTGGTTTCTTACACTGCTTTGTTCAAGGAATTCCACGATGTCTTCGCATGGAGCTATGAGTAAATGACAGGGATTGACCCTTCTATCATCATACACGAAATCAAGACTTAGCCTGACGCAAAACTGGTTCGACAGAAACTCCGCCCGGTTCACCCCAAGAAACTAGCAGCTATAAAGGCAGAAGTTGAAAAACTTCTAAAATATGGCTTTATCTATCCCGTCCCTTTGACGGAATGGGTTTCTAACCTCGTTCCAGTTGCCAAGAAACAAGGGACCATCCGTGTCTGTGTAGATTATCGCGATCTTAACAAAGCTTGTCCCAAGGACAACTACCCTACACCCTTTATTGATCAAATCATCGATAATTGCGCGAGAAGCGTGATCTTCTCTTTCATGGATGGCTTTTCCGGATACAACCAGATCGAAATCTTACCCACTGATCAACATAAGACAACCTTCATCTACCCTTGGGGAACTTTCGCATACCGAAAGCTACCTTTTGGCCTAAAAAACGCTGGTGCCACTTTCCAGCGAGCCATGTCGTACGCTTTCCACGACATCAAGCACATCGCAGAACCCTACCTCGATGATTTACCCGCCCATTCATCCAATCGACCCGATCATATTGATCACTTGCGGGCAATTTTTCTTCGATGTCATTTTTATCGTATTCGTCTGAACCCACATAAATGCATCTTCACTGTCGAATTTGACCGACTCCTTGGTTTCATCGTCTCCAAAGACGGGATCAGGGTGGATCCCCTGAAGATCACGACCATTCTAGCCTTACCCCCACCCACCAACTTAACCCAACTCCAAAGTTTGCAAGGCAAAGCAAACTTCCTCCGCCGTTTCATCTGCAATTACGCCGAGATCACTAAAGGATTTATGCGGTTACTGCAAAAGAACATCCCTTTCATCTGGGATGACACTGCCCAACGGTCATTCGACGCTCTCAAGCACACTTTGACCCACACTCCTTTGTTACATCCTCCCGATTATACAAAGGATTATATCCTTTACTTGGCCGCTTCTACTTCCACCATTGCGATGGTGTTAGTTCAAGAGGACTCTAACGGCGATGAACACATGATCTATTATCTGAGCAAAAGTTTATCTGGACCCGAACTCAGATATTCACATGTCGAGAAACTGGCTATGGCAGCTGTCATTGCTGTCCAACGATTCCGCCACTACATCTTATTACGCACCACCACGGTAATCGCAGACTCCAACCCCATGTACCACGTTTTGACACGCCAAGTACTTGGGGGCAAATATTCAAAGTGGATCGTTATTCTTCAAGAATTCGATCTCGAGTTCACCAAGGCTAAGACCAAAAAATCCCTGGTGTTTGCCGAGCTCATCTGTTCTCTCCCAAGTGCCGATGAAAACAATGAACCTAGAGACCCTCTTCCTGATGAGTCTCTCTTCCTCATCAGCACCTCTGACCCTTGGTATGGAGACATTCTCCTTTACCTTCAAACCCAACGTTTTCAGCCCAACATCTCTCGAGAAGAGCGTCGATGCATATGTCATCACTCTCGCCGTTACCTCATCCTTGGTGACACTTTGTAACGCCGTGGTATCGACACCATTCTTCGGCTATGTCTAATTCACGAAGAGGCTGAACGCATTTTGAATGATTGTCACCTTGGCGCTTGTGGCGGTCACCTCTCCAGGATGGCCACAGCCGAAAAAATCCTTCGTGCCGGCTACTTTTGGCCCTCTATCTTCAAAGACTGCATCGAGGCTGTCAAAAAATGCCCACCCTGCCAAATCTTCAACAAGAAGGCACGAAGCCACCCTACTTCGCTGCATCCCATTATCGCCATTGGCCCCTTTTCCAAATGGGGTATCGATTTCATGTAGTGTAAGCCTACCTCAGTCGGGGGGCACGGTTACATCATCATCGTCGTCGATTATTTCACAAAATGGGCCAAGGATATGCCTACCTTCCTGAACGATGGTCGTACCGCAGCTCTATTCCTCTTCAACCACATAATCACTCATTTTGGTATACCACATGCCATTGTCACCGACCATGGTGCACACTTCAAAAACCAGATGATGAGCGAATTACACGTCAAATTGGGTTTTCACCATGAAAACTCATCCCCTTACTATCCTCAAGCAAATGGAAAAGTGGAAGCTATCAAAAAAGTCCTAAAAACCATGATCCAATGCATGGTGGGGGAAAACAAGACATCGTGGCATTTACAATTGTTTTCCGCTCTCTGGGCCTATTGCACGTCTGTGAAAACCTCAACCGGATTCACTCCTTTCCAGTTGGTCTATGGCATTGAGGCCGTCCTACCCATCGAGTGCGAAATTTCGTCACTCAAATTGAAAGTAGAACTCCTGCCCCATACTTCCGCGGAAGAAGAATGATTCTTGTACCTATCCAAACTAGACGAAACACGCCGTGATGCTGCTCTTGTTAATAAGGCACATCAAAAATGGATCAAGAGTCAATATGACAAATCTATCCAAGCTCGAGCCTTTGCAGAAGGAGACTTAGTCCTCGTTTATGACCAAGCACACGATAAATTGGGAACAGGAAAGTTAGAACCTATGTGGCACGGTCCTTACATCGTGAAGCGTGTTTTACACAGAGGTGCCTAGGAAATAGTAGACCATGATGGAATTTCCTTAGGAGAGCCCCGAAACGGGCTTTACCTTAAAAAGTACTATGCCTAGATCACCTAGCATCTGTACATTGTACACTATTGTATTTTTAGTTTGGTGTGCCTTTTCTTTCGCGTGCTCGAGTCTTTACCGTTGCCACTCATGACTGTGCCTGTGTTTTCATGCGCAGATGATGTCTACCTTTCCTATCTTTTTTGGGTTCGCGGATGGCTGCAGTCGACACACCCGAAACATTGCCTCGGCGGCATGGGTTATTTATCAGTTTGACGTGGTGGTGAGTTCAAGAGGCATTTGTTTAGGACCAGCAACCAACAATATGGTAGACTATCACGCTGTCATTGGACTGTTAACCCAGGCCTCCTCCCTAGGTATCTCTCGTATCATCATTTACTTAGACTCCCAACTCATGGTTTATCAACTCAACCGCATCTACGCTATCCGTAGTCCTATCCTGCTACGTTTACACTTGTAAGTTCGCTGTCTCGAACGAATGTTCGATTACATTGAGTATAGACACATTCCAAGAGAACTTAATAGTGTTTCAGATTCGTTAGCCAATTACATCATGGATCGGTATTTAGCCCACAGATAAGATTCAAGGAAAGCAAAAACTGTACATTACATGTAAATTAAAACACAGACATCATCATGTACAAACCATCGGCATCATAAAACTCGAAACTGTGTATATATATATATATATATATATATATATATATATATATATATGGTGTGACTGAAATGTTTACATTACATCAAAAGTCTGTAAGAGAACAAAATATTGGGCTCATCCACCCATACAACTTCGCCAGACAAGGCGTACAAAAACATGATCTCGGGAAAACTCTAATCTCCCCGTGCAACATTATGCTGTGTGTAATATAACACTGTGTGCACTACACGTCTCAACAGAGAATTGACATTCTCTGGCACCCCTACAGTGTGTCGCTGCAGATCCAGAGGCATGTCCCCTCTCCGCAGAGGGGGGATACCCATCGTAAGGCCCTGGAGGTTCCTCTCAACCTCCCGGAGGCCCACCGCCGGTACTACTGGGTCTGCTACAACTGGGGCGCCGCCACGATGCCCTGGCACTGGTATGTCCGCTGGGCGCACTACTGCCTTGTCTGCACATTGAAGGCAAAACATCTGTTAAACATTTTCTTACACACCCAAAAAAATACATATACATCAAAAACATAAAAACAAACTAGACAAGGCACGACTTAGTCTCTTACCGGAATCATCCCAATCTTCCCCCTCGGGCAGGATCAAATCCATATTCCCGCGGAAGTCCACGTCAGCATACAGGAAGTTCTCAATCCAAAGGAACTGTCGCCTCAACCAGGCAAAGAAATCACCAGTAAAATGGAATTCCGACTCCGAAACCAACCTCGGGGATAGGCTAGTCCACCTCTCCATATGAGGCTCATCCACTGGTCGCACTGCCAGCGCAATCTAAGGCTGCATCTGAGGGATGCGCTCCAAGAAAAAAGAGACTAAGAAAGAACCATAGCCAAACTGCTTTTGGCCGTTCCTGCACCGAGAAATTTGTTCCTTCACATTCCGAAGGAACGCCGCACTCCAGTTGAACAGTGTGGGCTCTAAACACTGGACGCCATAAGCCACCTGTGACCTCAAAGCCAAATGGGCATTGGTGCTACCAGTTGCACTAGTGATAGCAAACAATATGGATCGAAGAGCCATATCCCGGATGTCTTTGATAGGGATCCTGCCCCCTACCAATCTTGCCCCCGGAACACAATGACGCGCCAAATACACGTCCACCTGCTCTGGCAATGTCCTCTGCCCTGTGAAAGCTATAGGAACCCATATTTTTGAGAGGCCGGTCATAAAATACACATCTTCCAACTCGATAGTCAGGAGCTGTGCACTGATACAGAATCCCTGTTCATTGATGTCCCAGAGACCAATGATATGCTCAAGCAATAGGACTTCGCTCTTCATTTTCTATAGTTTGAAGAACTTGAGTAATCCGCAGGCCCTCAAAACAACCTGCGTATGGGGACTCCGTAGAGCAGTTATGTCATCCATTTCATGTTCCCGCTCTTTCCACTCGATCATGGTTGCCGAATATGTCTGCAAAACAAAAATCCAAAATTTCCATCATTTCCCACGTTTTTGTCATTTCGGCAAAATTCAAAAAGCATTTTAAAACATAAAAACGAATGCCCATGATATCTAAAGGTGATTAATCATCATTTTAAACCCCCACACCCTTTAAAACTTGTTAAACAATGATTAAAATATGATAAAAAACGAAAAACGTTTTGGGGGGTGCGTGGGCCCATGAGGGGAGTTTTTGCAAAC